>MU225188.1:29172-60721 GCA_018584345.1 Thuja plicata | reverse complement strand
TGATTCGGCGATGTGGAACCTCAGAATGGCTTGTTATGAGATTACAACTCATTATCAGCCAATGGATGATTGATTCGGTGATGTAGAACCTCAGAATGGCTTGTTATGAGATTACAACTCATTATCAGTGAATGATTGACCGATTCAGCGGTGTGGAAGCTCAGAACAACTTGTTATGAGATTACAACTCATTATCAGCGAATGATTGACCAATTCGGCGATGTGGAAGCTCAAAACAACTTGTTATGAGATTACAACTCATTATGAGTGAACGGTTGACTGATTTGGCGATGTGGAACCTTAGAATGGCTTGTTATGAGATTACAACTCATTATCAGTGAACGGTTGACCGATTCAGTGATGTAGAAGCTCATTATAGCTTGTTTTGAGATTACAGCTCATTATCAGCAAATGGTTGACTGATTCGGCGATGTGGAACCTCAGAATGGCTTGTTATGAGATTACAACTTATTATCAGCGAATGATTGACCGATTCAGTGATGTGGAAGCTCAGAACGGCTTGTTATGGGATTATAGCTCATTATCTGTGAATGGTTGATCGATTCGGCGATGTGGAAGCTCAGAATAGCTTGTTATGAGATTATAGCTCATTATCAATGTACGGTTGACTGATTTGGCGATGTGGAACCTCAAAACAGCTTGTTATGAGATTACAACTCATTATTAGTGAACGATTGACCGATTCAGTGATGTAGAACCTCAGAACAGCTTGTTATGAGATTACAGCTCATTATCAGCAAATGGTTGACCGATTCGGTGATGTGGAACCTCATAACGGCTTGTTATGAGATTACAATTCATTATCAATGAACGGTTGACCAATTTGGTGATGTGGAACCCCAAAATGGCTAGTTATGAGATTACAGCTCATTATCAATGTATGGCTAACCGATTCAGTGATGTGGAACCTCAGAATGGCTTGTTATGAGATTACAACTCATTATCAGTGAACAATTGACCGATTCGGCGATGTGGAAGCTCAGAACAACTTGTTATGAGATTACAACTCATTATCAGCGAACGGTTGACTGATTTGGTCATGTGGAACCTCAGAATGGCTTGTTATGAGATTACAACTCATTATCAGTGAATGGTTGACCGATTCAGCGATGTGGAAGCTCAGAATGGCTTGTTATGAGATTACAGCTCATTATCAATGTACGGTTGACCAATTCGGCGATGTGGAAGCTCAGAATGGCTTGTTATGAGATTACAACTCATTATCAGTGAATGATTGACTGATTCAGCGATGTGGAAACTCAAAACAGCTTGTTATGAGATTACAGCTCATTATCAGTGAATGGTTGACTGATTCGATGATGTGGAAATTCAAAATGGCTTGTTATGAGATTACAACTCATTATCAACGAACGCTTGACTGATTCAGTGATGTGGAACCTCAGAATGGCTTGTTATGAGATTACAACTCATTATCAGCGAATGATTTACCGATTCAGTAATGTGGAACCTCAGAACAGCTTGTTATGAAATTACAGCTCATTATCAGTGAATGGTTGACCGATTTGGCGATGTGGAACCTTACAATGGCTTGTTATGAGATTAAACTCATTATCAGTGAATGATTGACCGATTTGGCGATGTGCAAGCTTAGAACGGCTTGTTATGAGATTACAACTCATTATCAGCGAATGGTTGACCAATTCGGCGATTTGCAACCTTAAAATGTCTTGTTATGAGATTACAGCTCATTATCAGTGAACGATTGACCGATTCGGCAATGTGGAAGCTCAGAACGGCTTGTTATGAGATTACAGCTTGTTATTAGTGAACGATTGACCGATTTGGCGATGTGGAAGCTCAAAACAGCTTGTTATGAGATTACAACTCATTATCAGCGAACGGTTGACCGATTCAGCGATGTGGAACCTTAGAATGGCTTGTTATGAGATTACAACTCATTATCAGTGAACAATTGACCAATTCAGTGATGTGGAACCTCAGAATGGCTTGTTATGAGATTAAAGCTCATTATCAGTGAACGATTAACTGATTTGGCGATGTGGAACATCAGAATGGCTTTTTATGAGATTACAACTCATTATTAGTGAATGATTGACTGATTCAGCGATGTGAAAGCTCAGAATAGCTTTTATGAGATTACAGCTCATTATTAGTGAATGGTTGACCGATTCGGCGATGTGGAACCTCAGAACGGCTTGTTATAAGATTACAACTCATTATCACCGAACGGTTGACCGATTCGGTGATGTGGAACCTTAGAACGGCTTTTTATGAGATTAAAACTCATTATCAATGAATGATTGACTGATTCGGTGATGTGGAACCTCAAAACAGCTTGTTATGAGATTACAGCTCATTATCAGTGTATGGTTGACCAATTCAGGGATGTGGAACCTCAGAACGGCTTGTTATGAGATTACAACTCATTATCAGCAAATGATTGACCGATTCGGCAATGTGGAAGCTCAAAATGGCTTGTTATGAGATTACAACTCATTATTAGTGAACAGTTGACCTATTCGGCGATGTGGAACCTCAGAATGGCTTGTTATGAGATTAAAACTCATTATCAGTGAATGGTTGACCGATTCAGTGATGTGGAACCTTAGAATGACTTGTTATGAGATTAAAACTCATTATCAGTAAACGATTGACTGATTCGGTGATGTGGAACCTCAGAATAGCTTATTATGAGATTACAGCTCATTATCAGTGAACGGTTGACCGATTCCGTGATGTGGAACCTTAGAATGGCTTGTTATGAGATTACAACTCATTATCAGTGAATGATTGACCAATTCGGTGATGTGGAAGCTTAGAACGGCTTGTTAAGAGATTACAACTCATTATCAGCAAATGGTTGACCGATTTGGCGATGTGGAACCTCAAAATGGCTTGTTATGAGATTACAGCTAATTATTAGCAAACAATTAACCGATTCGGTGATGTGGAAGCTCAGAACGGCTTGTTATGAGATTATAGCTCATTATCAGCGAACGATAGACTGATTCGGCGATGTGGAAGCTCAGAACAGCGTGTTATGAGATTACAACTGATTATCAGTGAATGGTTGACCGATTCGGCGATGTGGAACCTCAGAATGGCTTGTTATGAAATTACAACTCATTATCAGTGAATGGTTGACTGATTCGGCGATGTAGAAGCTCAGAATTGGTTTTTATGAGATTATAGCTCATTATCAATGTACGGTTGACCGATTCGGCGATGTGGAACCTCAGAATAGCTTATTATGTGATTACAACTGATTATCAATGAATGATTGACCAATTCAGCGATGTGGAAGCTTAGAACAACTTGTTATGAGATTACAACTCATTATCAACAAACAGTTGACCGATTCAGGGATGTGGAACCTATGAAAGGTTTGTTATGGGATTACAACTCATTATCAGTGAACGGTTGACCGATTCGGCGATGTAGAAGCTCAGAACAACTTGTTATGAGATTATAGCTCATTATCAGTGAACAGTTGACTGATTCAGCGATGTGGAAGCTCAGAACGGCTTGTTATGAGATTACAACCCATTATCAGCGAACGATTAACCGATTTGGCGATGTGGAAGCTTAGAATGGCTTGTTATGAGATTATAGCTCATTATCAGTGAACGGTTGATCGATTCGGTGATGTGGAAGCTCAGAATGGCTTGTTATGAGATTATAGCTCATTATCAATGTACGATTGACCCATTCGGCGATGTGGAACCTCAGAATGGCTTGTTATGACATTACAACTCATTATCAGTGAATGATTGACCGATTCGGTAATGTGGAACCTTAGAATAGCTTGTTATGAGATTACAGCTCATTATCAGCAAATGGTTGACCGATTCAGTGATGTGGAACCTCAGAACGGCTTGTTATGAGATTACAAATCATTACCAGTGAACGGTTGACCGATTGAATGATGTGGAACATCAGAATGGCTTGTTATGAGATTACAGCTCATTATCAATGTATGGTTGACTGATTCAGTGATGTGGAACCTCAGAATGGCTTGTTATGAGATTACAACTCATTATCAGTGAACGATTGACCGATTCGGCGATGTGGAAGCTCAGAACAGGTTGTTATGAGATTACCACTCATTATCAGTGAACGATTGACCGATTCGGCGATGTGGAACCTCAGAATGGCTTGTTATGAGATTAAAACTCATTATTAGTGAACGGTTGACCTATTTGATGATGTGGAACCTCAGAATGGATTGTTATGAGATTACAACTAATTATCAGTGAATGATTGACCGATTCGGTGATGTAGAACCTTAGAATAGCTTGTTATGAGATTACAGCTCATTATCAGTGAACGGTTGACCGATTCAGTGATGTGGAACCTCAGAACTGCTTTTTATGAGATTAAAACTCATTATCAGTGAATGGTTGATCGATTCAATGATGTGGAAGCTCAGAATGGCTTGTTATGAGATTACAGCTCATTATCAATATACGATTGACCGATTCAGCAATGTGGAACCTTAGAACAACTTGTTATGAGAGTACAACTCATTAACAGCGAATGATTGACTGATTTGGCGATGTGGAAGCTCAGTATAGCTTGTTATGAGAATTACAACTCATTATCAGCGAACAATTGATCGATTCAGCGATGTGGAACCTCAGAATGGCTTGTTATGAGATTATAACTCATTATCAATGAACGGTTGACTGATTCGGTGATGTGCAACGTCAAAATGGCTTGTTATGAGATTACAACTCATTATCAGTGAATGATTGACCGATTCGGTGATGTGGAACCTCAGAATAGCTCGTTATGAGATTACAGCTCATTATCAGTGAACGGTTGACCGATTCAGTGATGTGGAACCTCAGAATGGCTTATTATGAGATTACAACTCATTATCAGCGAACGGTTGATCGATTTGGTGATGTGGAAGCCCAGAATGGTTTGTTATGAGATTACAGCTCATTATCAATGTACGGTTAACCAAGTCAATGATGTGGAACCTCAGAATGGCTTGTTATGAGATTACAACTCATTATCAGTGAACAATTCACCGATTCGACGATGTCAAACCTTAGAACAGCTTGTTATGAGATTATAGCTCATTATCAGCAAACGGTTGACTAATTCGGTGATGTGGAACCTCAGAACGGCTTGTTATGAGATTAGAACTCATTATCAGTGAACGATTGACCGATTCGGCGATGTGGAAGCTTAGAACAGCTTGTTATGAGATTACAACTCATTATCAGCAAATGATTAACTGATTTGGCGATGTGGAAGGTCAAAATGGCTTTTTATGAGATTACAACTCATTATTAGCGAACGCTTGACCGATTCGGTGATGTGGAAGCTCATAACAGCTTGTTATGAGATTACAGCTCATTATTAGTGAACGATTGACCGATTCGGCGATGTGGAAGCTCAAAACAGCTTGTTATGAGATTACAACTCATTATCAGCGAACGATTGACCGATTCAGTGTTGTAGAACCTCAAAAGGGCTTGTTATGAGATTACAACTCATTATCAGCAAATGATTGACCGATTCAGGGATGTGGAAGCTCAAAATAGCTTATTATGAGATTACAGCTCATTATCAGTGAATGGTTAACCGATTCAATGATGTGGAACCTCAGAACAACTTGTTATGAGATTACAACCCATTATCAGTGAATTATTGACAGATTCAGCAATGTGGAAGCTCAGAACAGCTTGTTATGAGATTATAACTCATTATCAGCGAACGGTTGACCGATTTGGCAAAGTGGAACCTCAGAATGACTTGTTATGAGATTGTAGCTCATTATCAATGAACGGTTGACCGATTCAGCAATGTGGAACCTCAGAATGGCTTATTTTGAGATTACAGCTCATTATCAATCTACGGTTGACTGATTCGGCAATGTGGAAGCTCAAAACAACTTGTTATGAGATTACAACTCATTATCAATGAACGGTTGATTGATTCAGTGATGTGGAACCTCAGAATGGCTTGTTATGAGATTGCAGCTTATTATTAATGAACGGTTGACCGATTCGGTGATGTGAAACCTTGGAACGGCTTGTTATGAGATTAAAGCTCATTATCAGTGTATGATTGACCAATTCGGTGATGTGGAGCCTCAGAATGCCTTGTTATGAGATTACAACTCATTATCAGCGAACGGTTGACCAATTCGGTGATGTGGAACCTCAGAATAGCTTTTTATGAGATTACAGCTCATTATCAGTGAAGGGTTGACCGATTCGGTGATGTGGAACCTTAGAACAGCTTGTTATGAGATTACAACTCGTTATCACTGAATGATTGACCAATTTGGAAATGTGGAAGCATAGAATGACTTGTTAAGAGATTACAACTCATTATCAGTGAATGGTTGACCGATTCGGTGATGTGGAAGCTCAAAATAGCTTGTTATGAGATTACAACTCATTATCAGTGAACGATATACCGATTCGGTGATGTGGAACCTCAGAATAGCTTTTTATGAGATTACAGCTCATTATCAGCGAAGGGTTGACCGATTCGGTGATGTGGAACCTTAGAACGGCTTGTTATGAGATTACAACTCATTATCACTGAATGATTGACCAATTCGGCAATGTGGAAGCATGGAATAGCTTGTTAAGAGATTACAACTCATTATCAGTGAATGGTTGACCGATTCAGTGATGTGGAAGCTCAGAACAGCTTGTTATGAGATTACAACTCATTATCAGTGAACAGTTGACCGATTCAGCGATGTGGAAGCTCAGAATGGCTTGTTATGAGATTACAACTCATTATCAGTGAACGGTTGACTGATTCGGTGATGTGGAAGCTCAGAATAGCTTGTTATGAAATTACAGCTCATTATCAGCGAACGGTTGACCGATTCAGCGATGTGGAACCTCAGAATGGCCTATTATTAGATTACAACTCATTATCAGTGAACAATTGACCGATTCGGTGATGTGGAACCTCAGAATGGCTTGTTATGAGATTACAACTCATTATCAATGAACGGTTGATCGATTCGGTTATGTGGAAGCTTAGAACAACTTGTTATTAGATTACAACTCATTATCAATGTATGGTTGACTGATTCGGTGATGTGGAACCTCAGAACGGCTTGTTATGAGATCACAACTGATTATCAGCGAATGATTGACCGATTTGGCGATGTGGAAGCTCAGAATACCTTATTATGAGATTACAGTTCATTATCAGCGAACGGTTGACCGATTTAGTGATGTGGAACCTCAGAATAGCTTGTTATGAGATTACAACTCATTATCAGCGAATGATTTACTGATTCGGGGATGTGGAACCTCAGAATGGCTTGTTATGAGATTACAACTCATTATCAATGTACAGTTGACTGATTTAGTGATGTGGAACCTCAGAATGGCTTGTTATGGGATTACAACTCATTATCAGTGAATGATTGACTGATTCGGTGATGTGGAAGCTCAAAATAGCTTGTTATGAGATTACAAATCATTATCAGTGAATGGTTGACCGATTCGGCAATGTGGAACCTCAAAACGGCTTGTTATGAGATTACAACTCATTATCAGTGAATGGTTGACTAATTCGGTGATGTGGAACCTCAGAATGGCTTGTTATGAGATTATAGCTCATTATCAATGTACGGTTGACCGATTCGATGATGTGGAACCTTAGAACGGCTCATTATGAGATTACAACTCAGTATCAGTGAATGATTGACCAATTTAGCAATGTGGAAGCTTAGAATAGCTTATTATGAGATTACAGCTCTTTATAAGTGAACGCTTGACCGATTCGGCGATGTGAAACCTCAGAATGGCTTGTTATGAGATTATAGCTCATTATCAATGTATGGTTGACCGATTTGGTGATGTGGAACCTCAAAATGACTTGTTATGAGATTACAACACATTATCAATGAACCTTAGACCGGCTTGTTATGATATTACAACTCATTATCAGCAAACGATTGACCCATTTGGCAATGTGGAACCTCAGAATGGCTTGTTATGAGATTACAACTCATTATCAGTGAATGGTTGATCGATTCGACGATGTGCCAGCTTAGAATGGCTTGTTATGAGATTACAGCTCATTATCAATGTACGGTTGACCGAGTCAGCGATGTGGAACCTCAGAATGGCTTGTTATGAGATTACAACTCATTATCAGTGAAGGGTTGACCGATTCGGCGATGTGGAAGCACAGAACAGCTTGTTATGAGATTATAGCTCATTATCATTGAACGGTTGACCGATTCGGCGATGTGGAACCTTAGAATGGCTTGTTATGAGATTACAACTCATTATCATCAAACGGTTGACCAATTTAGTGATGTGGAACCTCAGAATGCCTTTTAATGAGATTACTACTCATAATCAATGTACAATTGACCGATTCAGCGATGTGGAACCTAAGAACACCTTGTTATGAGATTACAACTCATTATCAGTGAACGATTGACCGATTCGGCGATGTGGAAGCTTAGAATAGCTTTTTATGAGATTACAGCTCATTATCAGCGAACAGTTGGCCGATTTGGTAATGTCGAACCTCAAAATAGCTTGTTATGAGATTACAACTCATTATCACCAGACCGTTGACTGATTCAGTGATGTGGAAGCTTAGAACGACTTGTTCTGAGATTACAACTCATTATCAGCGAACGATGGACCGATTAAGGGATGTGGAACCTTAGAATAGCTTGTTATGAGATTACAGCTCACTATCAGTGCACGGTTGACCGATTCGGCAATGTGGAACCTCAGAACGGCTTGTTATGAGATTACAACTCATTATCAATGAATGATTGACCGAGTTGGTGATGTAGAACCTCAAAATGGCTTGTTATGAGATTACAACTCATTATCATCGAATAGTTGACCGATTCGGTGATGTGGAAGCTCAGAATAGCTTGTTATGAGATTACAGCATATTATCAGCGAACGATTGACCAATTTGGAATTGTGGAACCTCAGAATGGCTTTTTATGAGATTACAACTCACTATTAGCGAATGATTGACTGATTTGGCAATGTGGAAGCTTAGAACAGCTTGTTATGAGATTACAGCTCGTTATCAGTGAATGGTTGATCGATTCGGCGATGTGGAAACTTAGAATGGCTTGTTATGAGATTACATCTCATAATCAATGTGCAGTTGACCGATTCGGCGATGTGGAACCTCAAAATAGCTTGTTATGAGATTACAACTCATTATCAGTGAACGGTTCACCGATTCGGCGATGTGAAACCTCAAAATAGCTTGTTATAAGATTACAGCTCATTATCAACAAACGGTTGACCAATTCGTCGATGTGGAACCTCAGAACGGCTTGTTATGAGATTACAGCTCATTATCACCGAATCTTTGACCGATTCGGTGATGTGGAACCTCAGAATGGCTTGTTACGAGATTACAGCTCATTATCAATGTATGGTTGACCAATTTGGTGATGTGGAACCATAGAATGGTTTGTTATGAGATTACAACTCATTATCAGCGAATGATTGACCGATTTGGCGATGTGGAAGCTCAGAATAGCTTGTTATGAGATTACAACTCATTATCAGCGAATGGTTGACCGATTCAGTGATGTGGAACCTCAGAACGGCTTGTTATGAGATTACAACTCATTATCAGTGAACGATTGACCAATTCGGTGATGTGGAACCTCAGAACAGCTTGTTATGAGATTACAACTCATTATTAGTGAACAATTGACCAATGCGGCGATGTGGAAGCTCAGAATGCCTTGTTATGAGATTACAACTCATTATCAGCAAACGGTTGACCAATTTAGTGATGTGGAACCTCAGAATGGCTTGTTATGAGATTATAACTCATTATCAGCGAACGGTTGACCAATTCGGTGATGTGCAAGCTCAGAATGGCTTGTTATGAGATTACAGCTCATTGTCAATGTACAGTTAACTAATTCGATGATGTGGAACCTCAGAACAGCTTGTTATGAGATTACAACTCATTATCAGCAAATGATTGACCGATTCGGTGATGTGGAACCTTAGAATGGCTTTTTATGAGATTACAAATCATTATCAGGGAACGGTTGATCGATTCAGCAATGTGGAAGCTTAGAACGGCTTTTTATGAGATTACAACTCATTATCAATGTATGGTTGACCGATTCGGCGATGTGGAACCTTAGAACAGCTTGTTATGACATTACAACTCATTATCAGCGAACGGTTGAACGATTCGGTGATGTGGAAGCTCAGAACGGCTTGTTATGAGATTATAACTCATTATCAGTGAACGATTGACCAATTTGGTGATGTGGAAGCTTAGAACAGGTTGTTATGAGATTACAGCTCATAATTAGCGTATGGTTGACCGATTCGGTGATGTGGAACCTCAGAATGGCTTGTTATGAGATTATAACTCATTATCAGTGAACAGTTGACCGATTCGGTGATGTGGAACCTCAGAATGGCTTGTTATGAGATTACAACTTATTATCAATGAATGGTTGACCAATTTGGTGATGTGGAACCTCAAAATGGCTTGTTATGAGATTACAACTCATTATCAGCGAACGATTGACCAATTTGGTGATGTGGAAGCTTAGAACAACTTGTTATGAGATTACAGCTCATTATCAGTGAACGCTTGACTGATTCGGTGATCTAAAACCTCAGAATGGCTTGTTATGAGATTACAACTCATTATCACCAAATGGTTGACCAATTTAGTGATGTGGAACCTTAGAACGGCTTGTTATGAGATTACAACTCATTATCAGTGAACGGTTGACTGATTTGGCGATGTGGAAGCTCAGAACAGCTTGTTATGAGATTACAACTCATTATCAATGAACGGTTGACCGATTTAGAAATGTGGAAGCTCAGAATGGCTTGTTATGAGATTACAACTCATTATCAGTGAACGGTTAACTGATTCGGCAATGTGGAAGCTCAAAATAGCTTGTTATAAAATTATAGCTCATTATCAACGAACGGTTGACCGATTCGGCAATGTGGAACCTCAGAATGGCTTGTTATGAGATTAAAACTCATTATCAGTGAATGATTGACCGATTCAGCGATGTGGAAGCTCAGAAGGGCTTGTTATGAGATTACAACTCATTATCAGTGAACAGTTTATTGATTCAGTGATGTGGGAGCTCAGAATGTCTTGTTATGAGATTATAGCTCATTATCAATGTACGGTTGACCGATTCGGCGATGTGGAACCTCAGAAGGGCTTGTTATGAGATTACAACTCATTATTAGTGAACAATTGACTGATTTGGTGATGTGGAACCTCATAACAACTTGTTATGAGATTACAGCTCATTAGCAGTGAACGGTTGAACGATTCGGCGATGTGGAACCTCAGAATGGCTTGTTATGAGATTACAACTCATTATCAGCGAATGGTTGACTGATTCAGTGATGTGGAACCTCAGAATGGCTTGTTATGAGATTACAGCTCATTATCAATGTATGGTTGACTGATTCAGTGATGTGGAACCTCAGAATGGCTTGTTATGAGATTACAACTCATTATCAGTGAATGATTGACCGATTTGGCGATGTGGAAGCTTAGAACAGCTTGTTATGAGATTATAGCACATTATCAGTGAACGGTTGACCAATTCAGTGATGTGGAACTTCAGAATGGCTTGTTATGAGATTACAACTCATTCTCAGTGAACGATTGACTAATTCAACGATGTGGAACCTCAGAACAACTTGTTATGAGATTACAGCTCATTATCAGTGAATGGTTGACTGATTCAGCGATGTTGAACCTCAGAATGGCTTGTTATGAGATTACAACTCATTATCAGTGAATGATTGACCGATTTAGCGATGTGGAACCTCAAAATGGCTTGTTATGAGATTACAACTCATTATCAGTGAATGATTGACCGATTTGGCGATGTGGAATCTTAGAATGGCTTGTTATGAGATTACAGCTCATTATCAGTGAACTATTGACCAATTCAGCGATGTGGAAGCTTAGAATGGCTTGTTATGATATTACAGCTCATTATCAGTGAATGATTGACCGATTTGGTGATGTGGAAGCTCAAAATGGCTTGTTATGAGATTACAACTCATTATCACCGAACGGTTGACCGATTTGGCAATGTGGAACCTCAGAATGGCTTGTTATGAGATTACAACTCATTATCAATGAACGGTTGACCGATTCGGCGATGTGGAACCTCAGAATGCCTTGTTATGAGATTACAGCTCATTATCAATGTACGGTTGACCAATTCAGCAATGTGGAACCTCAGAACTGCTTGTTATGAGACTACAACTCATTATCAGTGATTGATTGACCGATTCGGCGATGTGGAAGCTCAGAACAGCTTGATATGAGATTACAACTCATTATTAGGGAACGGTTGACTAATTCGGCGATGTGGAACCTCAGGACAACTTGTTATAAGATTACAACTCATTATCAATGAACAGTTGACCAATTCGGTGATGTGGAACCTTAGAACAGCTTGTTATGAGATAACAACTCATTATCAGCAAACGATTGACCGATTCGGCGATGTGGAACTTCAGAACAGCTTGTTATGAGATTACAGCTCATTATCAGCGAATGGTTGACCGATTCAGTGATGTGGAACCTCAGAACGGCTTGTTATGAGATTAAAACTCATTATCAGCAAATGATTGACCGATTCAAAGATGTGGAAGCTCAGAATGGCTTGTTATATGATTATAACTCATTATCAGTGAACGGTTGACTGATTTGGCAATGTGGAACCTCAGAATAGCTTATTATGAGATTACAGCTCATTATCAGTGAATGATTGATTGATTTGGCGATGTGGAAGCTCAAAATAGCTTGTTATGAGATTATAGCTCATTATCAGTGAACGATTGACTGATTTGGTGATGTGGAAGCTTAGAACGGCTTGTTATGAGATTACAACTCATTATCAGCAAACGATTGACCGATTTGGCAATGTGGAACCTCAGAACGGCTTGTTATGAGATTACAACTCATTATCAGTGAATGATTGACCGATTTAGCGATGTGGAAGCTCAAAATAGCTTGTTATGAGATTATAGCTCATTATCAGTGAATGGTTGACTGATTCAATGATGTGGAACTTCAGAACGGCTTGTTATGAAATTACAACTCATTATTAGTGAATGATTGATCGATTCAGCAATGTGGAAGCTTAGAATAGTTTGTTATGAGATTATAGCTCATTATCAGCGAATGGTTGACTGATTCGGTGATGTGGAACTTCACAACGGCTTGTTATGAAATTACAACTCATTATTAGTGAATGATTGACCGATTCGGTGATGTGGAAGCTCAGAACAGCTTGTTAGTAGATTACAGCTCATTATCAGCGAACGGTTGATCGATTCAGCGATGTGGAAGCCCAGAATGGCTTATTATGAGATTACAACTCATTATGAATGTACAGTTGACTGATTCAGCAATGTGGAACCTCAGAATGTCTTGTTATGAGATTACAACTCATTATCAGCGAACGATTGACCGATTCAGTGATGTGGAACCTTAGAACAGCTTGTTATGAGATTACAGCTCATTATTAGTGAATGGTTTACCGATTCGGTGATGTGGAACCTTAGAATGGCTTGTTATGAGATTACAACTCATTATCAATGAACGGTTGACCGATTTGGCAATGTGAAACCTCAGAATGGCTTGTTATGAGATTACAGCTCATTATCAATGTACGATTGACCGATTCGGTGATGTGGAACCTTAGAACAGCTTGTTATGAGATTACAAGTCATTATCAGTGAATGATTGACCAATTCGGCGATGGGGAAGCTCAGAATGGCTTGTTATGAGATTACAAATCATTATCCGTGAATGATTGACTGATTTGGTGATGTGGAAACTCAGAATAGCTTGTTATGAGATTACAGCTCATTATCAATGAACGATTGATCGATTTGGCAATGTGAAAGCTCAGAACAGCTTATATGATATTACATCTCATTATCAGCGAATGATTGACCGATTCAGTGATGTGAAAGCTCAGAATGGCTTGTTATGAGATTACAACTCATTATCAGTGAACGGTTGACCGATTCGGCGATGTGGAACCTCAGAATGGCTTGTTATGAGATTACAACTCATTATCAGCAAATGATTGACCAATTTAGCGATGTGAAACCTTAGAACAATTTGTTATGAGATTACAGCTCATTATCAGTGAACAGTTGACCGATTCGGTGATGTGGAACCTCAGAATGGCTTGTTATGAGATTACAACTCATTATCAGTGATTGGTTAACCAATTCAGCGATGTGGAACCTCAGAATGGCTTGTTATGAGATTATAACTCATTATTAGCAAACGGTTGACCGATTCGGTGATATGGAAGCTTAGAACAGCTTGTTATGAGATTATAGCTCATTATCAGTGAATGATTGACCAATTCGGCGATGTGGAAGCTCAGAACGGCTTGTTATGAGATTATAACTCATTATCAGTGAACGGTTGAACGATTCGGCAATGTAGAACCTCAGAATGGCTTGTTATGAGATTACAACTAATTATCATGAACGGTTGACAGATTGGGCAATGTGGAACCTTAGAATGGCTTATTATGAGATTACAGCTCATTATCAATGTACGGTTGACCAATTTGGCAATGTAGAACCCCAGAACAACTTGCTATGAGATTACAACTCATTATCAGCGAATGATTGACCAATTCGGTGATGTGGAAGCTTAGAACAGTTTGATATGAGATTATAGCTCATTATCAGTGAACGGTTGACCGATTCATTGATGTGGAAGCTCAGAATAGCTTGTTATGAGATTACAACTCATTATCAGTGAACGGTTGATAGATTTGGTGATGTGGAAGCTCAAAATAGCTTGTTATGAGATTACATCTCATTATCAGCAAATGGTTGACCGATTCGGCAATGTGGAAGCTTAGAATGGCTTGTTATGAGATTATAACTCATTATCAGTGAACAGTTGACCAATTTGGTGATGTGGAAGCTCAAAACAGCTTGTTATGAGATTACAACTCATTATCAGCAAACAGTTGACCAATTTAGCGATGTGGAAGCACAGAACAACTTGTTACGAGATTACAGCTCATTATTAGCGAACGGTTGACCGATTTGATGATGTGGAACCTTAGAACAGCTTGTTATTAGATTACAACTCATTATTAGCAAATGATTGACCGATTCGGCGACGTGGAACCTCAAAATGGCTTCTTATGAGATTACAACTCATTATCAGCGAACGGTTGATCGATTTGGCGATGTGGAAGCTCAGAACGGCTTGTTATGAAATTATAGCTCATTATCAATGTACAGTTGACCGATTTGGCGATGTGGAACTTCAGAATGGCTTATTATGAGATTACAACTCATTATAGGTGAACGATTGACCAATTTGGTGATGTGGAAGCTCAGAACAGCTTGTGATGAGATTACAGCTCATTATCAGCGAACGGTTGGCCGATTCAATGATGTGGAACCTCAGAATGGCTTGTTATGAGATTACAACTCATTATCAGTGAACGGTTGACTGATTCGGCGATGTGGAACCTCAGAATGGCTTGTTATGAGATTACAGCTCATTATCAATGTACAGTTTACCTATTTGGTGATGTGGAAACTTAGAACGGCTTGTTGTGAGATTATAACTCATTATCAGTGAAGGATTGACTGATTCGGTAATGTGGAAGCTCAGAATAGCTTGTTATGAGATTATAGCTCATTATCAGTGAACGGTTGACCGATTTGGTGATGTGGACCCTGAAAATGGCTTGTTATGAGATTACAACTCATTATTAGCGAACAGTTGACCGATTCAGTGACGTGGAACCTCAGAATGGCTTGTTATGAGATTACAACTCATTATCAGTGAACAATTGACCGATTCAGTGATGTGGAACCTCATAACAGCTTGTTATGAGATTATAGCTCATTATCAGTGAACAGTTTGCCGATTCACCAATGTGGAACCTCAAAACGTCTTATTATGAGATTACAACTCATTATCAATGAACGATTGACCAATTCGGTGATGTGGAAGCTCAGAATGGCTTGTTATGAGATTACAACTCATTATCAGTGAATAGTTGACCGATTCGGTGATGTGGAACCTCAGAACGGGTTGTTATAAGATTATAGCTCATTATCAGTGAACGATTGACCGATTTGGTGATGTCAAAGCTCAGAACAGCTTGTTATGAGGTTACAGCTCATTATCAGTGAACGATTGACCGATTCGGCAATGTAAAATCTCAAAACGGCTTGTTATGACATTACAAATCATTATCAGTGAACGGTTGACCAATTTGGTGATGTGGAACCTCAGAACAGCTTGCTATGAGATTACAACTCATTATTAGTGAATGGTTGACTGATTCGGTGATGTGGGAGCTTAGAACGGCTTGTTATGAGATTATAGCTCATTATCAATGTATGATTGACCGATTTGATGATGTGGAACCTCAGAATGACTTGTTATGAGATTACAACTCATTATTAGCAAATGATTGACCAATTCAGCAATGTGGAAGCTTAGAACAGCTTGTTATGAGATTACAGCTCATTATCAGCAAATGATTGACTGATTCAGTGATGTAGAACCTCAGAATGGCTTGTTATGAGATTACAACTCATTATCAGTGAACCGTTGACTTATTCAGTGATGTGGAACCTCAGAATGGCTTGTTATGAGATTATAACTCATTATCAGCGAATGATTGACCGATTCAGTGATGTGTAACCTTAGAATAGCTTGTTATGAGATTACAATTCATTATCAGCGAATGGTTGAACGATTCGATGATGTGGAACCTCAAAATGGCTTGTTATGAGATTACAACTCATTATCAGTGAATGATTGACCGATTCGGTGATGTGGAAGCTCAGAATGGCTTGTTATGAGATTACAACTCATTATCAGTGAATGGTTGACCGATTCAATGATGTGGAAGCTTAGAATAGGTTGTTATGAGATTATAGCTCATTATCAGCGAACGGTTGACCGATTCGATGATGTGGAACCTCAGAATGGCTTGTTACGAGATTACAACTCATTATCAGTGAACGGTTGACCGATTCGGTGATGTGGAACCTTAAAATGGCTTCTTATAAGATTACAGCTCATTATCAATTTACGGTTGACCAATTTGGCAATGTGGAATGTCAGAATGGCTTGTTATGAGATTACAACTCATTATCAGTGAATGATTAACTGATTCGATGATGTGGAAGCTCAGAATAGTGTGTTATGAGATTACATCTCATTATCAGTGAACGGTTGACCGATTCGGCAATGTTGAACCTCAAAATGACTTGTTATAAGATTAGAACTCATTAGCAGTAAACGGTTGACTGATTTAGTGAGGTGGAACCTTAGAACGGCTTGTTATGAGATTACAATTCATTATTAGCGAACGGTTGACTGATTATGCGATGTGGAACCTCAGAACAGCTTGTTATGAGATTATAACATATTATCAATGAACTGTTGACCGATTCGGCGATGTCGAAGCTCAGAGTGGCTTGTTATAAGATTATAGCTCATTATTAATGTATGGTTGACCGATTCGGCAAGGTGGAACCTCAGGACAACTTATTATGAGATTACAACTCATTATTAGTGAATGGTTGACCAATTCAGTGATGTGGAACCTTAGAACAGCTTGTTATGAGATTACAACTCATTATCAACAAACGATTGACTGATTCGGCGATTTGGAACCTCAGAACAACTTGTTATGAGATTATCGCTCATTATCAGGGAATGGTGATGTCGAACCTCAGAATGGCTTGTTATGAGATTAAAACACATTATCAGTGAATGATTGTTCAATTCAACGATGTGGAAGCTCAGAATGGCTTGTTATGAGATTACAATTCATTATCAGCGAACGGTTGACCGATTCGGTGATGTAGAACCTCAGAACGGCTTGTTATGAGATTATAGCTCATTATTAGCAAATGATTGACCGATTCGGTGATGTTGAAACTCAGAATAGCTTGTTATGAGATTATAGCTCATTATCAATGAATGATTGACTGATTTAGTGATGTGGAAGCTCAGAATGGCTTGTTGTGAGATTACAACTCATTATCAGTGAATAGTTGACTGATTCGGTGATGTGGAACCTCAGAATAGCTTGTTATGAGATTACAACTCATTATCTGTGAACAATTGACTGATTCAGCAATGTGGAAGCTCAGAATAGCTTGTTATGAGATTACAGCTCACTATCAGTGAACGATTGACCGATTCAGTGATGTGGAAGCTCAGAACGGCTTGTTATGAGTTTACAACTCATTATCAACAAACAGTTGACCAATTCGGTGATGTGGAACCTCAGAACGGCTTGTTATGAGATTACAACTCATTATCAGTGAACGGTTGACCGATTTGGTGATGTGGAAGCTCAGAACGTCTTGTTATGAGATTACAACTCATTATCAGTGAACGGTTGACCGATTCGGTGATGTGGAATCTCAAAATGACTTTTTATGAGATTACAGCTCATTATCAATGTATGATTGACCAATTTGGCGATGTGGAACCTCAGAATGGCTTGTTATGAGATTACAACTCATTATCAATGTACAGTTGACCGATTTGGCGATGTGGAAGCTCAGAACAGCTTGTTATGAGATTACAACTGATTATCATTGAACGATTGACCGATTCGGCAATGTCGAACCTCAGAATGGCTTGTATGAGATTGCAGTTCATTATCAATGAACGGTTGAGCGATTCGGCAATGTGGAAGCTCAGAATGACTTGTTATGAGATTACAGCTCATTATTAATGTACGGTTGATCGATTCGGTGATGTAGAACCTCAGAATGGCTTGTTATGAGATTACAACTTATTATCAGTGAACGATTGACTGATTCGGCGATGTGGAACCTCAGAACGGCTTGTTATGAGATTACAACACATTATCAGTGAACGGTTCATCAATTCGACAATGTGGAAGCTCAGAATGGCTTGTTATGAGATTACAACACATTATCAATGTACGGTTGATGAACTCGGCGATGTGGAACCTCAGAATGACTTGTTATGAGATTACAACACATTATCAGTGAACGATTGACCGATTCTGTGATGTGGAAGCTCAGAACAGCTTGTTATGAGATTATAGCTCATTATCAGCGAACGGTTTACCGTTTCGGCGATGTGGAATCTCAGAACGGCTTGTTATGAGATTACAACTCATTATCAACGAATGGTTGACCGATTTGGCGATGTGGAACCTTAGAATGGCTTGTTATGAGGTTATAGCTCATTATCAATGTATGGTTGACCGATTTGGCAATGTGTAACCTCAGAACAACTTGCTATGAGATTACAACTCATTATCAGTGAATGATTGACTGATTCGGTGATGTGGAAGCTTAGAATAGCTTGCTATGAGATTACAGCTCATTATCAACAAATGATTGACTGATTCGGCGATGTGGAACCTCAAAATGGCTTGTTATGAGATTACAACTCATTATCAGCGAATGGTTGACCGATTTGGTGATGTCGAACCTCAGAATGGCTTGTTATGAGATTAAAGCTCATTATCAATGTACGATTGACTGATTCAGCAATGTAGAACCTCAGAATGGCTTGTTATGAGATTACAACTCATTATACGTGAATTATTGACCGATTCGGCGATGTGGAAGCTCAGAACAACTTGTTATGAGATAATAGCTCATTATCAGTGAACGGTTGACTGATTCGGCGATGTGGAACCTCAGAATGGCTTGTTATAAGATTACTGCTCATTATCAATGTACAGTTGACCGATTTGGTGATGTGGAACCTCAGAATGGCTTGTTATGAGACTACAACTCATTAGCAGCAAACGGTTGACCGATTCGGCAATGTGGAACCTTAGAATGGCTTGTTATGAGATTACAACTCATTATCAACAAATGGTTGACCGATTTGGTGAGGTGGAATCTCAGAATGGCTTGTTATGAGATTACAACTCATTATTAGTGAATGATTGACTGATTTGGCGATGTGGAACCTTAGAACAACTTTTTATGAGATTACAACTCATTATCAGTGAACGGTTGATTGATTCGGTGATGTAGAAGCTCATAATGGCTTGTTATGAGATTACAGTTCATTATCAATGTACGGTTGACCGATTTGGTGATGTGGAACATCAGAATGGCTTGTTATGAGATTACAACTCATTATCAGTGAATGGTTGAGTGATTCGATGATGTGGAAGCTTAGAACGACTTGTTATGACATTACAGCTCATTATCAGCGAACAGTTGACCGATTCGGCGATGTGGAACCTTAGAACGACTTGTTATGAGATTATAACTCATTATAAGTGAACGGTTGACCGATTCAGTGATGTGGAACCTCAAAATGGCTTATTATGAGATTACAGCTCACTATCAATGTACGGTTGACCAATTTGGTGATGTGGAACCTCATAACGGCTTGTTATGAGATTACAACTCATTATCAGCAAATGATTGACCGATTCGGTGATGTGGAAGCTCAGAATAGCTTTTTATGAGATTACAGCTCATTATCAGTGAACGGTTGACCGATTCGGCAATGTGGAACCTCAGAACGAATTGTTATGAGATTACAACTCATTATCAACGAATGGTTGACCGATTCGGTGATGTGGAACCTCAGAATGGCTTGTTATGAGATTACAACTCATTATCAATGAACGATTGACTAATTCGGTGATGTGGAACCGCAAAATGGCTTGTTATGAGATTACAACTCATTATCAGTGAATGATTGACCGATTTGGCGATGTGGAACCTCAGAATAGCTTGTTATGAGATTATAGCTCATTATCAGCGAATGGTTGACCGATTCGGTGATGTGGAACCTCAGAATGGCTTGTTATGATATTACAACTCATTATCAGTGAACGATTGACCGATTCAGTGATGTGGAAGCTCAGAACAGCTTGTTATGAGATTACACCTCATTATCAGTGAATGGTTGATCGATTCAGCATTGTGGAACCTCAGAATGACTTGTTATGAGATTACAACTTATTATTAGTGAATGGTTGATCGATTCGATGATGTGGAACCTTAGAATGGCTTGTTATGAGATTACAACTCATTATCAATGAACGATTGACTGATTTAGTGATGTGGAACCTCAGAAAATCTTGTTATGAGATTATAGCTCATTATCAGTGAATGGTTGAATGATTTAGCAATGTGGATCCCAAGAACGGCTTGTTATGAGATTACAACTCATTATCAGCAAACGATTGATCGATTCAACGATGTGGAAGCTCAGAATAGCTTGTTATGAGATTACAACTCATTATCAGTGAACGGTTGACCGAGTAAGTGATGTGGAACCTCAGAATGGCTTGTTATGAGATTACAACTCATTATCAGTGAACAGTTGACCGATTGGGCAATGTGGAAGCTCAGAATAGCTTGTTATGAGATTACAGCTCATTATTAGCGAATAGTTGACTGATTCGGCAATGTGGAACCTCAGAATGACTTGTTATGATATTACAACTCATTATCAGTGAACGATTGACCGATTCGGTGATGTGGAAGCTCACAACGGCTTGCTATGAGATTACAGCTCATTATCAGTGAACGGTTGATCGATTCGGCAATGTGGAAGCTCAGAATGGCTTGTTATGAGATTAAAGCTCACTATAAATGTACGGTTGACCGATTCAGTGATGTGGAACCTAAAAATGGTTTGTTATGAGACTATAGCTCATTATCAGTGTACAGTTGACCAATTTGGCGATGTGGAACCTTAGAATGGTTGATCAATTCAGTGATGTGGAACCTTAGAATGGTTTGTTATGAGACTATAGCTCATTATCAATGTACGGTTGACCAATTCGGCGATGTGGAACCTTAGAACCGCTTGTTATGAGATTATAACTCATTATCAGTGAATGATTGACTGATTCAGCAATGTGGAAGCTTAGAACAACTTGTTATGAGATTACAGTTCATTATCAGCAAATGGTTGACCAATTCAGCGATGTGGAACCTTAGAATGGCTTGTTATGAGATTACAACTCATTATCAGTGAACGGTTGACCGATTCAGTGATGTGGAACCTGAGAACGGCTTGTTATGAGATTACAACTCTTTATCAGTGAACGATTGACCGATTTGGCGATGTCGAATCTTAGAACAGCTTGTTATGAGATTATAGCTCATTATTAGCGAACAATTGACCGATTCGATGATGTGGGACCTCAGAATGGCTTGTTATGAGATTACAACTCATTATCAGCAAATGATTGACCGATTCAGCGATGTGGAAGCTCAGAATGGCTTGTTATGAGATTACAACTCATTATCAGTGAACTGTTGACCGATTCGATGATGTGGAACCTCAAAATGGCTTGTTATGAGATTATAGCTCATTATCAGCAAATGATTGAGTGATTCAGTGATGTGGAAGCTCAAAACAGCTTGTTATGAGATTACAACTCATGATCCATGAACGGTTGACCGATTCGGTGATGTGGAACCTTAGAACGGCTTGTTATAAGATTATAACTCATTATCAGCGAACGGTTGACCGATTCAACGATAAGGAACCTCAGAATGGCTTGTTATGAGATTACAGCTCATTATAAATGTATGGTTGACCGATTCAGCAATGTGGAACCTCAGAATGGCTTGTTGTGAGATTACAACTCATTATCAACGAACGATTGACCAATTCAGTGATGTGGAACCTCAAAATGGCTTGTTATTAGATTACAACTCATTATCAGTGAAGGATTGACCGATTCGGCGATGTGGAACCTCAGAATAGCTTGTTATGAGATTATAGCTCATTATCAGCGAATGGTTGACCGATTTGGTGATGTGGAACCTCAGAATGGCTTGTTATGAGATTACAACTCATTATCAGCGAATGATTGACCGATTCGGTGATGTGGAAGCTCAGAATGGCTTGTTATGAGATTATAACTCATTATCAGCAAACGGTTGACCGATTCGACGATGAGGAACCTCAAAATGGCTTGTTTTGAGATTACAACTCATTATCAATGAATGATTGACCGATTCGGCGATGTGGAAGCTCAGAATAGCTTGTTATGAGATTACAGCTCATTATCAGCAAACGGTTGACCAATTCGGTGATCTAAAACCTCAGAACGGCTTGTTATGAAATTACAACTCATTATTAGTGAACGGTTGACCATTCGGCGATGTGGAACCTCAGAATGGCTTGTTATGAGATTACAACTCATTATCAATGTACAGTTGACCGATTCGGTGATGTGGAACCTCATAATGGCTTGTCAGGAGATTACAACTCATTATCAATGAATGACTGACTGATTCAGTGATGTGGAAGCTCAGAATAGCTTGTTATGACATTACAACTTAGTATCAGCGAATGATTGACCGATTCAGTTATGTGGAAGCTTAGAACAGCTTGTTATGAGATTAGGACTCATTATTAGTGAATGGTTGACCGATTTGGCGATGTGGAACCTCAGAACAGCTTGTTATGAGATTACAACTCATTATTAGTGAACGGTTGACCAATTCAGTGATGTGGAAGCTTAGAATAGCTTGTTATGATATTATAGCTCATTATCAGTGAACGGTTTACCGATTCGACAATGTGGAACCTTAGAACGGCTTGTTATGAGATTACAACTCATTATCAGCGAATGATTGACCGATTCAGTGATGTGTAAGCTCAGAATAGCTTGTTATGAGATTACAACTCATAATTAGTGAACTGTTGATCGATTTAGCAATGTGGAAGCTCAGAATAGCTTGTTGTGAGATTACAGCTCATTACCAATGTATGGTTTATCGATTCGACGATGTGGAACCTCAGAATAGCTTGTTATGAGATTACAACTCATTATCAGCAAATGATTGACCGATTCGGTGATGTGGAACCTCAGAATAGCTTGTTATGAGATTATAGCTCATTATTAGCAAACGGTTGACCAATTCAGTGATGTGGAACCTCAGAATGGCTTGTTATGAGATTACAACTCATTATCAGCAAACGATTGACCGATTCGGCAATGTGGAACCTCAGAACAGCTTGTTATGAGATTACAACTCATTATCAGGAAATGATTGACCGATTCGGCGATCTGGAAGCTCAGAATGGCTTGTTATGAGATTACAACTCATTCTCAGTGAACGGTTGACCGATTTGGCGATGTGGAAGCTTAGAATGTCTTGTTATGAGATTACAGCTCATTATCAATGTGTGGTTGACCGATTCAGTGATGTGGAACCTTAGAATGGCTTGTAATGAAATTACAACTCATTATCAGTGAATGATTGACCGATTCGACGATGTGGAACCTCAGAACGGCTTGTTATGAGATTGAAACTCATTATTAGCGAATGATTGACCGATTCAGTGATGTAGAACCTTAGAATAGCTTGTTATGAGATTACAACTCATTATCAGCAAATGGTTGACCGATTCGACAATGTGGAACCTCAGAATAGCTTGTTATGAGATTACAACTCATTATTAGCAAATGATTGACTGATTCAGTGATGTGGAAGCTCATAACGGCTTGTTATGAGATTACAACTCATTATGAACGAATGGTTGACTGATTCAGCGATGTGGAACCTCAAAATAGCTTGTTATGAGATTACAGCTCATTATCAGTGAATGATTGACCGATTCGGTGATGTAAAAGCTGAGAAAAACTTGTTATGAGATTACAGCTCATTATCAATGAACAATTGATCAATTTGGCAAGGTGGAAGCTCAGAACAGCTTGTTATGAGATTACAACTCATTATCTGCGAATGGTTGACTGATTCGATGATGTGGAACCTTAGAATGGCTTCTTATGAGATTACAACTCATTATCAGCGAATGATTGACTGATTTGGTGATGTGGAAGCTCAGAATAGCTTGTTATGTGATTATAGCTCATTATCAGTGAACGGTTGACTAATTCGGCGATGTTGAACCTCAGAATGGCTTGTTATGAGATTACAACTCATTATCAGTGAACGATTGACTGATTCGGTGATGTGGAAGCTCAGAATACCTTGTTATGAGATTATAGCTCATTATCAGCAAACGGTTGACCGATTCAGTGATGTGGAACCTTAGAACAGCTTGTTATGAGATTACAACTCATTATCAGCAAATGATTGATGGATTTGCCGATGTGGAACCTCAAAATGGATTGTTATGAGATTATAGCTCATTATCAATGTACGGTTGACCGATTTGACGATGTGGAACCTCAGAACGGCTTGTTATGAGATTACAATGAATTATTAGCGAGCGATTGACTGATTGAGCAATGTGGAAGCTCAGAACGGCTTGTTATGAGATTACAACTCATTATCAGTGAACGGTTGACCGATTCGGCGATGTGGAACCTCAGAACGGCTTGTTATGAGATTACAGCTCATTATCAGTGAATGATTGACCGATTCAGAAATGTAGAAGCTCACAACAGCTTGTTATGAGAATACAACTCATTATCAGTGAATGATTGACCGATTCAGCGATGTGGAAGCTCAGAACGGCTTGCTATGAGATTACAACTCATTTTCAGTGAATCGTTGACCGATTCGGCAATGTGGAACCTCAGAATAGCTTGTTATGAGATTACAACTCATTATCAGTGAACGGTTGACTGATTCAGCGATGTGGAAGCTCAGAACGGCTTGTTATGAGATTACAGCTCATTATCAATGTAGGGTTGACCAATTCGGTGATGTGGAACCTCAGAATGGCTTGTTATGAGATTATAACACATTATCAGTTAATGATTCACCGATTCGGCGATGTGGAAGCTCAGAACAGCTTGTTATGAGATTACAGCTCATTATCAGCGAACGGTTGACCGATTCAGCGATGTGGAACCTCAAAATAGCTTGTTATGAGATTATAGCTCATTATCAGTGAATGGTTGATCGATTTGGCACTATGGAACCTCAAAACAACTTGTTATGAGATTACAATGAATGATTGACCAATTTGGCAATGTGGAAGCTTAGAATGGCTTGTTATGAGATTACAACTCATTATTAGTTAACGGTTGACTGATTTAGCGATGTGGAAACTCAGAATGGCTTGTTATGAGATTATAGCTCATTATCAGTGAATGATTGACCGATTCGGTGATGTGGAAGCTCAGAACAGCTTGTGATAAGATTACAGATCATGATCAACGAATGATTGATTGATTCGGCGATGTGGAAGCTCAGAACAGCTTGTTATGAGATTAACACTCATTATCAGTGAATAGTTGACCGATTCGGCGATGTGGAACCTTAGAATGGCTTGTTATGAGATTATAACTCATTATCAGCAAACGATTGACAGATTAGGCAATGTAGAACCTCAAAATAGCTTGTTATGAGATTATATCTCATTATCAATGAACGATTGACCGATTCGGTGATGTGGAACCTCAGAATGACTTGTTATGAGATTGCAGCTCATTATCAATGAACGGTTGACCGATTCGGCGATGTGGAACCTCAGAATGGCTTGTTATAAGATTACAGCTCAGTATCAATGTACGGTTGACCGATTCGGCAATGTGGAAGCTCAGAACAACTTGTTATGAGATTACAACTTATTATCAATGAACGGTTGACTGATTCAGCGATGTGGAACCTCACAATGGCTTGTTATGAGATTGCAGCTCATTATCAATGAACGGTTGACTGATTCGGTGATGTGGAACCTCAGAATGGCTTGTTATAAGATTACAGCTCATTATCAGTGTACAGTTGACTGATTTGGCGATGTGGAAGCTCAGAATGGCTTGTTATGAGATTACAACTCATTATTAGTGAATGGTTGACTGATTTGGTGATGTGGAAGCTCAGAACGGCTTGTTATGAGATTACAACTCATTATCAGCAAACGGTTGAGCGATTCGGTGATGTGGAAGCTCAGAATAGCTTGTTATAAGATTATAGCTCATTATCAGTGAACGGTTGACCAATTCAGTGATGTTGAACCTCAGAACGGCTTGTTATGAGATTACAACTCATTATCAGTGAACGATTCACTGATTCAGTGATGTGGAACCTTAGAGTGGCTTGTTATGAGATTACAACTCATTATGAGTGAATGGTTGATCAATTCGGCGATGTGGAAGCTCAAAACAGCTTATTATGAGATTACAGCTCATTATCAGTGTAGAGTTGACCGATTCAGCGATGTGGAACCTCAGAACAGCTTGTTATGAGATTACAACTCATTATCAGTGAATGATTGACTAATTCGGTGATGTGGAAGCTCAAAATAGCTTGTTATGAGATTACAACACATTATTAGCGAATGGTTGACCGATTTGGCAATGTGGAACCTCAAAATAGCTTGTTATAAGATTACAACTCATTATCAGCGAACAGTTGACTGATTCGGCGATGTGGAACCTCAGAATGACTTGTTATGAGATTAGAACTCATTATCAATGTACAGTTGACTGATTTGGAGAATGTAGAACCTCAGAATGGCTTGTTATGAGATTACAACTCATTATTAGTGAACGGTTGACCGATTCAGTGATGTGGAATCTTAGAACAGCTTGTTATAAGATTACAGCTCATTATCAGTGAACGGTTGACCGATTCGGTGATGTGGAACCTCAGAATGGCTTGTTATGAGATTACAAGTCATTATCAGTGAATGGTTGACCGATTTGGTGATGTGGAACCTCAGAACAGCTTGTTATGAGATTACAACTCATTATCAATGAATGATTGACTGATTCGGTGATTTGGAACCTCAGAATGGCTTGTTATGAGATTACAGCTCATTATCAGTGAACGGTTGACTGATTCGGCGATGTGTAACCTTAGAATGACTTGTTATGAGATTACAACTCATTATCAGTGAATGGTTGACCGATTCAGTGATGTGGAAGCTCAGAATAGCTTGTTATGAGATTATAGCTCATTATCAGTGAATGGTTGACCGATTCGGTGATGTGGAACCTCAGAACAGCTTGTTATGAGATTACAATTCATTATCAATGAATGGTTGACCGATTCAGTGATGTGGAACCTCAGAATGGCTTGTTATGAGATTACAACTCATTATCAGTGAATGATTGACTGATTTGGTGATGTGGAACCTCAGAATGGCTTATTATGAGATTATAGCTCATTATCAGCGAATGATTGACTGAGTCGGCGATGTGGAAGCTTAGAATAGCTTGTTATGAGATTACAGCTCATTATCAGTGAATGATTGACCGATTCAGGGATGTGGAAGCTTAGAATGGCTTGTTATGAGATTACAACTCATTATCAATGAACGGTTGACCAATTTAGCAACGTGGAAGCTCAGAGCGGCTTGTTATGAGATTATACCTCATTATCAACGTACGGTTGACCGATTCGTTGATGTGGAACCTCAGAATGGCTTGTTATGAGGTTACAAGTCATTATCAGTGAATGATTGACTAATTTGGTGATGTGGAACCTCAGAATGGCTTGTTATGAGATTATAGCTCATTATCAGCGAATGATTGATTGATTAGGCAATGTGGAAGCTCAAAATAGCTTGTTATGAGATTACAGCTAATTATTAGTGAATGGTTGACCGATTTAGTGATGTAGAACCTCAGAATGGCTTGTTATGAGATTACAACTCATTATTAATGAGCGGTTGACTGATTCCCTAATGTGGAACCTCAAAATGGCTTGTTATGAGATTACAACTCATTATCAACGAACGATTGACCGATTCGGCGATGTGGAACGTCAGAATAGCTTGTTATGAGATTACAGCTCATTATCAGCGAATGGTTGACTGATTCAGCGATGTGAAATCTCATAACAGCTTTTTATGAGATTACAACTCATTATCAGTGAATGATTGACCGATTTGGCAATGCGGAAGCTCAGAATGGCTTGTTATGAGATTACAACTCATTATCAGCGAATGATTGACTAATTTGGTGATGTGGAACCTCAGAATGGCTTGTTATGAGATTATAGCTCATTATCAGTGAATGATTGATTGATTTGGCAATGTGGAAGCTCAAAATAGCTTGTTATGAGATTATAGCTCATTATCAGCAAACAATTGACCAATTCGGCGATGTGGAACCTCAGAACGGCTTGTTATGAGATTACAACTCATTATCAACGAACGGTTGACCGATTTGGTGATGTGGAACCTCAGAACGGCTTGTTATGAGATTACAACTCATTATCAGTGAATGATTGACCGATTCGGCAATGTGGAAGCTTAGAATAGCTTGTTATGAGATTAAAGCTCATTATCAGCAAACGATTGGTCGATTTGGCGATGTGGAACCTTAGAACAACTTGTTATGAGATTACAACTCATTATCAGTGAACGATGGACCAATTCGGTGATGTGGAACCTCAGAATGGTTTGTTATGAGATTACATCTCATTACCAATGTACGGTTGACCAATTCGGCGATGTGGAACCTCAGAATGGCTTGTTATGAGATTACAACTAATTATCAGTGAATGATTGACCGATTCAGCGATGTGGAAGCTCAAAATAGCTTGTTATGAGATTACAGCTCATTATCAGTGAACGCTTGACTGATTCAGCAATGTGGAACCTTAGAATAGCTTGTTATGAGATTAGAACTCATTATTAGTGAACGGTTGACCGATTCAGTGATGTGGAACCTCAGAATGGCTTGTTATGAGATTACAACTCATTATTAGTGAATGGTTGACCGATTCAGCGATGTGGAACCTCAAAATGGCATGTTATGAGATTACAACTTATTATTAGCGAACAGTTGACTGATTCAGTGATGTGGAAGCTCAGAACAGCTTGTTATGAGATTACAACTTATTATCAATGTACGGTTGACCGATTCGGCGATGTGGAATCTTAGAATGGCCTGTTATGAGATTACGACTCATTATCAGCAAACGGTTGACCGATTCGGTGATGTGGAACCTCAGATTGGCTTGTTATGAGATTACAACTCATTATCAGTGAACGATTAACTGATTCAGTGATGTGGAACCTCAGAAGAGCTTGTTATGAGATTATAGCTCATTATCAGTGAAGGGTCGACCGATTCAGTGATGTGGAACCTCAGAATGGCTTGTTATGAGATTACAACTCATTATCAGTGAACGATTGACTGATTCGATGATGTGGAAGCTTAGAATGGCTTGCTATGAGATTACAACTCATTATCAGCGAACAATTGACTGATTCGGCGATGTGGAACCTCAGAATGCCTTGTTATGAGATTACAACTCATTATCAGTTAACAATTGACCGATTAAGTGATGGGGAAGCTCAAAATAGCTTATTATGAGATTATAGCTCATTATCAGTGAACGGTTGACCGATTTGGCGATGTGGAACCTCAGAATAGATTGTTATGAGATTACAACTCATTATCAGTGAACGGTTGACTGATTTGGCAATGTGGAACCTCAGAATGGCTTGTTATGAGATTATAACTCATTATCAGTGAATGATTGACCGATTTGGCGATGTGGAAGTTCAGAACGGGTTGTTATGAGATTACAACTCATTATCAGCAAATAGTTGACCGATTCGGCAATGTGGAACCTCAAAATGCCTTGTTATGAGATTACAACTCATTATCAGTGAATAATTGACCGATTCAGTGATGGGGAAGCTCAAAATAGATTGTTATGAGATTACAGCTCACTATCAGTGAATGATTGACTGATTTGGCAATGTGGAACCTCAGAATGGATTGTTATGAGATTACAACTCATTATCAATGAACAGTTGACTGATTCGGCGATGTGGAACCTTAGAATAGCTTGTTATAAGATTACAACTCATTATGCGTGAACGGTTGACCGATTCGACGATGTGGAAGCTCAGAACGGCTTGTTATGAGATTACAACTCATTATCAGCGAATGGTTGACTGATTCGGCGATGTGGAACCTCAGAATGGCTTGTATGAGATTACAACTCATTATCGGTGAACGATTGCCGATTCGGTGATGTGGAACCTCAGAATGGCTTGTTATGAGATTACAGCTCATTATCAATGTACGGTTGACCGATTCAGTGATGTGGAACCTCAGAACGGTTTGTTATGAGATTACAACTCATTATCAGCGAACAATTGACCAATTCAGCAATGTGGAAGCTCAAAATAGCTTGTTATGAGATTACAGCTCATTATCAGTGAATGGTTGACCGATTCGGTGATGTGGAACCTCAGAGAGGCTTGTTATGAGATTACTACTCATTATCAGTGCATGGTTGACCGATTCAGCGATGTGGAACCTCAAAATGGCTTGTTATGAGATTACAGCTCATTATCACTGTACGGTTGACCAATTCAGCAATGTGGAACCTCAGAATAGCTTGTTATAAGATTACAACTCATTATTAGTGAATGATTGACCGATTCGGCAATGTAGAAGCTCAGAACAGCTTTTTATGACATTACAACTCATTATCAGTGAATGGTTGACCGATTCGGTGATGTGGAACCTTAGAATGGCTTGTTATGAGATTACAGCTTATTATCAATATACGGTTGACCGATTCAGTGATGTGCAACCTCAGAATGGCTTGTTATGAGATTACAACTCATTATCAGCAAATGGTTGACC
>MU225188.1:0-29072 GCA_018584345.1 Thuja plicata | reverse complement strand
ATTAATTGTTTTCAACATGTGAGATAATTGAATTCTTTTTAATTAAGAATTGCTTTATTTGATGAAATTAAATTAATTTATTTGAAATTAATTTAATTGGAAGAATATAATTAGTGAGTTTAAATATTTGATTTAAACTATAGGAAATTGAATTTAATTGATTAAATATTGGTAAATAATCATTTAAATGTTAATTAATTAAATAAAATTAATTATTTAATTAATGTTGAGAATTGGATTAGATGATTTGAGAAAGGTGAATTTAGAAGAAAATAGATGATTAATTAATGATTAAGAAACCATTAATTAATAGATGAAAATTAGGGTTTTAATGTAAAGTTGCAAGCCTGTCCATTTTAGGGTGTCCACAATTACAACTCATTATTAGTGAATGGTTGACCAATTCGGTGATGTGGAACCTCAGAACAACTTGTTATGAGATTATAGCTCATTATCAATGTACGGTTGACCGATTCGGCGATGTGGAACCTCAGAACGGCTTGTTATGATATTATTACTCATTATTAGTGAATGGTTGATCGATTCAGTGATGTGGAAGCTCAGAAGAGCTTATTATGAGATTACAGCTCATTATCAGTGAATGATTGACTGATTCAGTGATGTGGAATCTCAGAATAGCTTCTTATGAGATTATAACTCATTATCACTGAATGATTGACCGATTCGGTGATGTGGAACCTCAGAACAACTTGTTATGAGATTACAACTCATTATCAGCGAATGGTTGATCGATTCAGTGATGTAGAAGCTCAGAATAGCTTGTTATGAGATTACAGCTCATTATCAATGTACGGTTGACTGATTTGGAAATGTGGAACTTTAGAATGACTTATTATGAGATTAAAACTCATTATCAGCAAATGGTTGACCAATTCAGTGATGTGGAAGCTCAGAATGGCTTGTTATGAGATTACAGGTCATTATTAGTGAACGGTTGACTGATTTGGTGATGTGGAAACTTAGAATGGCTTGTTATGAGATTATAACTCATTATCAGTGAACGGTTGACCGATTCGGTGATGTGGAACCTCAGAATGGATTGTTATAAGATTATAGCTCATTATCAATGTACGGTTGACTGATTCGGCGATGTGCAACCTTAGAATGGCTTGTTATGAGATTACAACTCATTATCAGTGAACGATTGACCGATTCAGTGATGTGGAACCTCAAAATAGCTTGTTTATGAGATTACAGCTCATTATCAGCAAACGGTTGGCATATTCGGTGATGTGGAACCTCAGAATGGCTTGTTATGAGACTACAACTTATTATCATCGAACGGTTGACCCATTCGATGATGTGGAACCTCAGAATGGCTTGTTATGAGATTACAACTCATTATCAGTGAACGATTGACCGATTCGGTGATGTGGAACCTCAGAACAGCTTGTTATGAGATTACAGCTCATTATCAGTGAATTTTTGACTGATTCAGTGATGTGGAACCTCAGAATGACTTGTTATGAGATTACAACTCATTATCAGTGAATGATTGACCGATTCGGCGATGTGGAAGCTTAGAACAGTGAACGGTTGACCGATTCAGTGATGTGGAAGCTCAAAATAGCTTGTTATGAGATTAATACTCATTATCAGTGAATAATTGACTAATTTGGCGATGTGGAAGCTCATAACAGCTTGTTATGAGATTACAACTCATTATCAGCGAACGGTTGAAAGATTCAGTGATGTGGAACCTTAGAATGGTTTGTTATGAGATTACAACTCATTATCAGTGAACAGTTGACCAATTCGGCGATGTGGAAGCTCAGAATAGCTTCTTATGAGATTACAGCTCATTATCAGCGAACAGTTGACCGATTCAATGATGTGGAACCTTAGAATGGCTTGTTATGAGATTACAACTCATTATCAGCGAATGATTGACCGATTCGGCGATTTGGAAGCTCAGAATAGCTTGTTATGAGATTACAGCTCATTATCAGTGAATGGTTTATTGATTCAGCGATGTGGAAGCTTAGAATAGCTTGTTATGAGATTACAACTCATTATCAGTGAACAATTGACCGATTTGGCGATGTGGAACCTCAGAATACCTTGTTATGAGATTACAGCTCATTATCAGCGAATAGTTGACCAATTCGGCGATGTGGAACCTCAAAATGGCTTGTTATGAGATTACAACTCATTATCAGTGAACAGTTGACAGATTCAGCGATGTGAAGCCTCAGAATGGCTTGTTATGAGATTATAGCTCATTATCAATGTACAGTTGACCGATTCGGCCATGTGGAACCTTAGAATAGCTTGTTATGAGATTACAACTCATTATCAGTGAATGACTGACTGATTCAGCGATGTGGAAGCTCAGAACAACTTGTTATGAGATTACAGCTCATTATCAGTGAACAGTTGACCGATTTGGCGATGTGGAACCTCAAAATGGCTTGTTATGAGATTACAACTCATTATCAGCGAACGGTTGACCGATTTGGTGATGTGGAACCTCAGAACAGCTTGTTTTGAGATTATAACTCATTATCAGTGAATGATTGACCGATTCAGCGATGTGTAACCTCAGAATAGCTTGTTATGAGATTATAGCTCATTATCAGCGAATGGTTGACCGATTTGGTGATGTGGAACCTCAGTATAACTTGTTATGAGATTACAACTTATTATCAGTGAATGATTGACCGATTCAGCGATGTGGAAGCTCAGAATGGCTTGTTATGACATTACAACTCATTATCAGCAAACGGTTGACCAATTTGGCGATGTGGAACCACATAATAGCTTGTTATGAGATTACAACTCATTATCAGCAAATGATTGACCAATTTGGTGATGTGGAAGCTCAAAATGGCTTATTATGAGATTACAGCTCATTATCAATGAACGATTGACCGATTCGGCAATGTGGAAGCTTAGAATTGCTTATTATGAGATTACAACTCATTATCAGTGAATAGTTGACCGATTCGACGATGTGGAAGCTCAGAATGGCTTGTTATAAGATTACAACTCATTATCAGCGAGCGGTTGACCAATTGGGTGATGTGGAACCTCAAAATGGCTTGTTATGAGATTACGCTCATTATCAATGTATGGTTGACCGATTTGGTGATGTGGAACCTCAGAATGGTTTGTTATAAGATTACAACTCATTATCAGTGAATGATTAACCGATTTGGCAATGTGGAAGCTTAAAATAGCTTGTTATGAGATTACATCTCATTATTAGTGAATGGTTGACCGATTCAGCGATGTGGAACCTCAGAATGGCTTGTTATGGGATTATAACTCATTATCAGTGAATGATTGACCGATTCGGTGATGTGGAAGCTCAGAGTGGCTTGTTATCAGATTAAAACTCATTATCAGTGAACGGTTGACTGATTCGAAGATGTGGAAGCTCAGAACGGCTTGTTATGAGATTACAAGTCATTATCAGTGAGCGATTGACCGATTCGGCGATGTGAAAGCTCAGAATAGCTTGTTATGAGACTACAGTTCATTATCAGTGAATGGTTGACCAATTCGGCGATGTGGAACCTTAGAACAGCTTGTTACGAGATGACAACTCATTATCAGTGAACAGTTGACCGATTCGATGATGTGGAACCTCAGAATCTCTTGTTATGAGATTACAGCTCATTATCAATGTACGGTTGACCAATTTGGCGATGTGGATCCTTAGAACGGCTGGTTATGAGATTACAACTCATTATCAGTGAATGATTGACCGATTCGGCAATGTGGAAGCCTAGAATAGCTTGTTATGAGATTAAAACTCATTATCAGTGAATGATTGACCGATTCGGCGATGTGGAAGCTCAGAACAGCTTGTTATGATATTACAACTCATTATCAGTGAATGGTTGATCAATTTGGTAATGTGCAACCTCAGAATGGCATCTTATGAGATTACAACTCATTATCAGCGTACGGTTGACCAATTTGGTGATGTGGAAGCTCAAAATAGCTTGTTATATGATTACAGCTCATTATCAGCGAACGGTTGATCGATTCGGTGATATGGAAGTTCATAACGGCTTGTTATGAGATTACAGCTGATTATTAATGTATGGTTGACCAATTTGGCGATGTGGAACCTTAGAACAGCTTGTTATGAGATTACAACTCATTATCAGTGAATTATTAACCGATTCGGTGATGTGGAAGCTCAGAATAACTTGTTATGAGATTACAGCTCATTATCAGCAAACGGTTGACTGATTCAGTGATGTGGAACCTCAGAATGGCTTGTTATGAGATTACAACTCATTATCAGTGAACAGTTGACCGATTCAGTGATGTGGAACCTTAGAATGGCTTGTTATGAGATTACAACTCATTATTAGCGAACGATTGACCGATTCAGTGATGTGGAACCTCAGAACAACTTGTTATGAGATTACAACTCATTATCAACATATGGTTGACTGTTTCGGCGATGTGGAACCTCAGAATAGCTTGTTATGAGATTACAACTCATTATTAGAAAATGATTCACTGATTCGGTGATGTGGAAGCTCAGAATGGCTTATTATGAGATTACAACTCATTATCAGGGAACAGTTGACCGATTCAGCGATGTGGAACCTCAGAACAACTTTTTATGAGATTACAACTCATTATCAGCGAAGGGTTGACCGATTCAGTGATGTGGAACCTCAAAATAGTTTGTTATGAGATTACAACTCATTATCAGCGAATGGTTGACCGATTCGGTGATGTGAAACCTCAGAATAGCTTGTTATGAGATTACAACTCATTATCAGTGAACGATTGACCGATTCGGCAATGTGGAACCTCATAATAGCTTATTATGAGATTACAACTCATTACTAGTGAATGGTTGACCGATTCGGCGATGTGGAACCTCAGAACAACTTGTTATGAGATTACAACTCATTATCAGCGAATGATTGACCGATTCAATGATGTGAAAACTCAGAACGGCTTGTTATGAGATTACAACTTATTATCAGTGAACGGTTGACCGATTCGGTGATGTGGAACCGCAGAATAGCTTGTTATGAGATTACAGGTCATTATCAGCAAATGATTGACCGATTCGGTGATGTGGAAGCTTAGAACAGCTTATTATGAGATTACAGCTCATTATCAGTGAATGATTGACCGATTCGGTGATGTGGAAGCTCAGAACAGCTTGTTATAAGATTACAACTCATTATCAGTGAACAGTTGACCGATTTTGGAATGTGGAAACTTAGAATGGCTTGTTATGAGATTACAACTCATTATCAATGAACGGTTGACTGATTCAGTGATGTGGAACCTTAGAATGGCTTGTTATGAGATTACAGCTCATTATCAATGTACAGTTGACCGATTTGGAAATGTGGAACCTCATAACAGCTTGTTATGAAATTACAACTCATTATCAGCAAACGATTAGCCAATTCGGTGATGTAGAAGCTCAAAATAGCTTGTTATGAGATTACAACTCATTATCAGCAAACGGTTAACCGATTCAGTGATGTAGAACCTCAAAATGGCTTGTTATGAGATTACAACTCATTATCAACGAACGGTTATCTGATTTAGTGATGTGGAACCTCAGAACAGTTTGTTACGAGATTACAACTCATTATCAGCGAACGATTGACCGATTTGGCGATGTGGAACCTTAGAACAGCTTGTTATGATATTACAACTCATTATCAGTGAATGGTTCACCAATTCGGCAATGTGGAACCTCAGAATGTTTTGTTATGAGATTATAACTCATTATCAGTGAATGATTGACCAATTCGGTGATGTGGAAGCTCAGAACGGCTTGTTATGAGATGAAAACTCATTATTAGTGAACGGTTGACTGATTCGGCGATGTGGAACCTCAAAATGTCTATTATGAGATTACAAGTCATTATCAGTGAATGATTGACCGATTCGATGATGTGAAAGCTTAGAACAGCTTATTATGAGATTATAGCTCATTATCAATGAATGGTTGACCAATTCGGTGATGTGGAACCTCAGAATGGCATGTTATGAGATTACAACATATTATCAGCAAATGGTTGATTGATTTGGCGATGTGGAACCTCAAAATGGCTTGTTATGAGATTACAGCTCATTATCAATGTACGGTTGACCGATTCGGCGATGTGGAATCTCAAAATGGCTTGTTATGACATTACAACTCATTATCAGCAAACAATTGACTGATTTGGCGATGTGGAAGCTTAGAACAGCTTGTTATGAGATTACAACTCATTATCAGAGAAGGATTGACTGATTCGGAGATGTGGAAGCTTAGAACAGCTTGTTATGAGATTACAACTCATTATCAGTGAACGGTTGATCGATTCGGCGATGTGGAACCTCAAAATGGCTTTTTATGATATTACAACTCATTATCAGCAAACAGTTGACCAATTCGGTGATGTGGAAGCTCAGAATAGCTTGTTATTATATTACAGCTCATTATCAGTGAATGGTTGACTAATTCAATGATGTGGAACCTCAGAACGGCTTGTTATGTGATTACAACTCATTATTAGTGAACGATTGACCGATTTGGCGATGTGGAAGCTCAGAATAGCTTGTTATAGATTACATGTCATTATCAGCGAATGGTTGATCGATTCGGTGATGTGGAAGCTTAGGACGGCTTGTTATGAGATTACAGCTCATTATCAATGTATAGTTGACCGATTCGGTGATGTGGAACCTCAGAATGGCTTGTTATGAGATTACAACTCATTATCAGCAAACAATTGACTGATTCAGCGATGTTGAACCTCAGAATAGCTTGTTATGAGATTACAGCTCATTATCAGTGAACAGTTAACCGATTCAGTGATGTGGAAGCTCAGAATGACTTGTTATGAGATTACAACTCATTATCACTGAATAGTTGACCGATGATGTGGAACCTCAGAATGGCTTGTTATGAGATTACAACTCATTATCAGTGAACGGTTGACCGATTCAACAATGTGGAAGCTCAGAATGGCTATTTATGAGATTATAGCTCATTATCGATGTACGGTTGACCGATTCAGGGATGTGGAACCTCAGAATGGCTTGTTATGAGATTATAACTCATTATTAGTGAATGATTGACCGATTTGATGATGTGGAAGCTCAGAACAGCTTGTTATGAGATTACAGCTCATTATCAATGAATGGTTGACTGATTCAGCGATGTGGAACCTCAGAACAGCTTGTTGTGAGATTACAACTCATTATCAGTGAATGATTGAGCGATTTGGTGATGTGGAACCTTAGAACAGCTTGTTATGAGATTACAACTCATTATCAGTGAACGATTGACCGATTCGGCGATGTGGAACCTCAGAACAGCTTGTTATGAGATTACAACTCATTATCAGTGAATAGTTGACTAATTCGGTGATGTGGAACCTTAGAACGGCTTTTTATGAGATTACAACTCATTATTAGTGAACGATTAACCTATTCGGCAATGTGGAAGCACAGAATGGTTTGTTATGAGATTACAACTCATTATCAGCAAACGGTTGATCGATTCAGCGATGTGGAATCTCAGAATAGCTTGTTATGAGATTACAACTCATTATTAGTGAATGATTGACTGATTCGGCGATGTGGAAGCTCAGAATGGCTTGTTATGAGATTACGGCTCATTATCAGTGAACGATTGACTGATTCAGCGATGTGGAAGCTCAGAATGACTTGTTATGAGATTACAACTCATTATCACTGAATAGTTGACCGATGATGTGGAACCTCAGAATGGCTTGTTATGAGATTACAACTCATTATCAGCAAATGGTTGACCGATTCAACAATGTGGAAGCTCAGAATGGCTATTTATGAGATTACAGCTCATTATCAGTTAACAATTGATCGATTCGGCGATGTGGAAGCTTAGAATAGCTTGTTATGAGATTATAGCTCATTATCAGCAAACGGTTGACCAATTCAGTGATGTGGAACCTTAGAACGGCTTGTTATGAGATTACAACTCATTATCAATGAATGGTTGACTGATTTGGTGATGTGGAATCTCATAACAGCTTGTTATGAGATTACAACTCATTATCAGCAAATGATTGACCGATTCGGCGATGTGGAAGTTCAGAATGGCTTGTTATGAGATTACAGCTCATTATCACTGAATGGTTGACAAATTCGATGATGTGGAACCTCAAAAAGGCCTTTTATGAGATTACAACTCATTATCAGCGAATGATTGACCTATTTGGTGATGTGGAAGCTTAGAACAACTTGTTATAAGATTACAACTCATTATCAGCAAACGGTTGACCGATTCGGCGATGTGGAACCTCAGAATGGCTTGTTATGAGATTACAACTCATTATCAGTGAACGATTGACCAATTCAGTGATGTGGAACCGCAGAATTGCTTGTTATGAGATTATAACTCATTATCAGCAAATGATTTACCGATTCGGTGATGTGGAACCTTAGAATAGCTTGTTATGAGACTATAGCTTATTATTAGCGAATGGTGGACCGATTCGGCGATGTGGAACCTGAGAACAACTTGTTATGAGATTACAACTCATTATCAGGGAATGATTGACCGATTCGGCAATGTGGAAGCTCAGAATGGCTTGTTATGACATTACAACTCATTACAGCAAATGGTTGACCGATTCAGTGATGTGGAACCTCAGAACAGCTTGTTATGAGAGTACAACTCATTATCAGGGAACAATTGACCAATTCGGTGATGTGGAAGCTCAGAATAGCTTGTTATGAGATTACAGCTCATTATCAGCGAATGATTGACCAATTCAGCGATGTGGAACCTCAGAATGGTTTGTTATGAGATTACAACTCATTATTAGTGAATGGTTGACTGAGTCAGCGATGTGGAACCTCAGAATGGCTTGTTATGAGATTACAACTCATTATCAGTGAACGGTTGACTGATTCGGTGATGTGGAACCTCAGAACGGCTTGTTATGAGATTACAACTTATTATTAGCAAACGGTTGACCGATTGAACGATGTGGAACCTCAGAATGGCTTTTTATGAGATTACAACTCATTATTAGTGAACGGTTGACCAATTCGGCGATGTGGAAACTCAGAACGGCTTGTTATGAGATTACAGCTCATTATCAATGTATGGTTGACCGATTCGGCGATGTGGAACCTCAGAACGGCTTGTTATGAGATTACAACCAATTATGAGTGAACGGTTGACCAATTTAGTGATGTGAAACCTGAGAATGGCTTGTTATGAGATTATAACTCATTATCAGTGAACGATTGACCGATTCAATGATGTGGAACCTCAGAACAGCTTGTTATGAGATTATAGCTCATTATCAGTGAATGGTTGACCGATTCGGCGATGTGGAACGTCAGAACAGTTTGTTATGAGATTACAACTCATTATAAGTGAATGATTGACCAATTCGGCGATGTGGAAGCTTAGAATGGCTTGTTATGAGATTACAACTTATTATCAATGAATGGTTGACTGATTCGGCGATGTGGAACCTCAGAATGGCTTGTTATGAGATTATAGCTCATTATAAGTGAAGGATTGACCGATTTAGCGATGTGGAAGCTCAGAATAGCTTGCTATGAGATTATAGCTCATTATCAGCGAACAATTAACCGATTCGGCGATGTGGAAGCTTAGAATGGCTTGTTATGAGATTACAACTCATTATCAATGAATAGTTGACCGATTTGGCAATGTGGAACCTCAGAACGACTTGTTATGAGATTAAAACTCATTATCAGCGAATAATTGACCAATTCGGCGATGTGGAAGCTCAGAACAGCTTGTTATGAGATTATAGCTCATTATCAGCAAACGGTTAACCGATTCGGCGATGTGGAACCTCAGAATGGCTTGTTATGAGATTACAACTCATTATCAGCGAACGGTTGACCGATTCGGTGATGTGCAACCTAAATATGGCTTGTTATGAGATTACGACTCATTATCAGCGAATGGTTGACCGATTCGGCATTGTGGAAGCTCAAAATGGCTTGTTATGAGATTACAACTCATTATCAGTGAACGGTTAACCGATTCGGTAATGTGGAACCTCAGAATGACTTGTTATGAGATTATAGCTCATTATCAATCTACGATTGACCGATTCGGTGATGTGGAACCTCAGAATAGCTTGTTATGAGATTACAACTCATTATCAATGTATGGTTGACCGATTCGGTGATGTGGAAGCTCAAAATAGCTTGCTATGAGATTATAATTCATTATCAATGAATGGTTGACCGATTCAGCGATGTGGTACCTCATAATGGCTTGTTATGAGATTGTAGCTCATTATCAATGAACGGTTGACCCATTCGGTGATGTGGAACCTCAGAATGGCTTGTTATGAGATTATAGCTCATAAGCAGTGAATGGTTGATCGATTTAGTGATGTGGAACCTCAGAATAGCTTGTTATGAGATTACAACTCATTATCAGCAAATGATTGACTGATTCGGCAATGTGGAAGCTCAGAACAGCTTGTTATGAGATTACAGCTCATTATCAACGAATGGTTGACCGATTCGGCGATGTGGATCCTCAGAATGGCTTGTTATGAGATTATAACTCATTATGATCGAATGCTTGACCAATTCAGTGATGTGGAATCTCAAAATGGCTTGTTATGAGATTACAACTCATTATCAGAGAACAATTGACCAATTCGGCGATGTGGAACATCAGAACAACTTGTTATGAGATTACAACTTATTATCAGCGAATGATTTACCAATTCGGCGATGTGGAAGCTCAGAACGGCTTGTTATGAGATTACAACTCGTGATCAGTGAATAGTTGACCGATTCAGCGATGTGGAAGTTTAGAATGGCTTGTTATGAGATTACAACTCATTATCAGTGAACAGTTGACCAATTCAACGATGTGGAACCTCAGAACAGCTTGTTATGAGATTACAGCTCATTATTAGCGAATGGTTGACTGATTCGGCGATGTGGAACCTGAAAATGGCTTGTTATGAGATTACAACTCATTATTAGCGAATGGTTGACTGATTCGGTGATGTGGAACCTCAGAATGGCTTGTTATGAGATTATAATTCATTATCAATGAACGGTTGACTGATTCAGCGATGTGGAAGCTCAGAACAGCTTGTTATGAGATTACAACTCATTATCAGCAAATGGTTGACCGATTCGGTGATGTGGAACCTCAGAATGACTCATTATGAGATTGCAGCTCATTATCAATGAACGGTTGACCGATTCAGCAATGTGGAACCTTGTAACGGCTTTTTATGAGATTACAGCTCATTATTAATGTACGGTTGACCGATTCAGTGATGTGGAAGCTCAGAATAGCTTGTTATGAGATTACAACTCATTATCAATGAATGGTTGACCGATTCAGCAATGTGGAACCTTAGAACAGCTTGTTATGAGATTGTAGCTCATTATTAATGAACGGTTGACCGATTCAGCAATGTGGAACCTTAGAACGGCTTGTTATGAGACTATAACTCATTATCAGTGTATGGTTGACCAATTTGGCGATGTGGAACCTTAGAACGGCTTGTTATGAGATTATCACTCATTATACGTGAATGATTGACTGATTCAGTGATCTGGAAGCTCAGAACATTTTGTTATGCGATTACAGCTCATTATCAATGAATGGTTGACCGATTCGACAATGTGGAACCTCAGAATGACTTGTTATGAGATTACAACTCATTATCAGTGAATGGTTGACCAATTTGGTGATGTGGAACCTCAAAACGGCTTGTTATGAGATTACAACTCATTATCAGCGAATGATTCAGCAATGTGGAAGCTCAGAACAACTTGTTATGAGATTATAGCTCATTATCAGCAAACATTTGACCGATTCGGCGATGTGGAAGCTCAGAATGGCTTGTTATGAGATTATAACTCATTATCGGCGAACGGTTGACCAATTCGGTGATGTGGAAGCTTAGAACAGCTTGTTATGAGATTACAACTCATTATCAGCAAACGATTAACTGATTCGGCGATGTGCAAGCTGAGAACAGCTTGTTATGAGATTATAGCTCATTATCAGTGAACGGTTGACCGATTCACCGATGTGGAACCTGAGAACGGCTTGTTATGATATTATAACTCATTATCAGCGAATGATTGACCGATTCGGTGATGTGGAACCTCAGAATGGCTTGTTATGAGATTACAACTCATTATCAGTGAACGTTGATTGATTCAGTGATGTGGAAGGTCAGAATGGCTTGTTATGAGATTACAGCTCATTATCAATGTACGGTTGACTGATTCAGTGATGTGGAAGCTCAGAATAGCTTGTTATGAGATTACAGCTCATTATCAGCAAACGGTTGACCGATTCAGTGATGTGGAACCTCACAATAGCTTGTTATGAGATTACAACTCATTATCAGCGAACGGTTGACCGATTCAGTGATGTGGAACCTCAGAATGGCTTGTTATGAGATTACAGCTCATTATCAATGTACAGTTGACCGATTCGGCAATGTGGAAGCTCAAAATGGCTTGTTATGAGATTACAAGTCATTATCAGCGAACGATTGATCGATTCAGTGATGTGGAAGCTTAGAACAGCTTGTTATGAGATTACAGCTCATTATCAGTGAACGGTTGATCAATTCAGTGATGTGGAACCTTAGAACAGCTTGTTATGAGATTACAACTCATTATCAGTGAATGGTTGACCAATTTGGTGATGTGGAACCTCAGAACAACTTGTTATGCGATTACAACTCATTATCAGCGAATGATTGACCGATTCGGCAATGTGGAAGCTCAGAACAAGTTGTTATGAGATTACAGCTCATTATCAATGAAAGGTTGACCGATTTGGTTATATGGAACCTTAGAACAACTTGTTATGAGATTACAACTCATTATCAGTGAACAATTCACCGATTCGGCGATGTGGAAGCTTAGAACATCTTGTTATGACATTACAACTCATTATTAGTGAATGGTTGACCGATTCGGCGATGTGGAACCTCAAAACAACTTATTATGAGATTACAGCTCATTATCAGTGAACTATTGACTGATTTAGCGATGTGAAAGCTTAGAATAGCTTTTTATGAGATTACAGCTCATTATCAGTGAACGATTGACCGATTTTGCAATGTGGAAGCTTAGAACGGCTTGTTATGAGATTACAACTCATTATCAGCGAAAAAATGATTGACTGATTCGACGATGTGGAACCTCAGAATGGTTTTTTATGAGATTACAACACATTATTAGCGAACGGTTGATCGATTCAGCGATGTGGAAGCTCAGAATGGCTTGTTATGAGATTACAGCTTATTATCAATGTACGGTTGACCAATTCGGCAATGTGGAACCTTAGAACGGCTTGTTATGAGATTACAACTCATTATCAACGAATGATTGACTGATTCAATGATGTGGAAGCTCAAAATAGCTTTTTATGAGATTACAGCTCATTATCAGCGAACAGTTGATTGATTCAGCGATGTGGAACCTCAGAATGGCTTGTTATGAGATTACAACTCATTATCAGCGAACGGTTGATCGATTCGGTGATGTGGAACCTCGAAACAGCTTGTTATGATATTACAACTCATTATCAGTGAATGATTGACCAATTCGGTGATGTGGAACCTCAGAACAACTTGTTATGAGATTAAAGCTCATTAGCCATGAATGGTTGACCGATTCGACAATGTGGAACCTCAGAACGGCTTGTTATGAGATTACAACTCATTATCAGTGAAGGATTGACTGATTTGGCAATGTGGAAGCTCAGAACCGCTTGTTATGAGATTACAACTCATTATCAGCAAATGGTTGGCCGATTCAGAGATGTGGAATTTTAGAACAGCTTGTTATGAGATTACAACTCATTATCAATGAACGATTAACCGATTTAGTGATGCGGAAGCTCAGTCAGCGAATGATTGACTGATTCAGTGATGTGGAAGCTTAGAATGGCTTGTTATGAGATTACAACTCATTATCAGCGAACGGTTGACTGATTTGGCGATGTGGAACATCAGAATGGCTTGTTATGAGATTACAACTCATTATCAGTGAATGATTGACCCGATTTGGTGATATGGAAGCTTAGAATAGCTTGTTATGAGATTATAGCTCATTATCAGTGAACAGTTAACCGATTCGGTGATGTGGAACCTCAGAATGGCTTGTTATGAGATTACAACTCATTATCAGTGAATGGTTGAGTGATTCAGTGATGTGGAACCCCAGAATGGCTTGTTATGAGATTATAAATCATTATCAGTGAACGGTTGACCGATTTGGCGATGTGGAAGCTCAGAATAGCTTATTATGAGATTACAACTCATTATCAGTGAATGGTTGACTGATTCGGCGATGTAGAACCTTAGAATGACTTGTTATGAGATTGTAGCTCATTATCAATGAATGGTTGACCGATTCGGTGATGTGGAACCTCAGAATGGCTTGTTATGAGGTTACAGCTCATTATCAATGTACGGTTGACCGATTCAGTGATGTGGAAGCTCAAAATAGCTTGTTATGAGATTACAACTCATTATCAATGAACGGTTGACCGATTCGGTAATGTGGAACGTCAGAATGGCTTGTTATGAGATTGGAGCTCATTATCAATGAACGGTTGACTGATTCGGTGATGTGGAACCTCAGAATGGCTTATTACGAGATTATAGCTCATTATCAGTGTACAATTGACTGATTCGGCGATGTGAAACCTTAGAATGGCTTGTTATGAGATTACAACTCATTATCAAGGAATGATAGACTGATTCCGCGATGTGGAAGCTTAGAAAAGCTTGTTATGAGATTAAAGCTCATTATCAGCAAACGGTTGACTGATTCGGCGATGTGGAACATCAGAATGAATTGTTATGAGATTAGAACTCATTATCAGGGAACCATTGAGCGATTCGATGATGTGGAAGCTCAAAACATCTTTTTATTAGATTACAACTCATTATCAGTGAACGGTTTACCGATTCGGCGATGTGGAAGCTCAGAAGAGCTTGTTATGAGATTACAGCTCATTATCGGTGAATGGTTGACCGATTCAGCGATGTGGAACCTTAGAATGGCTTGTTATGAGATTACAACTCATTATCAGTGAACGATTGACCGATTTGGCTATGTGGAACCTCAAAATGGCTTGTTATGAGATTACAACTCATTATCAGTGAACAGTTGATCGATTCGGCAATGTGGAAGCTCAGAATGGCTTGTTATGAGATTAACACTTATTATCAATGTACGGTTGACCAATTTGGTGATGTGGAACCTCAGAATGGCTTGTTATGAGATTACAAGTCATTATTAGTGAATGGTTGACCGATTCAGCGATGTGGAACCTCAGAACAGCTTGTTATGAGATTACAGCTCATTATCAATGTATGGTTGACCGATTCGGTGATGTGGAACCTCAGAATGGCTTGTTATGAAATTATAACTCATTATCAGCGAACGGTTGACCGAATCAGCGATGTGGAAGCTCAGAATAGCTTGTTATGAGATTACAGCTCATTATCAGTGAACGGTTGACCGATTTGATGATGTGGAACCTCAGAATGGCTTGTTATGACATTACAACTCATCATCAGTGAACGGTTGACCAATTTGATGATGTGGAACCTCAGAATGAATTGTTATGAGATTACAACTCATTATCAATGAATGGTTGACCGATTCAGCGATTTAGAACCTCAGAATGACTTTTTATGAGATTACAGCTCATTATCAATGAATGGTTGACCGATTTAGTGATGTGGAACCTTAGAATGGCTTGTTATGAGATTACAGCTCATTAACAGCTAATGGTTAACTGATTCAGTGATATTGAGCCTCAGAACGGCTTGTTATGAGATTACAACTCATTATCAGCGAACGGTTGACTGATTTGGTAATGTGGAACCTCAAAATGGCTTGTTATGAGATTACAACTCATTATCAGTGAATGGTTGACTGATTCAGTGATGTAGAACCTTAGAATGGCTTGTTATGAGATTACAACTCATTATTAGCAAACGGTTGACCGATTCGGTGATGTGGAAGCTTAGAATGGCTTGTTATGAGATTACAGCTCATTATCAATGTACGGTTGACCGATTCGGTGATGTGGAACCTCAGAATGGCTTGTTATGAGATTACAACTCATTATCAGTGAATGGTTGACCGATTCAGTGATGTGGAACCTCAGAATGGCTTGTTATGAGATTACAACTCATTATAAATGAATGATTGACCGATTCGGCGATTTGGAACCTCAGAACAACTTGTTATGAGATTATAACTCATTATCAGCGAATGGTTGACCGATTCAGTGATGTGAAACCTTAGAATGGCTTGTTATGAGATTACAACTCATTATTAGTGAATGATTGACTGATTCAGTGATGTGGAAGCTCAGAACGGCCTGTTATGAGATTACAACTCATTATTAGTGAACGGTTGACCGATTCAATGATGTGGAACTTCAGAATGGCTTGTTATGAGATTACAGCTCATTATCAGTGAACGATTGACCAATTTGGCGATGTGGAAGCTAGGAATAGCTTTTTATGAGATTATAGCTCATTATCAGCAAATGATTGACTGATTCGGTGATGTGGAAGCTTAGAATGGCTTATTATGACATTACAACTCATTATCAGTGAACGGTTGACAGATTCAGTGATGTGGAACCTTAGAATAGCTTGTTATGAGATTACAAATCATTATCAGCAAATAATTAACTGATTCGGCGATGTGGAAGTTCAAAATAGCTTGTTATGAGATTACAGGTCATTATCATTGAACAGTTGACCGATTCGGCGATGTGGAATCTCAGAATGGCTTGTTATAAGATTACAACTTATTATCAGCGAACGGTTGACCGATTTGGCGATGTGGAACCTTAGAACGACTTGTTATGAGATTTCAACTCACTATCAGTGAACGGTTGACCAATTCGGCGATGTGGAACCTCAGAATGAATTGTTATGAGATTACAACTCATTATCAATGAATGGTTGACCGATTCAGCGATGTAGAACCTCAAAATGACTTTTTATGAGATTACAGCTCATTATCAATGAATGGTTGACCGATTCCGTGATGTGGAACCTTAGAATGGCTTGTTATAAGATTACAACTCATTATCAGTGAACGGTTGACCGATTCGGTGATGTGGAACCTCAGAATGGCTTGTTATGAGATTACAACTCATTATCAGCAAACAGTTGACTGATTCGGCGATGTGGAACCTCAAAATAGCTTGTTATGAGATTACAACTCATTATCACTGAACGATTGACCAATTTGGTCATGTGGAAGCTCAGAATAGCTTGTTATGAGATTACAGCTCATTATCAAGGAACGGTTGACCTATTCGGCGATGTGGAAGCTCAGAACAGCTTGTTATGAGATTATAACTCATTATCAGCGAACGGTTGACCGATTCGGCGATGTGGAAACTCAGAATGGCTTGTTATGAGATTACAACTCATTATCACCAAATGGTTGACCGATTCAGCGATGTGGAAGCTTAGAATAGCTTGTTATGAGATTATAGCTCATTATCAGTGAACGGTTGACCGATTTAGTGATGTGGAACCTCAGAATGGCTTGTTATGAGATTATAACTCATTATCAGTGAACGATTGACTGATTCAGCGATGTGGAACCTCATAACAACTTTTTATGAGATTACAATTCATTATCAGTGAACGTTTGATCAATTTGGCGATGTGGAAGCTCAAAATAGCTTGTTATGAGATTACAGCTCATTATGAATGTACGGTTGATCGATTCTGTAATGTGGAATCTTAGAACAGCTTGTTATGAGATTACAACTCATTATCAATGAATGATTGACCGATTCAGCTATGTGGAAGCTTAGAACAGCTTGTTATGAGATTATAGCTCATTATCAGCAAATGGTTGACCGATTTGGCGATGTGGAACGTCAGAACGGCTTGTTATGAGATTACAACTCATTATCAATGAACAGTTGACCAATTTGTTGATGTGGAACCTCATAATGGCTTGTCATGAGATTACAACTCATTATCAATGTACAATTGACTGATTTGGCGATGTGGAACCTCAGAATGGCCTGTTATGAGATTACAACTCATTATCAGTGAACGGTTGATCGATTCGGTGATGTGGAAGCTTAGAATGGCTTGTTATGAGATTATAGCTCATTATCAATGTACGGTTGACTGTTTTGGAAATGTTGAACATCAGAATGGCTTGTTATGAGATTACAACTTATTATCAGCGAACGGTTGACCGATTCGGTGATGTGGAAGCTGAGAACAGCTTGTTATGAGATTAAAGCTTATTATCAGTGAACAGTTGACCGTTTCAGTGATGTGGAACCTCAGAATGGCTTTTTATGAGATTATAACTCATTATCAGTGAACGGTTGACCGATTTGGCAATGTGAAACCTCAGAATGGCTTGTTATGAGATTAGAGTTCATTATCAATGTACGGTTGACAGATTCAGCGATGTGGAACCTCAGAATGGCTTGTTATGAGATTACAACTCATTATCAGTGAACGATTGACCGATTCGGTGATGTGGAAGCTCAAAATAGCTTGTTATGAGATTACAACTCATTATCAGTTAACGGTTGACTGATTTGGCGATGTGGAACCTCAGAATGGCTTGTTATGATATTACAACTCATTATCAGTGAACGGTTGACCAATTCGGTGATGTGGAACCTCAGAATGGCTTGTTATGAGATAACAACTCATTATCAATGAATGATTGACCGATTCGGCAATGTGGAACCTCAAAATAGCTTGTTATGAGATTACAGCTCATTATTAGTGAACGGTTGACCGATTCAATGATGTGGAACCTTAAAATGGCTTGTTATGAGATTATAACTCATTATCAGCGAATGATTGACCGATTCGGCGATGTGGAAGCTTAGAACAACTTATTATGAGATTATCAATCATTATCAGTGAATGGTTGACCGATTCGGCAATGTGGAACCTCAGAATGGCTTGTTATGAGATTACAACTCATTATCAGCAAACGATTGACCGATTCGGTGATGTGGAAGCTTAGAACAACTTGTTATGAGATTACAACTCATTATCACTGAATGGTTGACCAATTTGGTGATGTGGAACCTCAGAATGTCTTGTTATGAGATTACAGCTCATTATCAGCGAACGGTTGATCGATTCAGTGATGTGGAAGCATAGAACGGCTTGTTATGAGATTACAGCTCATTATCAATGTACAGTTGACCAATTCGGTGATGTGGAACCTTAGCATGGCTTGTTATGAGATTACAACTCATTATCAGTGAACGATTGACCGATTTGGCAATGTGGAACCTCAGAACAGCTTGTTATTAGATTATAGCTCATTATCAGTGAACGGTTGACTGATTCGGCGATGGGGAACCTCAGAATGGCTTGTTATGAGATTGCAACTCATTATCAGTGAATGGTTGACCAATTCGGTGATGTGGAACCTTAGAATGGCTTGTTATGAGATTATAGCTCATTATCAATGTACGGTTGACTGATACGGCGATGTGGAAGCTCAGAATGGCTTGTGATGAGATTACAACTCATTATCATTGTAGGGTTGACCGATTCGGCGATGTGGAACCTCAGAATACCTTGTTATGATATTACAACTCATTATCAGTGAATGATTGACCAATTTGGTGATGTGCAAGCTCAGAATGGCTTGTTATGAGATTAGAGCTCATTATCAGCAAATGGTTGACTGATTCGGCAATTTGGAACCTCAGAATGGCTTATTATGAGATTACAACTCATTATCAGTGAATGATTAACCGATTTAGCAATGTGGAACCTCAGAACAACTTGTTATGAGATTACAACACATTATAAACAAACAGTTGACTGATTCAGCGATGTGGAAGCTCAGAACAGCTTGTTATGAGATTACAACTCATTATCAGTGAATGGTTGATCGATTCGGTGATGTGGAAGCTCAGAACAACTTGTTATGAGATTACAACTCATTATCAGCGAACGGTTGACCAATTCGGTGATGTGGAAGCTCAAAATGGCTTGTTATGAGATTACAACTCACTGTCAGTGAATGGTTGACCGATTCGGTGATGTGGAAGCTCAGAAGAGCTTGTTATGAGATTACAGCTCATTATCAGTGAACGGTTGACCGATTCAGTGATGTGGAACCTTAGAATGGCTTGTTATCAGATTACAACTCATTATCATTGAACGATTGACCGATTTGGCGATGTGGAACCTCAAAACGGCTTGTTATGAGATTACAACTCATTATCAGTGAACGGTTGATCGATTCGGTGATGTGGAAGCTCAGAATGGCTTGTTATGAGATTACAACTTATTATCAATGTACGGTTCACCGATTTGGGTATGTGGAACCTCAGAATGGCTTGTTATGAGATTACAACTCATTATTAGTGAATGATTGACCGATTCGGCTATGTGGAACCTCAGAACATCTTGTTATGAGATTACAGCTCATTATTAGTGAACGGTTGACCGATTCGGCGATGTGGAACCTCAGAATGGCTTGTTATGAGATTACAACTCATTATCAGCGAACGGTTGACCAATTCAATGATGTGGAACCTTAGAATGGCTTGTTATGAGATTACAACTCATTATCAACAAATGATTGACCGATTCGGTGATGTGGAACCTCAGAATAGCTTGTTATGAGATTATAACTCATTATCAATGAACGGTTGACCAATTTGGCGATGTGGAAGCTTAGAACGGCTTGTTATGAGATTACAACTCATTATCAGCAAATGATTGACCAATTTGGTGATGTGGAAGCATGGAATGGCTTGTTATGAGATTATAACTCATTATCAACGAACGGTTGACCGATTCGGGGATGTGGAACCTCAAAATAGCTTGTTATGAGATTACAGCTCATTATCAGTGAACAATTGACCGATTTGGCAATGTGGAAGCTTAGAACAGCTTGTTATTAGATTACATCTCATTATCAGTGAATGATTGACCAATTCGGGGATGTGGAAGCTCAGAATGGCTTGTTATGAGATTAGAACTTATTATCAGTGAATGGTTGACCAATTCGGCGATGTGGAACTTCAAAACGGCTTGTTATGAGATTACAACTCATTATCAGTGAACGGTTGACCGATTCAGCGATGTGGAAGCTAAGAATGGCTTGTTATGAGATTACAGCTCATTATCAATGTACAGTTGATTGATTCGATAATGTGGAACCTCAGAACGGCTTGTTATAAGATTACAACTCATTATTAGTGAATGATTGACTGATTCGGTGATGTGGAAGCTCAGAACAACTTGTTTTGAGATTATAGCTCTATATCAGCGAACGGTTGACCGATTCGGTGATGTGGAACCTCAGAACGGCTTGTTATGAGATTACAACTCATTATTAGCGAACAATTGATCGATTCGGTGATGTGGAACCTCAGAATGACTTGTTATGAGATTACAACTCATTATCAGTGAATTATTGACCCATTCGGCGATGTGGAACCTCAGAATAGCTTGTTATGAGATTACAGCTCATTATCAGTGAATGGTTAACCGATTCGATGATGTGGAACCTTAGAATGGCTTGTTATAAGATTACAACTCATTATCAGTGAACGATTGACCGATTCAGCAATGTGGAAGCTCAGAATGGCTTGTTATGAGATTACAACTCATTATCAGAATGGTTGACCGATTCGGCGATGTGGAACATTAGAACAGATTGTTATGAGATTACAGCTCATTATCAGTGAATGATTAACTGATTCGGGGATGTGGAAGCTTAGAACAACTTGTTATGAGATTATAACTCATTATCAGTGAATGATTGATCAATTCGGTGATGTGGAACCTCAGAATGGCTTGTTATTAGATTAGAACTCATTATCAGTGAATGGTTGACCGATTTGGTGATGTTTAACCTTAGAATGGCTTGTTATGAGATTACAACTCATTATTAGTGAACAATTGACTGATTCGGCGATGTGGAAGCTCAGAACAACATGTTATGAGATTACAGCTCATTATCAGTGAACGGTTGACCGATTCGGTGATGTGGAAGCTGAGAATGACTTGTTATGAGATTACAACTCATTATCAGTGAACGGTTGACCAATTAGGCAATGTGGAAGCTCAGAACGGCTTGTTATGAGATTACAGCTCATTATCAATGTATGGTTGACCGATTCAGTGATGTGGAACCTCAGAATGGCTTGTTAGGAGATTACAACTCATTATCAGTGAACGGTTGACTTATTCAGTGATGTGGAACCTCAGAATGGCTTGTTATGAGATTACAACTCATTATAAATGAACGATTGAGCGATTTAGCGATGTGGAACCTCATAATAGCTTGTTATGAGATTACAGCTCATTATCAGTGAATGGTTGACCGATTCGGTGATGTGGAACCTCAGAACGGCTTGTTATGAGATTACAACTCATTATCAGTGAACGGTTGACTGATTCAGCAATGTGGAAGCTAAGAATGGCTTGTTATGAGATTACAGCTCATTATCAATGTACGGTTGATCGATTCGATGATGTGGAACCTCAGAACGGCTTGTTATAAGATTACAACTCATTATCAGTGAACGATTGACTGATTCGGTGATGTGGAAGCTCAGAACAACTTGTTTTGAGATTATAGCTCATTATCAGTGAATGGTTGACCGATTCGGTGATGTGGAACCTCAGAATGGATTGTTATGAGATTACAACTCATTATCAGCGAACAGTTGATCGATTCGGTGATGTGGAACCTCAGAATGACTTGTTATGAGATTACAACTCATTATCAGTGAATGATTGACCCATTCGGCGATGTGGAACCTCAGAACAGCTTGTTATGAGATTACAGCTCATTATCAGTGAATGGTTAACCGATTCGATGATGTGGAACCTTAGAATGGCTTGTTATAAGATTACAACTCATTATCAGTGAACGATTGACCGATTCAGCAATGTGGAAGCTCAGAATGGCTTGTTATGAGATTACAACTCATTATCAGAATGGTTGACCGATTCGGCGATGTGGAACATTAGAACAGATTGTTATGAGATTACAGCTCATTATCAGTGAATGATTAACTGATTCGGGGATGTGGAAGCTTAGAACAACTTGTTATGAGATTATAACTCATTATCAGTGAATGATTGATCAATTCGGTGATGTGGAACCTCAGAATGGCTTGTTATTAGATTAGAACTCATTATCAGTGAATGGTTGACCGATTTGGTGATGTTTAACCTTAGAATGGCTTGTTATGAGATTACAACTCATTATTAGTGAACAATTGACTGATTCGGCGATGTGGAAGCTCAGAACAACATGTTATGAGATTACAGCTCATTATCAGTGAACAGTTGACCGATTCGGTGATGTGGAAGCTGAGAACGGCTTGTTATGAGATTACAACTCATTATCAGTGAACGGTTGACCAATTCGGCGATGTGGAAGCTCAGAACGGCTTGTTATGAGATTACAGCTCATTATCAATGTCTGGTTGACCGATTCGGTGATGTGGAACCTCAGAATGGCTTGTTAGGATATTACAACTCATTATCAGTGAACGGTTGACTTATTCAGTGATGTGGAACCTCAAAATGGCTTGTTATGAGATTACAACTCATTATAAATTAACGATTGACCGATTCAGCGATGTGGAACCTCATAATAGCTTGTTATGAGATTACAGGTCATTATCAGTGAATGGTTGACCGATTCGGTGATGTGGAACCTCAGAATGGCTTGTTATGAGATTATAACTCATTATTAGTGAACGATTGACCGATTCAGTTAGGTAGAAGCTCAGAATAGCTTGTTATGAGATTACAACTCATTATCAACGAATGGTTGACCGATTCAGCGATGTGGATCCTTAGAACGACTTGTTATGAGATTATAGCTCATTATCAGTGAATGATTGACCAATTCGGCGATGTGGAAGCTAAGAATAGCTTGTTATGAGATTATAGCTCATTATCAGCAAATGATTGATCGATTCGGCGATGTGGAAGCTCATAATGGCTTGTTATGACATTACAACGCATTATTAGTGAACGATTGACCGATTCACTGATGTGGAACCTTAGAACAACTTGTTATGAGATTACAACTCATTATCAACAAATAATTAACTGATTCGGCGATGTGGAAGCTTAGAACAGCTTGTTATGAGATTACAGCTCATTATCAGCGAATGGTTGACCGATTTGGCAATGTGGAACCTCAGAATAGTTTGTTATGAGATTACAACTCATTATCAATGAACGGTTGACTGATTCGATGATGTGGAACCTTAGAACGACTTGTTATGAGATTACAACTCATTATCAGTGAATGGTTGACCGATTCAGCGATGTGGAACCTCAGAATGACTTGTTATGAGATTATAGCTCATTATCAATGTATGGTTGACCGATTCGGTGATGTGGAACTTCAGAATGGCTTATTATGAGATTACAACTCATTATTAATGTACAGTTGACCGATTCACCGATGTGGAAGCTCAGAACAGCTTGTTATGAGATTACAACTCATTATCAATGAATGGTTGACAAATTCGATGATGTGAAACCTCAGAATGGCTTGTTATGAGATTGTAGCTCATTATCAATGAACGGTTGACCGATTCAGTGATGTGGAACCTCAAAATAGCTTGTTATGAGATTACAGCTCATTATCAACAAACGGTTGACCGATTCGATGATGTGGAACCTCAGAACGGCTTGTTATGAGATTACAACTCATTATCAGCAAATGATTGACCGATTCAGTGATGTGGAACCTCAGAATAGCTTTTTATGAGATTACAACTCATTATCAGCGAACCATTGACCAATTCGGTGATGTGGAAGCTCAGAATAGCTTGTTATGAGATTATAGCTCATTATCAGCAAATGGTTGATCGATTCAGTGATGTCGAAGCTCAAAATAGCTTGTTATGAGATTCCAGCTCATTATCGGCAAACGGTTGACCAATTTGGTGATGTGGAACCTCAGAACAGCTTGTTATGAGATTACAACTCATTATCAGCAAATGGTTGATCAATTTGGCGATGTAAAACCTCAGAATATCTTGTTATGAGATTACAACTCATTATCAATGTATAGTTGACCAATTTGATGATGTGGAAACTTAGAATGGCTTGTTATGAGATTATAACTCATTATCAGCGAATGATTGACTGATTCGGTGATGTGGAAGCTTAGAATAGCTTGTTATGAGATTACAACTCATTATCAGTGAATGGTTGACCGATTCGGTAATGTGGAACCTTAGAACAGCTTGTTATGAGATTACAACTCATTATCATCGAATGGTTGATCGATTTGGTGATGTGGAATCTCAAAATGGCTTGTTATGAGATTACAACTCATTATCAGTGAATGATTGACCGATTCAGTGATGTGGAACCTTAGAACAGTTTGTTATGAAATTATAGCTCATTATCAGCGAATGATTGACCGATTCGGTGATGTGGAAGCTCAGAACGGCTTGTTATTAGATTACAACTCATTATTAGTGAACAGTTGACCGATTCAGCGATGTGAAACCTCATAAAGGCTTGTTATGATATTACAACTCATTATCAGTGAACAATTGACCAATTTGGCAATGTGGAACCTCAGAACAGCTTGTTATGAGATTACAGCTCATTATTAGCGAACGGTTGACTGATTCAGCGATGTGGAACCTCAGAACGACTTGATATGAGATTACAACTCATTATCAGTGAATGGTTGACCAATTCGGAGATGTGGAACCTCAAAATGGCTTGTTATGAGATTATAACTCATTATCAGTGAACGGTTGACCGATTTGGCGATGTGGAACCTTAAAATGACTTATTATGAGATTACAGCTCATTATCAATGAACGGTTGACCAATTCAGTGATGTGGAACTTTAGAAAGGCTTGTTATGAGATTACAGCTCATTATCAATGTACAGTTGACCGATTCAGGGATGTGAAAGCTTAGAACAACTTGTTATGAGATTACAACTCATTCTCATTGAATGGTTGACTGATTCAGTGATGTGGAACCTCAAAATGGCTTGTTATGAGATCGCAGCTCATTATCAATAAACGGTTCACTGATTCAGTGATGTGGAACCTCAGAACGGCTTGTTATGAGATTACAGCTCATTATTAGTGTATGGTTGACAGATTTGGTGATGTGGAATCTCAGAACGGCTTGTTATGAGATTACAACTCATTATCAGCAAACGATTGACTGATTCGGCGATGTGGAAGCTTAGAATAGCTTGTTATGAGATTACAGCTCATTATCAGTGAATGGTTGACCGATTCGGTAATGTGCAACCTTAGAATGGCTTGTTATGAGATTACAACTTATTATCAGTGAACGGTTGACCGATTCGGCGATGTGGAACCTCAGAACAGCTTGTTATGAGATTACAACTCATTATTAGTGATTGATTGACCGATTCGACGATGTGGAAGCTCAGAATAGCTTTTTATGAGATTACAGCTCGTTATCAGCAAACAGTTGACCGATTCAGCGATGTGGAAGCTCAGAATGGCTTGTTATGAGATTACAACTCATTATCAGTGAACGATTGACCGATTCGGCGATGTGGAACCTCAGAACAGCTTGTTATGAGATTACAACTCATTATCAGTGAACGGTTGATCGATTCGGCGATGTGGAAGCTCAGAATAACTTGTTATAAGATTACAGCTCATTATCAATGTACGGTTGACCGATTCGGTGATGTGGAACCTCAAAATGGCTTGTTATGATATTACAACTCATTATTAGTGAACGATTGACCGATTTGGCGATGTGGAAGCTCAGAATAGCTTTTTATGAGATTATAGCTCATTATCAGTGAATGGTTGACCGATTCGGTGATGTGGAAGCAAAGAATAGCTTGTTATGAGATTACAACTCATTATCAATTAACGGTTGACCGATTCAGGGATGTGGAAGCTTAGAATAGCTTGTTATGAGATTATAGCTTATTATTAGCGAATGGTTGACCGATTCAATGATGTGGAACCTCAGAACGGCTTGTTATAAGATTACAACTCATTATCAGTGAATGGTTGACCAATTTGGTGATGTGGAACCTCAGAATAGCTTGTTATGAGATTACAACTCATTATCTGTGAACGATTGACCTATTCAATGATGTGGAACCTCAGAATAGATTGTTATGAGATTACAGCTCATTATCAGCGAACGGTTGACAGATTCAGTGATGTGGAACCTCAGAACGGCTTGTTATTAGATTAAACTCATTATCAGTGAATAGTTGACCAAATTGGCGATGTGGAACCTCAGAATGGCTTGTTATGAGATTACAACTCATTATCAATGAATGATTGACCGATTCGGTGATGTGGAAGCTCAAAACACCTTGTTATGAGATTACAGCTCATTATCAGCGAACAGTTGACCGATTCAGCAATGTGGAAGCTTAGAACGGCTTGTTATGAGATTACAACTCATTATCAGTGAACACTTGACCGATTTGGTGATGTGGAAGCTCAGAATGGCTTGTCATGAGATTACAACTCATTATCGGTGAACAGTTGACCATTTTGGTGATGTGGAAGCTCAGAATAGCTTGTTATGAGATTACAGCTTATTATCAGCAAACGGTTGACCGATTCAACGATGTGGAACCTCAGAATGTCTTGTTATGAGATTACAACTCATTATCAGTGAACGATTCACCGATTTAGTGATGTGGAATCTCAGAACAGCTTGTTATGAGATTACAACTCATTATCAATGAACAGTTGATCGATTCGGCGATGTGGAAGCTAAGAATGGCTTGTTATGAGATTACAGCTCATTATCAATGTATGGTTGACCGATTTGGCAATGTGGAACCTTAGAATGGCTTGTTATGAGATTAAAAATCATTATCAATGAACGGTTGACCGATTCGGCGATGTGGAACCTCAGAATGGCTTGTTATGAGATTACAACTCATTATTAGTGAATGATTGACCAATTTGGCAATGTGGAAGCTCAGAATAGTTTGTTATGAGATTACAGCTCATTATCAGTGAATGGTTGACCAATTTGGTTATGTGGAACCTTAGAATGGCTTGTTATGAGATTACAACTCATTATCAGCGAATGGTTGACCAATTTGGTGATGTGGAACCTCAAAATAGCTTGTTATTAGATTACAACTCATTATCAGTGAACTATTGACCGATTCGGTGATGTGGAACCTCAGAATAGCTTGTTATGAGATTATAGCTCATTATCAATGAACGATTGACTGATTCGATGATGTGGAAGCTCAGAACAGCTTGTTATGAGATTACAACTCATTATCAGCAAATGATTGACCGATTAGGTGATGTGGAAGCTTAGAATGGCTTGTTATGAGATTACAACTCATTATCAGCAAATGGTTGACCGATTCGGTGATGTGGAACCTCAGAATGGCATGTTATGAAATTACAACTCATAATCAGCGAACGATTGACCGATTCGGCGATGTGGAAGCTCAGAACGGCTTGTTATGAGATTATAGCTCATTATCAATATACAGTTGACTGAATCGGTAATGTCGAACCTCAGAATGACTTGTTATGAGATTACAACTCATTATCAGTGAATGATTGACCGATTCGATGATGTGGAAGCTCAGAACAACTTGTTATGAGATTACAACTCATTATCAATGAATGGTAAACCGATTCGGTGATGTGGAACCTCAGAACAGCTTGTTATGAGATTACAACTCATTATCATTGAACGCTTGACTGATTGGGTGATGTAGAACCTCAGAATAGCTTTTTATGAGATTACAACTCATTATCAGCGAATGATTGACTGATTCGACGATGTGGAACCTCAAAATAGCTTGTTATGAGATTATAGCTCATTATCAGTGAATGGTTGACTGATTCAGTGACGTGGAACCTAAGAATGGTTTGTTATGAGATTACAACTCATTATCAGTGAATGATTGACTGATTCAATGATGTGGAAGCTTAGAATGGCTTGTTATGAGATTACAACTCATTATCAGTGAATGGTTGACCGATTCAGCGATGTGGAACCTTAGAATAGCTTGTTATGAGATTATAGCTCATT
>MU225187.1:1969109-1996170 GCA_018584345.1 Thuja plicata | reverse complement strand
GCAGTCTCTCTCATTTTGGCCGCCATAGCTGTCTGATTACTTCTATCCTCTTTCTGTCTTCTTCTTCTTTGTAATGGTCTTGCATGCAGGTGATCTTGGTTGCATTGCGTATCAGCAATCTCAACACCAAATGGTCTCAAAAATGCCTCATTTACACAAACAACTTGAAACTAAGGGTGGATAAAAAACTCCAATCCTTTACAAGTCAAAATTTTCATAGATAATTCAAATTGAGTTAAGGCAAGAAACTCAAATATTTGAATTCCTAGACTTCAAAATCTATCTTAATTCATTAAAATGGACCTCAACGATCCACTAAGACCTATACCAACCCAAAAAAGACCTTAAATATCAAAATTAAAAAAAAAATCATCACTAAGGGATGTTCGTGCATCATACTCCCAGAGGAAAGAAAGAATCGGGGTTCCACCAGAGAGTAGACCCTTCAACATCTATCATGGAATGTATATCTATTGTTGCATCAGCAATGATGGTATTTTTTTATTCTTCCAATTTTGTTTTATTTGTAGTTGTTCTCTAACCCCCTCACAATCCTCTTTGTGCTTAGCTTTATTGGCTCTATGTTGCTTGGATTTCACTCTTTTGTTTGTGCTTACTTTTGATATCTTCTCTATATTATCTCCTTCTCGGCTACAAGACTCCAAAATTATATGTTTCTTTCATGTGCCCCATTATCATTGTCTATTTCTTCACATTTTCTCCACTTGTACATTCTCTTTGTATCACCATGTCTTTCATTATCATCTTCCTCTACTATTGTCCCATGATTTACTTCCCACATGTGGGTTTTAATTTTCTTGGAATGATGCCTTTTTATTCCTACACTTGGTCTATCCTATTGGATCTTTTGAAACTTTATCATACTTTTAATCCTTGGTGTTATCTTTTTATCATAGGATTTAGTAGAAGTCACTTCTTTTTTATGTTTTACCTACTATCTTTCTATAACTAGTTTCATTTGCCAATATGGTACTATAAATCCATGATTCACTAACTTATACTTCTTTTCTAGCATATCCACATTTGGATTTCCATACATAGAACCAAAATCACCATTTTGACTTATATTTACCTCTTCAAGAATCTACTTCCCTGGTGTGTCTCCATCATTAATTTTACCATTTACCAACTCTTCCTTTTGTAGACCTGCTTCCTTTCTTCAATAATCCTTTCAACATTTGTAGGTAACTTGCAATGTACCTTGGCTCCAAATTATTATGTTTTGTCCTCTTGGCATGTTGCTGCAAGTTGCCTTCGTTCTTTCTAAACAATCATCTTTATAGGACACTTCACCTTCTTGTGTATTGGCCAATACCCAACAAATTCTTGGCATCCTTCATCAAGACACTATTGTATTACAAGCTTATCATCTTTCCTCAACTCTGTCATTTCTAGATACAAACGTTGCCTCTTGCTTCTTCTTATCTATCTTCATGTGTTCTTTCTTCTTAATGATTTCCTTATGAGTTTGTTGTTGCATCTTGACATTCTTTCTCTCTTCTTGTCTTCTTCCCATAAGACCTCACCTAGGGATTTCTTTTATTTTCTTCCTTGCCCAATCTTTTGGTATCCAGGCTCTTCTCACCAACCTATCAATCTGCAACACACATACTAAACCAAATACTAATCAACATAACTAATTTATCTTTCCCAGATCTTTTGAAAGGTAAGAGCCATATTCAACTTTGAAAATCATGTGTAGGTTTGTAGTAGACCATACAAGACCATACAAATCATGTTTTTAGACTGCAAAACTGGTAAAAGAGTGAAACAATAGTTTTTTCAAGGCAAGAAACAGATTTTATTCACTCCAAACTCCAAAGAACTCTTTGTTTTGAATGTTTACATCCTTTTTACATCCAAAAAAATGTGGTTTTACCCCAGAACTAATTCTTGCTCAAGATTTACAAATTTTCAACATTTGTTGCACTTTTTACAACTTTTCACTTCACAAATGTTTAACAATTTTCCTAATTTTTACACAATTTGTCATTTAAGAAACAAAATAAAATCCACCTGACCCAAATAGTCTCAAAAAGGCCTCATAGACAAAAAGAACATGAAACTAAGAGTGAAGAACATATTCCAACCCTTTACAAGCCAAAATTCTCCTAGAAAATTCAAATTGAGTTTAGGCGGGAAACTCAAAAATTTGAATTCCCAAACTTCTAAACCTATCTTAATTCATTTCAAAATATACCTCAAGGATCCCCTAAGACCTATACTGACCCAAAACAAGACCTTGAACATCAAAATGAAAATAAAATGCATCACTAAGGGATGCTCCTACATCAAAACTCTTTAACTTGGGGTGGAAAAGGGTAGTCATTATGGAAAATAGGTGCACTGAGAAAACCTCTACCCAAGACCTCTATAAATCTATAATATGGGCTCATTTTGGAGAGAAACTAAACCTTTAGAATGCAAATAATAGAAAAAGTAATTCAGATAACGGTGTGAGGATGAGAGAATATATTTAAAAAATGAGAGAGGGAACTAAAATCATGTGAGAGAAAGTGCAGAGGGAAAAACATGAATTTAAAGCAGTAAAATTATGTACGAGAAAATAAAAATAGAGTTTAAGGGAAGATAAAGTAAAAGGGAAAGTGTTAATAGGGGTGAATGGGGTTGAGAAAATTTCAAGGTAGTATGAAGGTAGGAAAAACATTAAAATGTGAGCAAGAGTAGTCTCAATATGATAGAAGATCCTGCACCAAGGATTTGTGACATTTTTCAAAGTTTTGTCTCTATAAAATTTTCTATAATATGTTACTAGAAATGAAACCCTGATTTGTCAAGGTAAAAGGTATAGAGTATAAGGAAAATCCTAGTTTTATTTTGTAATTAAATCTATGTACAAGCTGTCATTTTTGTAGAAACATTTAATTGGATAAATAAAATTTTATATAATGGTTAAAAATTGTATATCCTAGCAATAGATATTATATTTTTAAAAAGAGTAGATCAAGGGAAAAAATTTTGGCTTGACATTAAAATTTGGAGTAATTAGGAATATGTAAAGAGGAATAAAGTGTTTAGTGCAAATTATGTATCTTATTACAAATTTATGTCTTTCAATCCAACATACACACATAAGGTAGAAATAAATTTGTTAAAATGGGAAACATAAACCAAGAAAATGATCTATATGGAAAAATTCCTCAAGTAAAATGACATCAAGAAACACTCTCATAACATGATACATACAAAATGTGTTTGTTAAAAAGGTTCAAGAAATTTTTAGTTAAAGAAACAATAACATATTCCCATCTATGCTCAAATTGGAGCTTCGAGAGAGGTTATGGATGTCATCAAAGAGTAATTTAAAAGAGAAATATATCCAATGTTATAATTGCAAGGCCCAATTTCTATCACCATAGCCTTCAAAAAAACTCATGCAAGAAGAACTTATGTACAAAATCTCTCTTGAATGATTTCAAATTGTAGTTTATTCTCTTTGTAACTAATATAGTATAGAATAAGATTTGAAGTTCCTACATTTTTTTTCAATATCTAAGAAGAGCATTTCCTTATGGTCATATAAGGCGCTACAATTTTTAAGGTACATTCGTCTTGAAGAATATAGTTCTAAGGACTTTAATAATAGTCCATTATTGTGCTTACTATTGATAGGTATAAGACAATGGTATATGATACAATGTTTACTTTTACTAAGTCTAAGTATAAGAATAGTGGATGAGTTTTAAACATGGTGTTGATTGCTATTAACCCTTCATTAAACCTTTTTTAGTAAGACATAATCATGAGTTGTGATGAATCTTAAGTAGTAACATACATTAAATATAATTATTAGGTAAGTCTTGATTGTGGTGTTAGCATGAACAATGATAGGAAAGTTAGGATGAATCTCCTCTCTTGAAAAGTGACATAATCCACTCCAAGGTTATCGAAGGCCAATTTTTAGGCATTTGGGAGAAGTCAATTGGAATGGTGTGACTGTTTTACAAGGGGCATTTGCTGGCAATATGAACTATTTAACTGGATTAGGAAACAAAACTCAGTTCTTTCTTACTATGATGATTATCTCTTTTTGGGTATTTTTTATGATAACCCACAATAGAAAAATTTGAAAGAAAAAGAAAAATCTTCCTAACTTAACCAAGCATAATATTGAAAACAATAATTCAAAAGCTTAGAGGGGTACAAGAGATGAATTAAATTAACCATAACCACTCAGACAATGATTCATCACAGGATATCTTGTCACTTTTATGGTTAGATTAAATCACAAAATCAATGTAAATATGAATTAGAAAGCTCACAACCCACATGAACATAGTGCAATCATCAAGGAAACTAATTAAAGTGAAAGATTTACAGAACTCATCAAATCATATAGCCATTACCCATGCACACATATGAGACAAATTCCTCCTTAGCATCCACAAAATATGGTCAAATCAATTCATCACTCCAAACAAGACATACATATATGATCATTAACGCAATCTAAAGATGATTTTTGGAAACAACGCAACAAGAAATGGCTCTGAATCCTATTTTTATTCAAAATTTTAATGTTCAATAATGATAGACACACTGAAATCGCAACACCATTTATTTTCAATGTTTGCACAAATAATTTCTAACCCTAATTACTATCAAATCAAGTGTTTAAATGGGATTTTAGTCACACAAATGCCAAACACAAAACTAGGGTTTCTAGGCATGATTATGGGTCAAGAAAAACTTAAAACTATAAAATAACTCATCAAAACTAATCCAATATTGAAGAAAACTACCTGGGGACCACATGCATCAAGTTTGAAACCATTTTGGAGCTTAAAAAAACTCAAAATATACCGTAAAATCAAGGGTTTGACTGATTGTAAGTGTTTGAACCGTTGTGTTACTGTTGGGTTGATATATGATGTTTCATGGGGTCCACCATCTACTTCTAACTCAAAATTCACTAGTGCTTGACCTAAGGAAGTCTGCCAAACACTCACTACAACATAATTCCTATTGTCAAATTGTATATTGGCATTGAAACTTTTCTTTGTTGATTTAAATTGCCAACAACTTCAAAATTTGCAAAACAAATGTCAAATATCCTTATCTCTACTCTTTAAAAGTAAGAAATGGCCTTAGAGAATTGTTGATTGAAGGATCAAACAACTAAATTCAATTCCTCTATGTCTAGTGCCTTGATATACTTCAATTTTGCCATTTCCCTTCTTCTAATGATTTTTAATTTTTTACTTTTTTCTTTGAATTGTGGCAACTCTTTTTTCATATTCCAAAGCTCATACTTAATATAAATATTTTTTTCTATATTGTCATTATTGCACTCACCATGTAAAATATCTTTAAATTCTTAAACTATATATCTTCTATATCTCTCGCTTGTTCTTCTACTTCCTAATATGTGCAAGATATGGCTTTAGAAAAATCTTTAGCTAGGTTTTAGTTTCCTCCCCATTTTCAATGATCTTATCCTTCATTTTCTTATGGTTTGTGATCACCAGTTTGATAGCCCTTATCCATTCCATAGGCATCTTCTTCCTCCAAAATTGCTTCTTTAAGAAAATTATTTGGATTTGAGGACTTAATTATTTAAAAAGTTACAAGGTATTCATCCCACATCAAAATGACATCATCTATGTCGGTTCCAACTTATTCTCCTATTATCATGTTATAAAAAATCTTGAGATAACTAACTGTTGATTGGTAAATACTGATGGTATTTTTCATAATTTCTTCTCCTAAGGTCTCAATATCCTAGCACCATTCAAGCACTGACGGGATGACTGTATCTTTACACAACATTTTAGCATATAAATTTAATGTAACTTGCAAGCTTATGGATGGGCGGATTTGAATAATAGTCTTATGAGACAACCAATATAATTTTCCAACTCATCAATTTGAGTCTTTTATCTCATCTTTTGTATTCTCAACTTTTTGTGTCCTTTTGAATATGGTTGTCATAGCCTCCAATAATAGATGATGTTCCCCTTCCCTTTTAGGTACACCAAGCCTATCTCTTCTATTCAATAATCACGTTCTTTCATATCCTCTTCAAAATTATCCATAGTTGTAATAGCAATTTGAGCTTTTCAATGTCCTCAAGCATCTGCAGTTGTCCTTGATATGTTTTATAGCCCTCTTCTTGGTTTTAGGATTTTTAAATGCCTCGTACAAAATTGTGAAGTCTTCAACTTCCACCTCCTTATAATTATTTTTCTTTTATGCACAATTTGGTACAACCAAATGGGAGTTCTACTTGATGTCACCTATAAGAATGTTCCTATTTCCAATAAATATTTTTCCTCTTGTTGTTCAGGGGACTCTGGGCTTTTCTGAGGTTGATCCTGAAAAGTAATTTTATTTTCTTATTTCTCCTCTTTAAGATATTCATGTGTGCTTCTCCATAGATCCTCCTTTTGTTGAACACACACCAATATTAAGAGGGGGGTTGAATCGGTCTTGACCAAATCTTAAAACTTTTCTATCACACACTTATTAATTATCTTTATCCAATTTAAACATCAAAGAAAAATATTGAAATGACAATAGAAACACAAAACACCAAATTTTTATGCAGAACCCCAATGTGGGAAAAACCATGGTGAGAATCACACTCACAGTGTAAGTAACTGATTACAAATATTTTAGGCCACAGGCCAAGGAGCGCGATACACTTAAAGAGGACTTGTATGCTATGAAACCTACTATAAGGAAAAATAAAAAGGACTTGCAAATAATTTTAAGGAAAAATTCCCTTAGGAAAAGATACAAGTTTGCACAAGCTGACAAAATAGTCATTGTCTTCTAGTAGACACATAAATATGTTGAACTAAAAAGTTGTAGGATATTTTGATGAACCACTGTAGTAACTTTATCAAACTGGCACTCTTCCACCTCTTCTCTTTCACATTCACATCACACTAACTTCACATACAATCCTAGTACGATCCAAGTCAATCCACACCTCAACGCAACCATTTGCGTGTGCACTCGCGCGCGCGCGCGCGTGTGTGTGTATGTGATGATAACTAGATCTATGGTACATATGAGCATCATTTACACAAAGTTAGCCACCATGAACACTTATACTCAATGTGGTCCACTTCAAGAGATAAAGGGAACCAAAATACATCAAAACAAACCTCCCACAAATTATTTAATTAAAACGCAAGCTCCAAAACAATCTCCAAATTATGTACAAATCTAATGTGTGGCCAAGCATGAGAACACATTAACCGGCTGGCCAAAACATTATCTAATGCACATAACTCCATGTGAAGAATAGCACGCCACAAAAAGATCCATATTAACCTATTGATTCTTCCTCTAAAGCATATCAAGACCAATAAGTCATAAACCAACACAAACAACATGTGTCTCCTCTAGGGGCTCAAGTTTGTGCTCTCTATGGGTATTAAAGATTTATCAATAGAAGGGGATTCAAAGCTCATTATTGATGTTGTCAAGGGAGTCTCAATAGTCAATTATTCAATTGATGGTATTCTAGGATATGTTCACATGCATCTTCTAGGATTTGACTCATTTGAAATCAACCACGTATATGTAAGGAAGGTAATGTGCTTGCAGAATCTCTTACAGTAGAGGGTTACAATTTGGGAGGATTGAAATGTTGGAGAACCTCTCATTACCTCCAAATAGGTATCAAAATCATCTTGAGGGGAGAGTGCTCAACTCCTAGTGGAGATGACTATTGATGATTTCTTTGGTTGTGGTGCCCCCTATTGTGTATTGTGTGGGTTTTGGTCTTTATTTACCCTAACTAATTTTGAAACAAGTGAGAGAGCTAGGATACTAAGGCTAGTTTGAATTTGAATTTGGAATAGATGACATGACATGATGGTTTTGGGATTTGGAATTGCCTTGTCCAATGTGACATTAAAATCCCCCTAGAGTGTACTAGTTTCTCTAAGTGGCCTTTAGTGAATCATGAAAGTTAGACCAACCTAAAGGAAGGCCCTATAATGATGAGATTACATTTTAAGCGGGTCACACATAGTCACTTAAGACTTTATTATTGCATCCCTTGTAAAGGATTGTATCTCTTGTACTCCATGTTGTTCGTTTGTGGGAAACTATATCCCATATGAGATTATTTTATAGAGATCATGGCATAATGATGATACCCAACCAGTTAGACATGCATTTATCTTGCTTTTAAATTACTCTATGATAATGGTAAGTTTCCCTAACATACTAAGGGTTTTAGATTTTTCTATTGTGTGTGTTATACTGGTCATTGTGCCACATAGATGAGTGGGGACCGTGTCCACATTTAACTTTGTAATTTGGACAACTTCAAGAATGATCCCACTATGTGGCATATCAGCAAAGAGGGGGGTTCTAATTTTATTAATTCAATTAATGGATTTGGTGAGGGTTTGGTTTTCTATTTTGCCAATCCTTGAGAGGATAGGAGAGTTGTTGTCAGGGGAATCTCCTTTGAAATTAGTGAGGAGGTGATTTCCAAGGTGACTAGGTTAGCATTCAAAGGCATAAAATAGAAGAAGACAAACTGGTTGGTCTATGACAATAGCTCAAACAAGTTTTTAAAAAGGAACTGAGGTGTCATTCAAGATGTAGGGAGCATATGAGAGGGCATAGTTGCCACCACCATGGGACCAAGTTTGTCTAAGCTCATAAGGTATTTCACTATTGAAGGTCGCTTCAAAGTTTATTATTACTACCACATGCCCCTCTTAACCATTTTAGGAACCATGACACTATCTCATTTCATTTTTTTTATTTCTCAATCCCCTTGATAGTTCTTTATTTGATGTAAAAGAGACTGCACGTACTCAGAGTAAGAAACCTATCCCTCTACATGAGGGCCTCATTTTTAGGCTTTATCATTTTCATTTAGCACTTTTCCCCTTAAACCTATTGTGACCTATGAAGCCCCTACTTCGTGCTCCCCCTGCATGCAAGTACTATTAAAATGCCAGGGCCTAATAAAAAGAAAGGCATTTTCCACTCAGGTGCCCTTAAAATTGCCTCCCATCCTGACACCCTAAACATGCTTAATTCTAAGATGACCACCCCTTATGCTAGTGGCTTGAAAGGTAAAGGACATAAGATGGCCACCTCCAAAAAGAAGGGAAAATTCCCCTCCCATCCCCCCACCAAGAAAACAAAAATTTGTGTCCATGAGGTAAATAGTGAGGAGGAGGATGAGCTGGAAGAGGAACACAATACTCCACAAAGATCCAATAGGCTAGCCACGAGGTCTCCATAGAAGGGGAAACAACTACTAGCTGATTATTATTTAGAGGAGAACACAAAGTAGGAGAATGAGAAAATTGAGAAGGTTAGTGGATAGAAGAAGGCCATTGAAGGTGAGGAAAATAAAGTTGATGTGATTGGTAGTTCCAAGAAATCAACTACCAATAGCTCACCCATATCTTCGACAACACGAGAGGGGACCCAATTGACCTCACAGGGGACATGATACTGGAGGAGGAAAATACTATCTCAACAAGTCCTAATGTGGTTCATATTTAAAAATGGATTAATTTGAATTGTTATGTAGGGAACCAGAAAAATAAATTGACTGAAATTAAACGCAAGATGGATAGCATCTCAAGGTTCAGTCTCCTAGTTATGCATATCTTTGTGACTTCTATCAGGCCCAAAAGGAGGCAACCACAAATAAGAGGGGGGGTGAATCATTTATACACACATAATAATTATAATTCCACTTTATCCACTTAGATAAACAGTAAATGCAAGATCCACAACCAGGGATAACTTTAAGAAAACCCCTCCTACGAAAAAGTGTAAAAGCCTAGCGAATCGTACATTAATTTAGGGGAAAAATTTTATTGATGATGGTGAATTTTTTTTCCAAATTAGGAAAATAATATAAAGGCATAGATGATTTTTTCCCTGCCAAATGAAAATTGCATAAAATCGTAGCAAATTATAAATTAATGTGGGGGAGAATATATAATATATGAGGCGAATTATTTCTTGTGAAGGTAAAAAAAAAATATTTGTACTGACTATTTTTATGTGTCATTTGAAAATATATTTATTTTATTAGCTAATCTATCGTTAATTATGGGAAAAATGAATATTTTATTTGGCAATTTTCAAAAGATGGGACTCGTCAATGCGTCATGTGGGCCAACGCCAACTAATATTAAATGTCTTATTTGAGACCATTTGATTATCCTAGATCAATGGCTGAAGTTTAATTTCGGCCCAATTTCGTGAAGGAAATAGAGTTTTCCAAGAAGTCACCCGAATAATGACACGTAGCATTGTAATTAATGCAACGTGCAATGAATATCGCTTTTATTTGTTGCGAATATAACTGATCACACATTGGACACATAACCTAATTAGGTATTGTTAAATGTATTTTTTGAGACCATTTGATCATCCTAGATCAATGGTTGAAATTTAATTTTAGACCAAATTTTGGAAGGAAACCGACTTCTGCAGGAAGTCACTGGAATGATGACACGTATCAAGCCTTAAAAAGTGCACCGTAACCATGATCATTAATTACTACTGGTTATTTGTTGATGTGGACGGTGGATAGTACAACTGCAACTTGTAATTCGTAACTCAAAAAGAAATAAATGCCTTGTCAGTGACATTCTTTAACTGCCATCTTTAACTGTCAATAGTACACATGCATTTATGGAAAATTTATGGGAAAGATTTACATTTAGATATGAAAGATTAAGGACACCCGATTTAAATCTCTCACACACATAATACGCATAATGCATTTATGGAAATTGCATTAAATATGATTAAAGAAAGAATAATTATTAATTGCTAAGTATCCATGATCACTACTATCAATCAAGGGGTTGGGGCTATTTAAAGAGAATTTGGTTTATTTCTTCTTCATTTTGCTTTTGGTAGATTAAGAGTCAGAGCTATCGGTGGTAGAAATTGTGCCTCTGGTTTTAAGGTTTAGGTTTTTAGGTCTTTAGGCTTTCGAGAATTAAAGATGGATACACCAATCCATTTGAGATGCACATCCCTAGATGACCAGAGGTCCTTTTTGGGCAATGTCTCGGAAGAAATCCTCACTTCCATTTGTAGGGAGGTTGGTGGCGACACTTTTATAAATTCTGCTGTGTTGATTTTATTGGGTCGAGAGTTCCTTGAGAATGTCGACAGATACCATGTCTACACAGACATTACGTCTCAGTTTTTTGCATCTCTCCTTGACCTGGGAGGACACAAGGTGGATATGCTGATGTTGTTGAGGAAGTTTTTTAAAGAGAAATTCTTGAAGGACGATGTCAATGTTGTTGTTTTTTGCGGAATTAGGGGTGGGGATCCCTTGGCCAAGAGATATACACAAGCTGTTGGTGTCGGGGTGAAATGTGGCTAGACAACCCTTTATGTTGAACCTCGATGACAAGCAACTAATGCGATACAGGAAATGGGTACGCTTGGGAGGGATTTTCTCCAAAAATGGTTTTACCTTGATGAATTCGATGAGTCAGATTACACATGGCTTGACAAATTTTTAGAGATTATCATCTTTGGAAAATTCTACTCAGACGAAAGAGAAGATGAAGATCCCTGATTCCCTAGTTTACCCATTCCCGTTACCCTATTTTTTTGACAATGGACATGCAAAGTTTCACTTTTTTTAACTGATAAGAAGTTGCCTAGTAGGTTTCTATTTTTACTATACGATGTAAATTTTTGAAAAAAATAATAATAAAAATTTTCCAAGTTCATTTCAATTTTATTTTTATGGGTACAAAAAATGATTCTTAGACTTCTCTGTGATTACAATATTTTAATTAGTTTCTATACCTGTGTATTAGACATTTAAGTATATGCTTAAGCGATGGATTAGTACTTCCATTTTTTAAATATGAAGACTGAGGTTCTAAATTTTTAAAATAATTAAGTTTCTTTATCAGTCCAGAGAAAGTTTCTATTTTTAATTTGCCAATGTGTCATATCGATGTGTGATTATAAGATAGAAATAATTGAATTAAAATCTAAATCCGACTACACTGTAAAACTAAACATTTAATAACATTTATTAAATGTAATAATTAATAAGCTGAAGTTGTAATTTAAAATGATTAAGTTACACTCACACATGTCCTAGTGACATCAAATGACAAGCCAAAAGTTGATGGGACCCGCGATAGTGCGACAATGCCAGCGACCGTTGGATGAGCACAGATCAATGGTGTGCAGTGTATTTTGGGTCGAAAGGGAAAAGAAACCCCATTTTTGCAAACCAATTATGAAATAATGTAAATGAACTCAAAATCACAGTCATAGAAGAAGTATCACTTACCTTTGCCTCAAATTAAAATGCAGCAGTGTAGTCGCGACTCGCCAATGCAGTATTGAGTATATAGTTGCACTCAATAGTCTGAAACTTCTGAAACTTCGCTATGATCAAATATAGAGATATCATAGAGATATCAAAAAGTTTTTATACTAATCCTTCTTCAGAAAATTCAGCGGGTGGTATTAGGTATACAAATATTTGGCGAAGGCCACGTAATTATAACACATCTTTTGTTATTTCTGAGGCGATTATGGGTCATCCAATACCTTCGCATGATTAATAAAGTTGGCTAAATTACATCGATTAGAGACACACATCCGTAAAATTCTAGGCAAATATAGGCCGTTGATTTGGGGTCGCTTAGAAATTATAGGCGAATGTTTTAAATTTATGGGGACCAAAATATATATTGCATTGGCGATAATGTGTAAGAAATGGAAAAATTAAATAAACCGATGGGCGATGGGCCTGAGATTTGGACCCAATATTAATAAATGTCAGGCGATAGGTTCAATCCAATATGTCAAAAATATTTGCCAATTCTAGGGTCGCCGACATGCGACATTTTCCAAATGGCAAAATAATCGCCACTAAAGTTTCCACTGTCCACAACACATAACACATAACGCCAAGAATTGTTCCCAAGGAAACCCAGTTAAGGGAAAACCCCGGTGGGAATCAAACCAACAAGATGAATGTACTCTACTAAAAGTACTACCCGATTAAGAGAAAAATAGAGAAATAAGAATGCACAAGAAACCACAAGTTTACAACCCAATCTGCAGGCACACTTCCTAGAGCTCACTGGTCATAATATAATCACAGATTTATCCCTCACTCAGGTTCACTGATCTATCTCCAATTATAATAGGGTGGATGTACAATCCATTACAACTAAACTGACAAACATCTCTAATGCCAATATAGTTCTAATGAAGTACAAACTTTGCCTTCAATGTAGAACACAAGTATCAAAAATTCTCCTTACAATCACATACTACCAAACACCTCTCCTCTAACAAGTACAACATAATCTCTCATTTATACCAATTACACAGAATAATCAACCACTAGGTTGGCTCAACCTATTATAACAAAAGATGTAAACATTATGCTCAATCTCCAAAGTGATTCAAATCAAGTTGGCTAAGACTTAAAGATAGGACCCAAATATTCAACCACAAACACAATACAGTGTCACCAAAGCAGCATCGAGAATTGCAACATGACAGTCCATCAAATCGGCTAAGACCTAAATGAAGAAATTCCAATACACTACCCAAAGAAATAAATATGATCACCTCAAACAATGCAATCCAACAACAGAATCATAACATGATCCAAGAACACCAACAAGAACCATGAATACCATCTAGAATGAAATCCAAACTCATCTTCATCTCTAATAAACAAGAACACTAGTATACTAAACTCTATCATAACAAAAGATAGCTTGTCATACACTAAATCATGAACAACACTAGTTGTGAACACAATGATAAGGTACCATCAAACCACTAGCTTTGCAACCTCTCAAACATCAAATCCAATACATATTGATCCAAATATTCAACCACTGTACACAGAAACACTGAGACAACAAGAACCAACAACTTGATCATACCTCACTCAAACTATCATCCAAACTTTTGTGAACCTCTGTAGATCAACTACAAACACCATGGAACAATACCTCATGATCGTAACTCAAGATCTTCAATATAGCACCTGAACAATTGAAATCTTCTTCACTGAACACATAGTCTAAAACAACAACCAATATATTGACATCAATGACATAACATTAATGTCATCACACCCAAGAAAAAAAATTTGATATGATCAACAATCTTCCAACAATCTCCCCCTTTGGCATTGATGGCAACATGCAAAGTGAAAAACTGATCAATGCACAACATCATTAATATATCCATCTGATCACTCTAAATATCCATCTTCAACACAATTGCTCCCAAGCATAATCACTTATGTTTTTCACATGCAATCTCTCCCCCTTTGACACCAATGGGAAAGGACCAAAGACATCAAAAAGAACTGAAATCACTTCAAAATAGAAAAAATATTTGAGTATCAACCCAAAATAAGCATAAGACTACTCCCCCTAAGGAGTAGTCCCCAAACTCATCAATCCAGTGAATGATATTTTGATAGATTTTCTAGACTAATGTCATCCTCAACATCATTAGTTCTGATCAAGAGGGGCTATCACCCCAATATTCTCTCTGAGATACACAAATGTATCATTCGGAAAAGTCTTTGTAAAGATATTAACAATATATTCCTTAGTAAACACAAATTCCATTTTCACTGACTTTATCCCTCAGGACATGATACTTAATAGAAATATGTTTTGTCCTTGAATGTAACATAGGATTATTTGTGATATTTATAGCACTAGAATAATCATAGTAAATAACAATAGGTTCGTCAATGTTTATCCTTTTATCCTACATCATTTGCTTTGTCCAAACAACTTGATTACAGTTTATTGCAGCAACAACATACTCAGCCTCGGCAGTAGATTAAGAAATACAATCATTCTTCTTACTAGTCCAAGAAACTAGTCTCTTCCCCAAAAATAATGCACCTCCACTAGTACTTTTCTTATCATCCACATTACCTACCCAATCAACATCAGTGTATGCAAATAGATTAAAATCATCGTCTTTTCCATACCATAATCCATAGTCAGTTGTACCCTTCAAGTATCTAAAAATTCTTTTGAAAGAAAATATATGTGATTCCTTCGGTTCAACTTGAAATCTTACAGCAATTCCAACAACCTTTGATATGTCTAGTCTAGAATGAGTTAGATATTGCAATCCTCCAATCATAGATCTGTATAATGTCTGATTAGCACAAGAGGAATCATCATCCTTATTTAACTTGCACCTAGTAACCATAGAAGTTCCTAAGTTGGTTTTGAATCTTTCATGCCAAATTTCTTCAATAATTCTCTGACATACTTGGACTATGTGATAAAAATTCCTTGATCTAGCTATGTAATTTGCAATCTAAGAGAGAATTTCATTTCACCTATCATAGACATCTCAAATTATTTTTTCATTTCATCAGCAAAACCTCTACTTAGCTCATCATTACCACCAAATATAATATCATCAACAAATACTTCAACAATCAAGGTATTATCATCAGTCATTCTGAAATATAAGTTACTATCTACATTACCCTTACTGAAACCAATCTTTGTCAAATACCTGTCCAATTTGGCATACTATGCTCTAGGAAGTTTCTTTAGTCCATACAAATATTTGTGCAATATACAAACCATATCTCCTTCCTCGGTTAGAGTAAAACCATCAGGTTGTTCAATATAAATATCTTCCTCTAGTTCGCCATTTAAGAATGCAGACTTAACATCCATATGATAAAATTTAAATTTTTTGTAAGCTGCATATGCAAGAAGTAATCTAGCAGCTTCAAATCTGGCTAAAGGGAAAAATGTCTTTGTAAATTCAATACCTTACATCTGTGAATATCCTTTGCATACCAAACTTTCTTTGTTTTAAACACTTTACCATCTTCATTTAGCTTGTTTCTGAATACCCATTTAGTACAGATCACATTTTTTTTAATATGTCTACGAACAAGGATCCAAATCTTGTTCTTCTCAATCTGATCAAGTTATTCTCTCATTTATTTCATCCAAAACTCATATTTACATGCTTCTTTTATATATTTAGGCTCTAATTCAAATAACAAACGTGTTTCATCCCTAGCAATTCTTCGTCTAGTTATAACACCTCTATTCTTAACACCAATAATGACATCTTCAAAATAATTAATCCTTACATACCATGGATTTTTTGGTGTAGGTTGTGTAGCAGACCCTTCGATGTAAATGTCCACTTCATTTTCCACAGCGTCTTTCTGCTTTTTAGATCCATCCTGATTTTGATTTTGCACTTTCATAATCAGATTGTCTTCTTCATATATATCATACCAGCAAGTTCTTTATGATCTTCACATGTTCTCATCAACTCTGACATTTTCACTTTCAATAATCTTCTTCATTCTATGGTTATAACATTTATATATTTTTCTCCTTGCAATATATCCAAGAAATATTCCTTCATCACTTCTACGATCAAACTTTCCAATATCCTCATCTCTCTTAATATAGAATTTACTCCCAAAAATTCTAAAATATTTCACTGTAGGAATATGACCATACCATAGTTCATAAGGTGTTTTACCAGTTCTCTGTCTAATCTGTACTTGGTTCAAATTATATAGTGTGGTGCACACTACTTCTCTCCAATAGATCTGTGGAACTTTTCCTTCAATCGTCGTAGTCCTAGTTGTGTCTAGGATAGTCCTACTCCTTCGCTCTGCAACACAATTTGTTGTGGGATTTGTGGAGCAAAAGTCTATCTCTTTATCCCATGTTCTTCACAAAATGCATAAAACTCACAAGATGTAAATTCTCCACCTCTTTCTGATCTTAGGCACTTTAGTCTCTTTCTAGATTATGTTTTTACCATCATCTTGAATATCTCAAATTTTTGAAAAGCTTCTAATTTCTCTCTCAAAAATGTAACCCACATCATTCTTGAATAGTCATCAACAAATATCATAAAATATCTTGTACCATAATAGCTTCTTGTCTTAGTAGGACCACATAGATCTGTATGTACCAAATCCAAAAATCCATTCAAAGAGTATGTCGTATTCTTGAAAGTAGATCTAGTCGATTTTTCCAATTGACATTCTTTGCGCATGTTGTTAGGCTTCATCAGTTTAGGAAAATCTCTTACAACATTAGTAGTGCTAAATTTCACCATATTATCAAGGTTCACATGACAAAGTCTTCTATGCCATAACCAACTATCATCAATTATAGCACTCCAACATTTATTCTCAACAGTTTTCAAATGAAATAGATTACCAGTTGTTTGTGTATCTGATGCAATAAGCTTTCCTATACTTCCAGTGATCTTACAGATTCCATCCATGAATTCTAATTTGTAACCTTTATCCAATAGTTATCCAACACTCAACAAATTATGACTTAAACCTTCATCATACAAGACATCATCAATACTATTTTTACCATTAAAAGTGTTAGATCATTTTCCTTTAATCAAACAAGGAGCATTGTTACCGAATCTAACAACACCACCATCATAGTCCTAAAGCTTCACAAAATTATCATTATCACCAGTCATATGATGTAAGCATCCACAGTCAATGACCCATTCATCTCTTTTAACAACTCATGAAACCAATACTTTTTCTTCATTAGGATTATCTTCTTTAATAGAAATAAAAAACCATTTCATCCTCACTTGCGACAGACTCATCATCACTCACACCTTCTTTAGCAATATAAAAACTTTTATGACACTTAGAATGACATTTCTTAGACTTGTCTCTACTATCCATAGAGTTTTTGTTCAAAAATATAGGTGCAATATGACTAATCTTATTACAATTGAAGCATTTCAAAGGTAACTTTCATTCATACTTACTAGAGCCCTTAGGTAGTATTCTCGCAATTAAAGCTTCATGTTCATCAATCTTCCTCTCTTCCTCCATGATCTCTTCCCAATATTTATCATAGTGTTTGATTTTTATCTTTGCATGGATTTCTCCCTGGTCATACTTAGTCACACTGGCTTTAAATGCAGTCTCAACCTTCGAAAGTTCCTTACTAAGTGTAGTCATCTCATAGGCACATAGTCTACCTGCCAAATCTTCTCTAGATATGTCTCCTATACCTCTTAATTCCTCAATAGAATCAACTTTCTCACTATAACATGCAAAAAAATATATCAGAATCTTATCTTCAACTTCATTGTCTGTCAAGGTACCACTAGCACATCTTATTGCAAAAACTAGATCATTTACTCTCTACAAATAGACTGGGGCAGTTTCACCTTCACTCATCTTCATATCTTCATATTTTTCTTTTAATCCCAACAACTTAGCTTTCTTAACATATGTGTCACCTTCATAAATAGTTTATAATTTCTTCCATACCTCATGTGCGGTCCTTAATATGTAAATGTGAGAATATTTATAGTCAGATAAGGCGTTGATCAAGGTCTCCCTTGCTAACATGTTCTCCTTTAATTTCTTCTTTTCATTACCAGTGGCATTTGTTAGATCATTTGGAATAGCATAAGGATTCTCAGTAATCTGCTAATATTCATCTTTTGTCCCCATGCATATTAGGTAGGTAGTCATCTAATCCTTCAAAATTAGGTGGTTGTTTCGATTGAACTTTGGACTCTCCTTTCTTATACTTTCCATGATAGATCTCCTTCAAGTGGTCAAGCCTCTTCAAAAGGACTCGGATTTTATACCAATTGTTAGGGGCAAAAGGAGGCAAGTACAACTGAGAGGGGGGGTGAATCAATTCTACACACCTAATAATTATAATTCCACTTTATCCACTTAGATAAATAGTAAATGTAAGATCCACAACACATAGCACAAAACACCAAGAATGTTTCTCAAGGAAACCCGGTTAAGGGAAAACCACGGTGGGAATCAAACCCATAAGATGAAAGTACTCTATTAAAATTACGGTCTAGTCAAGAGAAAAATAGAGAACAAAGGATGCAAAAGAAACCACATGCTTACAACCCAATCTATAGGAACATTTCCCAGAGCTCACTACTAACAATACAATCACTAATCTGGCCCTTAGTTGGGCTCGCCGATCTATCTTCAATTACAACAGGGTGGACATACAGTCCATTACAACTGAATTGACAACCAACATATCCCATTCCAATACAGTTCCAATGAAGTACAAACTCTGCCTTAAATATAGAACACAAGTATCAAAAATTCTCCTTATAATTGCATAATACCACACACCTCTCCTCTAACAATTATAATATGATCTCTTATTTATACCGATTACAAAGAATAATCAACTATTAGGTCGGCTCAAACGTATTGCAATAAAAGATGTAAACATTATGCTCAATCTCCAAAGTGATATAAATCAAGTCGGCTAAGACATAGATAGGACCCAAATATTCAACCATGAACACAATAGTGTGTACCCAAATCAGCATCAAGAATCACAACACGTTACTCCATCAAGTCGGCTAAAACCTAAATGAAGAAATATCAACACGCTACCAAAAGTAGAAAATACGATCACCTAGAACAATGTAATGCAACAACACGATCATTACACAATCCAAGAAAACCAACAAGAACCATGAATACCATCCGGAACAAAATCCAAACTCATCTTCATCTCTGATCAACAAGAACACTAAAATAAAAAAATCTTTCATAACAAAAGATAGCTTGTCTTACTCTGAATCCTAAACAACACTAGTTGTGAACACAATGATAAAGCACCATGAAACCACTAGCTTTGCAACCTCTGAAATATCAAATCCAAGACATACCAATCCAAATACTCAACCATTGTACATAGGAACACTGAGACAACAACAAAAAAAGAAACTCTATCATACCTCTCTCAAACTGTCATCCAAAATTTTGCAAACCTTTGTAGACCAACTACAGGAACCATGGAACAATACCTCACGATTGCAACTCAAGCTCTTCAATATATCACCTAAACAACTGAAATATTCTTCACTGAACATGATGTCTAAAATAATAACCAATATGTTGACATCAATGACAAAACATTAATGTCAGCACACCCAAGAACCAAACTATGACATGCTCAACAATCTTCCAACAACTTATGTATGCATGTTGAAGCAAAAGGTTCTTGGTGAGGATGGTGATGACGAGGGGAATTAAAAACATCTGTTTAAATTTCTCATGGACAATTGGAGCCAAGTGTTGTACCAGTTGGGCCACAACATCAAATCCCCTTGTAATGGTAAATCCTATAATATCTATGACTATTTACCCCCCACTCATGTGGGACTTCAAAGATATTTTTCTTTTTATTTTGGTCTTTTACCTGGACTCTAGTTCTAGGAAGAACATGTTACTTAGCTATAGGTTTTGTTGTGTTTTCTGTATTAGGAAAAAAATCTTCTTGTTTTCTATTATTGTTGTTACTTATCTATCAGTGATGTTTTTCCTAGGTCCTTAGGTTGTCCAACCACCACTTGTGGTTACATTTTGGGTGGTGTTGCTACTTGTTTCTTTTGATATTGGTCTATTGTTAGCGTGTTGCTATTTTTACACCTTCAGGTTGCAGTTTTGTAAGAGTCAACATCCTTGTTTTTATATTAAAGATAGTTCAAAAAGATTTAGCAATAGATAATATATCAACATATTGTTTAGCTCAATTAGTCCAAAAGAATCATTGAGTTTTTTTAGACTATACCACATATAGCAACCCAACTATTACTACTATCAACTATTACATCAATACAAAAGAGATTTAACAACTATGAGAGTTCAGATTCAAAAGAAATTAAACTAGAGAAATTAGGTCATCATGTAGACCATGACCCAATCACATTGTAACTGCATTCTATGACATCTATGTCAAACCTCCCCAAGGGAGGGTCAATATTAGGAGTAATCTCAGCTACAACCTCCCAGCCTAGAACATCGGTCCCTTTGTGAGAGTTGATGATTTGTTCCATATCCTCTTGTGTAATTCCTTTATCTCTAGTGACTTTGTGCAAATCTTCAAGCTCCTTTTGGTCCAAGTTGTCCTTATAAGTATTGAAAAAGTGGGAAGATGTGATGTAAGACTAATATATGACCAGAGCACCCTCTTGAACAAGAATCATGAATTTAATTTTAGGAATCTCCAGGACAACAGAGACATGTAACATTATTAGCTTATGGGGTGAGTTTATGACTAAACTCAGTAAGACTTCTCTTTTATCCTTGAAATACTTCAGCATTCCTTTGTTTCAGAAAAAACCAAAGCACCTCTATAGAAAGAATAGACCAAAATTTATTCAATCTTAGCATCAAAAGCATCAACATAACTAGCAAGGACTTCTATCCACGAAAGACCAAGGCAATAATTCCACTGAAAAGGAGACCCAAAGAAAATAGACCAGACAAGAGAGGCAAATTGGCATTCAAAGAAAATATGTTTGACTATTTCAAGGATATTACAAATAGAGCATGATAGTGGGAGTACACCAACAGAGGCAAGAATAGACCCAACAACAATCTTCTTAAGCAACAATAACCATCCAAAACAAGACTTTTTATGCTAAATAGGTTGATGCCACATACAATAAAAAACAAAATCACATTTATAATTTGGTCATTCAAGACCCCAACATTGATTAGTCCAAGTAATAATCTTAGAATCATATTTCAGCATATTATAAATTTGTCTAGAAGAGACATGCAAAAAAGGAGAACCATCTTGCCATTTAAGTTGTTTTACAAAAGCATCAGTAGATAAAATCTTTCTAGGGAAGAAATTGTCAGTGGCTTTCAAAATAAGTGTATATGTATTCTTTTGTGAGAGGGGGAGCCCAAACTTGCAGATAAGTTTATCCCAAGTACAAAGATGGTGATCAATAAGCACATGCCCCACCATACAGATTCCATTAGAGGGCCAACATTTAGCAAATAAACTTTGTGTGAGGGCGAGAGGTTTATCATTAAGTTTAACCCTTACTATAGAGATCTGTCCACAATAGAATATGATGGTAGTCCTCCCACAACTCCTCTAGAACATACTAGACCTCTGATTTGCATCCGCGCCTTCCAAATGGAAGCAAAGGTGGTGGAACCAAACACTTTTACCTCAAAATATCCCATTAACAAATCACACACAGTCAGGTTTTTCCAAATCTTCCCCTTTCCAATTTTAGATTTTACAGTACTATTCCTTATTAAAATCTTCCAAAGATCTTCACTATGAAGAGCCTTGAGAATTCATTTAGAAGAAAGTGCAGACCCATGAGCTTTGGGATCTCTAATGCCCAATCCACCAATTTCTTTGGTCTACAACACTAGTCCCAATTGACATAGTGTCTCTTTTTCTAACCAATACGATCAGACCACAAAAATTCTCTCATAATTTTTTCTAGCTTCTCAATTTGGTAAGAGACAAGTTGAAGAATAGTATATAGCATGGGAGGCTAACACCTTATGAACAACTTGCACCATGCCTGCCAAGGAAAGATGTTGAGTCTACCATTTGAGATGTTTCTTCTCAACTTTGGAAAAAATCCATTCCCACATGTCTTTAGTGGCAGGGGGCAATGCGAATGGGATACCAAGATATCTCACAATAGCGTGAGGGCCAACCCAACCCCAGCCATTCCTTTCAATCTAATTCAGTGCATTCTTCAACCATCCAAATATTGAAGATTTGTGCGGAGACACTTTTTCTCTAGATGCCAGACGAACGAATTGTAGCCTATCAAGAGCATTGTCAAAGTTGCTCTCCTCTAGCTTCAAGCAAAGAGTAGTATCATCTACAAATAGGGCATTAATTAGTTCCTCATGGTTTGACAATTGAATACCTTTTGATGGTGAGGCAAGTTCCCTATCACTAAGGACATAGTATAGTGCATCTGCAGCAAGAACAAATAAGGTGGGTGAAATAGGGCACCCTTGACTTATAGATCTATGAAGCTCAATAGGATTAGATAGTTCACCATTGACATATATGACTGTGGAAGAATCTTTAAACAAAATCTCAACCCATCTGCAAAATTTTGGCGGAAAGCCAAATGTCTTTAGCATACCAATGAAAAAAGAACATTCTATTATGTCATAATCTTTTTTAAAGTCTAAGATACCATTGCCAAATTTTGATTATCTTCTGTGGCCCAATGTAAAGCCTCCCAACTGGTGATAAAATTTTGTAATATATATTTTCCTTTAATAAATCTTGTTTGTGTCACAGACACCACCTTTCCCAAAATATCCACAATCCACCTAGCAAGAATTTTGGCAATAATTTTGTACGACATATTGAGCAGGGTAATTGGTCTCCAATTCCTGACATGAGTCTTGTCACCATTTTTGGGGATCAATTTGATTACTCCCTTGTTAATATTAGGTCCTTGAGATCCTCTTCGAAAGGCATCATCATAAAGAAGGCTTAATTCTTCACATATCCATTTTGAATTCTTCTTCTAGAACTCTATCGAGAGACCATCAATTCCAGGTGCTTTATCATTAGCCATTCAATCTCCTCAGATGTGATATCCAACTCTAAAAATCCAACCTCCTCTTCAGTTTCCTTCTTGGGGATCAGTTTCAAACATCTGTTAAAGGCCTCATAATTGGAGTCATTATGCTCTGAGGTAAGAGTTTCTTATAAAAATCAAAGGACTTTTTGATAACTGATATATTGAAATAAAGAGACCATTATCAGTCAAGATCTCATCAATAATTTTCCTCTAATGTTTTGATTTGATTATTTTGAAAAAGTATCCAATCCCTTTATCCCCTTCCTTCAACCGTGTCATTCTAGCCCAAATTATTTGGCCTTGAAATATGTAGTATTGAATCTTTCTTAATTCAATTTTGGTAGTGGCTAGATCATCTTCAATCTCTTTGCTAGTACCATGACTATGAACTTGTCTTTATAACATGTTAAGTTTATGTTGTAATTCTGATTCTACCTTTCCTCTATCTTTTTCTTTCTTCTCACCTATAACCTGAAATATTTTCCTCCATATCTCTGTCAGGGAATCCCATTGTTCTCTGGGACCCAAATCTTTGTTGCAGAATTTAGATAGACATGTATCTATCTTGATAGCGTCTAGAGAGTCTTGATCCTTTAATAGTGAGGTGTTTAGTTTGAAAAGCCTTTTCACCTTAGGTATGTTGATCTCAAATGTGCAGTGATCAAATCAGATGCAAGCAAATATTGGGGAGTGATCAGAGATGGATGCAGGAATGACCTTCACTGGAAAGTTCCCATTAATCATCTCAAAATAAAGAGCACTTGGGTTGGCATAAAACCTATCCAACCTACAAAAAATCATGTGTCTACCACTTTGATTGTTGCACCAAGTGAACCATATACCCGAATAAGCATCTTTCTTCTTTTCCAAAGGATCCATGACATTAAGTCTTCTTTTGAGTTTGGACCAAAAAACTTATTCATTACCCTTCCATTGATTCCTTGCCCCACCCACTCTGTCTTCTCTGAATTCTGTCATATTAAAATCACTGACGATGATCCAGTGTGCACTAGGAAGGGAGGTGGCAATCCCATCCCAGAGTATGGCTCTCTCACTATAGTCATTCAAGGCATAAATATTGTAAAATACCATAAAGTTTGTCATGATTTTTAAGGGTAACCCAACATGCTCTGTTACAAGGGGATGTACCATTAGCAACAATATATTTAGCCCACTTAGGAGTTAGGACCAACAAGAATTGTCACACCTCCTCTCTCTTTCACATGATTAGACAAATAACATGTGGATCGGTTCCATAAAATTTTCCTAGTTTGTTACACTAGTCTCTGACAACATATTTTATGTCAGCCATTTCTAGTCCTTGAATATTCCAACTCGTAGTCCTGATCATATTATTGTTTATCATGACAAACTTGTTTTTCATTTTTATAGTCTGGTAAAGAAATATGGCATGTCAGAACTATTCTTGTTATTAATTTTACCCTGAGATGAGGAATTTGATGGAGATTGTCTATCCATAGTTTTCCTCTTTTTCTTTGTATTCTCGCTAACAACCTTAGTAAAAGGAGTCCCCATCATATCCTCTTGGGCAGGTTTGAATGGAATAATTTGTTTATCAACATCTTTAAGAGTAATAGGGGGAGAAGTCAAGGATGCAAACAGACGGGTTAGGATGCTTTGAAGAGTTATGGTTTACCTGTCTCAGGGTCTCTGCTCTATCTTTAATAGTATCCAAAGCAATATGTTTCAAGCATTCTTTCTTAGAGGCGCATCTCTATCAAGTGGGCAATAGGCTAAGTGAGCACCATCTCTCGGGGGAGAATTCTTAGGACCAGGAGTTGGAAAAACTTCAAGTGATTCTTCAAACAAATGATTAGTTAGAGAGACTCACTTTGCACTCGAATCATGATCATAAATTTCAATTTTAGAATTAGTTATGCCATCAAACTTGTCCATATTATCATTATTTTGTGCACAATTATCGTTAACAAATGATTTAACCTTTTTCATGTTTGTTCGCATTATCATTAGGGTTTATTGGATGTTCCTTTGGTTTATCCTTTGAAACAACATTGAAATTTCCTTTATGCAAGTCTTTCAAAGAAGGGCATTCACGTTTAGTGTGACCATTCATTTTGCAATGAAAATAAGCATTTAAATTTCCCAACAGAGTTAAATCCCAACAATAATTGTCACCTTCAATATCCATAGAAATTCTATCGGGAATAACAACCTCGGGGTTAAGAGCAATGAGGATTATAGCATTAAGGTGTGGCAAAGTAACCCTAGAATCTTCAACCTGTAGAACATTGCCCAATGGTGAAGAATGACCAGAACTCTGGCTAGATAATTTTCACTTCGACCAGTTAGGAGAAGACCTTGCCACAACCTTTTCAAGGTCACCCTTAGGCCACCATGGGAAGGCACGCAATAGACATTGACCCACATTCCAAAAACCCTTCTTAAGAACTCTTTCCTGCATATTGTGATTTTTCAAAAACACCACAAAAATCCCTTTTTGCATCATTTTGCAGAAACTAACATAAATACCAATTTTTTTCCCCACACGTTACTCAACCAGTCATCAAAAAAATTGTGTGAGAGGAGAAAATTGGAATCCATACACAGAAAGAAGAAAGAAGATGGTAACATTATTCAATCTAACTTGCTCTGACCGGATAGCTTTAACCATATCCTCATTAGGCGACGATGAAAGTATTTCCGAGCCAGAAGGAGAAGACTTACCATTTTTTCCTCCTCTGGGGTCTCCATCTTTGATGAGTCCTCCATTTTTATCTCCATTGACTCCGGACGCCCCCCACCTCCCCCCTCAATATTCCTCCTGCTTCCATTCTGGTGTTTTCCAAGTATTCTCCATGAAATTCTGTAGTTGGCAGGCACACAGTAACACTACTATCTGCAACAACAGCTTTGAAAGAGGCTTTTTCCACTTTGTCATAAACCTTTGCATTCAAATTAATATCATCTTTATTAATACATCCCTGCATATTGTCACTTCCGTCATTCTTACCTTCCATGAGATCATACAAAGAATTAATGCAATGTTGGAATCCAGGGGCCGAACCCCTTGGGAGTAAATGGGACGGACATGGCTCGCACATGTGAGTGTTAACACCAGTATTCAACCGAGGATGCTATGTATAGAAAGAAAGACCAAAGAAAAATAAAGCCCCCAAAAAATAAAATCTAAACAAACACACAAAGGGACCAAAAGACCGACGTGGCATACAGAGGACACACAAAGAATGCAAAAGCAACCCAGTTGCAAGCACGAACTCTGTCTGAGGAAGATGAGTTGTCGGCTTACCTTCTATAGGGCTCATTCTAGGCTAACACCCTTGTTTTGCTATTGATTAATATCAAAAATAGTAACTAGCACTTGCACCGATAGGAGATGCAAGGGAATCGCTGATAGGTGATTGCATGGAAAGTGTAAATGAATTTTTACATTATATAAGGTAGTTTGTAATAGTGTAGATCTACAAATATGTGTAAGTGTTAATGACAATTTTGAACATAATTTTGGTAAACCCATGCATTTATATAAGCCAATGAAATTTATTTGAAAACACAACATCTATTTTGGATTGTTGAACCAAATGTATTATTCTTGACCAAATGTTGAAACTGAACTGTAGTATGA
>MU225187.1:1946008-1969009 GCA_018584345.1 Thuja plicata | reverse complement strand
TTTAATTTAATTATTAATAGCATTAATCAGATATTATTCTTAATTATGATTCTCAAAACTAAATTATAAATCTTACTTATTTATTAAAAATAAAATAAATTATTTAGTTAAGAAATAAAATATTCTCGAGATATCATCTCATAGAGTTAGTTTAAAGATAAAAGAACTAAAAAAAATGTTTCACCCACTTTCATATTTTTTCCAATAAAAAACTTCCATGTTATATTCGTAAACCTATTTTTTTTATGCTACTTAAAACAAAATAGAACATGTTTATAGTTCTTTGTTTGGTGAGTGGCATTTAGGGCTGCTCTTTCATGCTTTCTTCTCACTTTGTGTTCCATGTTTTACTTCCACTTATCTTAACCAGCCATCAATAAAAAAAAGTTAATTCATCCACCCGTATGATAGTTTGTGGACCGGTACAGTGAAGGCTCGGCGAGAAAAATGATTTCGGGCAAAAAAAAAACTGAATAAAGCAAGCTCTACCTGTATTGACGGCGTCAACAAAACCGCATCAGAAAGGTTGAAAACCACGTGAGAACAAAAACCGGCAATTTAAGCGTGAGACAAGTTTGAGTGTGAGACAATAAAAGCCACGTACGGTGGCAAGCTCATTTCAGAAGAAAAGCCTATCGGCTTAACTAGTAGATTTGTTTTTTGATAGGAGCGTCATAAACTAATAGGTAGAAGTTTAGATTGGTTCAAATTGACTAATAGAATGCAAACATATATAATATGTGCGGTGGCCATGACGAGCCCTATATGTATCACTTTATTTTGAATTTTGATTCAATATATATCTTTGCAACTTCAGTTACATTTTGCAAAGCAAAACAAAATATTTCTTAGAAAAAATGCTATTGTATTTAAAAACTTCTAGTATGGTAAGGGTAACCTAGAAAATTCTATCTAGATAGATGCAAAGAGCTCTCTTATCAAAGATGACAAAGTTGCCAGTTTAGGGTGTGAAAATAAAAAGAGATGCATAGATAAATCAATGAACGTGTTTGAGAACGGCTTCTATATAACTAACTTTAAATGAAATCAAAAAGAAAAAACACTTTTGTGAGATTCTAGACAACATCAAGGTGGATCCTATGCAAGTCTCAAACCTTGTCTACCTATGTTTTTTTAAGCCTACCTATGTTTTTTTAAGCCTGTGTATATAGGAGGAATCCTCCAAATAATATATCATAGTAAAATAAAAATTTCATGCTAGATGTAAGTAGTGCCAATTGTTGAGATAGACATGACCATATTTGAAAGCGTTTCAATATCAAATAAGAATGAGCATGACCAGGTTTAAAAATATTTGTAAAGAGATGATTTTTAAAATATTTTGAAAATGAACTTCATGAATTACTTTCCAATAAAACCCCATATATTGCAAAACCATGAACTCCAACTATTAAATTGATAATTTTAAAAATCATTTAAACTATAATAATACGACAAAAGCTGACAAAACTTGCAATGAATAGATGTAAAAACAAACACAGTGACATGGAAAACTGCAGCAACAACACAAGCAAAGCCAAAACTGAACTGTAGCAAGCTGATTATATCCTTTTACTTTCTTGGTTTACCTTGAATAATGACTTTTTATAATTGAATGTATAGAGAATCTCCAGCCACATATGCCATTGTTTTGTTTTAACCTCACGCCTCATTCACCCACAAGGTATCTACAGACAAAAACAATATCCTTGATCACAATGGCATCAAAGACAGGAGAGGAATTTCATAGCCTAAAGTTTGGGCTTCGAAAGGTACAGGGAGAGAAAGATGAAGGTAGTGGTGGTAGGAGGCAGCATAGCCGGCCTGGCATGTGCTCATGCTCTCTTTTTAGCAGGCTGTAAGCAAGTGATTGTCTTGGAGAAGGCAAAAACCTTAAAACCTGCTGGAGCAGGGCTGGGCCTGGGCTCCCACACATGCCAAATTCTGGCTGAATGGGACCTCCTTCAACAATTCATGGATTCTACTCTTCCTCTCACCATCGACCAGGTCACATTTCTCTTTCTTCCCATTATTCTCACAGTTCACATACCATCACTTTATATACCCACTTTGAAAATTTAATTGGTTTGGGTGTTATTTGATATTGATCAGATATCATATACCCACTTATTAATTCTTTTTGGGTTTGATCCTATGTTAGCAGAATCAAGCAACTGATAGCAAGAGTAATGCCATCCGAGTTCTAGCTAGAGATGAGAATTTCAATTACAGGGCTGCTCACTGGAGTGATTTGCACAGAATGTTGTATGATAAGCTGCCACAGGATACAGTGCGTTGGGGTCACGAGGTTGTTTCGTTTCAGCAGAGTGAGGATGGATTGTGTGTTAGAGTTGAAGTGAAGTTGGCTCAGACAGGGCAAACAGTTGTGGTGGATGGGGATTTACTGGTTGCTGCAGATGGGTCCATGTCTCTCATAAGGAAGCATTTTGTGCCTCACCAACATAGGAGGTAATGCCCAATTTACAGTAAATCGGAATCATTTTATTTTTGTGATTTGATTCTTTTTTTATATGGCCATGAATAGATGGGATGTTTGAGTCACTATCTAAGTGAGTAAGGGATTTATGGCTGTAAGATTATTGGAATTATATTATTTGGGGGTTAGGATAAAACCCCATGCACTTTGCTGAAATCCTCCACGTGAGGCTCTTGGGATCCTGTTTGTGATTATTGCCATTGTGGATGTTCGAAAAATTAGAAGCTTGTTCCAAGAATCCAAACAAAGGTGCCACCAGTTGAAGATTATATTCCATCTATGCAGTCTAATCCAGAAAAATCTTTAAAGCACAATGTAGGGGTCTAGGATTGGGTACTAAAAACATTTGCATGGGCCTAGGATTGGGAAATTAAAAAATTGTATGAGGCCCAGCTATGGATATGGTAACTTGATATTGAAGCTGATGCTGGGCTGAGAAGGCAACAGCTGAGTAGAAGATTGCATCTAATTCTAATGATGAGAAAGGAGTTTGAGCTATCACCTATATCAAGCTATTAGTCTCTGTTAGGGATTTGTGGAGCCTAGATTTGTGTACTCCGATATTTGTCCAGAAAACACTTCGAATGTTTTTAATTTCTCAATCCTAGGCCCCTAATTTGTTTCAGTAGATACTTCAAGCAGGATAAACTCTCTTTCTATGTACACAGAAGCGAGACTACTGGCCTTCTAAGGTTCACAGTGTTGATGTAATTCCTCCTGCAATTATGTCTAATTGTGGGATGTCCAGGATGTTTTGACCTTTAGAAACCTGCACATATTCTCCCATTTGAGAAACTCCCCACAGCAAAACTTTGAGCTCAGGCATCTTCATATCTTTAAAATAGGCTAGACGATTCTAAAATTCAATTCTTTTTTATATCTTCTTTTTGTCCAACAAAATGGATTTCAAACAATTACATTGAGTGACAAATTTCTCTCTGTCTTCGAATATAACTGGCATTCTTTTTGAAATGATCATTTGTTCGCAGAATACATTCTTCTGCAACTACTGCTATTTTGTTTGAGAAACCTTTAGGGGCAAGTTAATTTTAGGTGCAGGTTAATTTTAGGGGACTAATTGGAGTTTTGAATTTTATAATGAGCACACTATAAATTTTGCAAAAGGGGTTGTAAAGATAAATGCCAATTGAGATTTGTGTGTAGAAACTGAGAGCATAAACATAATTTCACCTGTGCAGGTATTTAGGGTATTGTGCATGGCGAGGTGTTTTTGATTATTCCAAGAATGATTCACCTGAGATGATTGCTTCCCTTAAGAAAGTTTACCCTGATCTTGGCAACTGTTTGTATTTTGATCTTGCCAAGGGAAGTCATTCTGTGCTTTACGAGTTGCATGGTAAAAGGCTTAATTGGCTTTGGTATGTCAACCAGCCTGAACCTCATATGAAGGTATATATGTGCCTTTTAAAGTTTTAGCAAACGTTTCTGCATTTTTGTGTTTCCCCGGTGACTTAATAAAAATAATGGCATTCATTTCTAACCAGGCACCTCATGCCTATGTGATCCTATAGAAAACTGTTTCCTAATTGGCTTGTTCATTCTGGTACAAGTTTTCTGATTTTTTGTTCTAAGATCTACTTAGGGAAGAGAAATCATTTGACAGTGTGTTGAATTAACAATTTTCTTTTTTGTCATCCTGAATGACTCTTTAGCCCCTGCGATCATAATTTTCTTGTAATCAAGACCCAGTTGTTCATTTTATCTACATTTGTCCTTAATATATATTGCCTGGGACGATATATGTATATCTATTCACTCTCTTTTGAATGTCCTTACAGGACTTATCCCAGGATAGATTTATGTACCTTTCCAGGGGAATTGATAATATTTTTTTTTTGCCACATTGAATAGTGGAACTAGATATCAAGTTTTAACTTGTATATTATATATCTTGAGAGTGCTTTTGGAACAAACTTCATAATGCTTTTGCTTTGTTCTACAAAGAAACTCATGAGCTGCAATTCTTTCTCTCTTTCTCAGATAAACTCTTTAACTACAAAAGTAGACAAGAGTACAATTGAAAAGATGCATGAAGAAGCCAGTGAGACATGGGGACCAGAGTTATCAGCTCTTATGAAGGCAACTGCAGAACCATTCATAAATGTTTTATATGATAGAGAACCACTCAAACAACTGGTTTGGAATCGTGTGGTGCTTGTGGGTGATGCTGCACATCCAACTTCCCCCCATGCAAACAGAAGCACAAACATGTCAATCATGGATGCAAGTGTTTTGGGTCAATCAATTTCAAAGTGGGGCTTTGACAAGATTTCTACAGCATTAGATGAATATGAGTCTATTAGGCTCCCTGTGACATCACATCAAGTATTGTTCTCTCGACATTTAGGTCTCCTGAAACAGGGTTTTCTGCTTGATCCTCCACATACTTTCCCTTGGTGTGAGGCAGATGCAGACTTATGTGACCAGCTGCGTCAAAGGAATATGCCTTTCTTCAAACCAAATAGTTAGATATCAAAGGTATTAAATGAGGTTTTGTTAATGTACAAATCTATTCGAGACATAAGGTATGCGGTGCTTCTAGTTTTGACTCAGTTTTTTCTTCTCGTTTTAGATCAAACTCTATGATCTATAATATGTGTTGTTAAATATGGGTGAAACTGGATTCTTAATAATTTCATTATCTAATTATATTGTCCTTTGAAATCACAATTAATTTGTTTATTAAATAAATAAATAAACAAAGATAAAATGTGAAACACCTAATTATAATTACTATTATTTTCAAATCTTTCAAAGAATATTATGTTATCTTTTTTCTTAATTTTGGAGTAAACATATTTTCTTCTATTTAAGAATACATTTCCTCTTATTTAAGATGCCTCACTCATTTTGAAGGCACCTCTCCACATTTTGAGAAGTTATAGATTATTATAATTGATGGCATTGTTAAGTTGAGCAAAACCTCAAGAGCATTTATGTCAATTCTATGTACATGAAAGGAAGTAAAGGTGTGAAATGTAAATTCTACGTACATGAAAGGAAGTAAAGGTGTGAAATGTAAATTCTATGTACATGAAAGGAAGTAAAGTTGTGAAATGTATTTCTTCTAATTTGAGAGTAGTATAACTAATCATGTAGTTATAAATGATTTATTTGAAAAAATATATTTTTAGGAGAAAACTCCCACTCCAAAGAAACTCTATATTATTTAGTAATCAAGGGTTAATACATTGTGGTGTCTAAGACTTTACAATGGTATCACTAAAAAATGATTTGGAGTAATTTTTACAATTGAATAGTACATAAAATTCATACTCAACTTTTACTTCACACACTCAATAAATATGAGAAACAATAGATGTAACCATCAAATAGTAATTAGAAAACCATGAGCCACTATCACCTAAAATGTAGCATCCAAATCCCTAATTAAATATCCAGTGCTCAAATCTTAAGATGAGTTTAGAGGTTAAAAATAATAGTTTCTTTTCATTTATCATAAACTTGTCATAATCCACTCACTAACTTGGATGCTCCATTTTGGCTTATTTTTCTATATCCAAAGACTTCTAATAATATATTATAACACACGTCATAAGTTTGTCACAAGTGACACACTCTTTTACAATTCATAGATTTGCTTACATTTCCAATGTGGAAGGCTCAACTTTCAAAGACAATAACTTTTGAGTAATGAAGTTAATTGAGTCATTTTTTTTTAAATTGTAGAATTCGAAGATATTTTCATCATGGATATTAGGGAATTGATACCAGGCCATTTGGAGAAAATTCAAGGTAAAAGACAAACTTTATAATTTATAAGTTGATTTTTTTATGTTTTATGCTTCAATTTTTTCGGTATACTTTTACATAAGGATACAAGTTTGAGACATATTTCTTATCATTCTTCCATTCATCAAAGATCTTAAGAGAAAAGGGAGTACCAACACTATCAACTAATCACCAAGGACCAAAAGACCCATAGATTCTTAATCCCACCTAAACTTTTATATGCTTATTAGCTTCGTTAATACATCTGCAACATCCTATAAAGCATCAAGTTTATCTAGCCTCACCCTCCCATCCTCTACTATGTCATTGACATCAAGGTGCTTAGTCCTTGCATAAATGTTGTGTTTATTTGCCAAACATATGAAATATTGACTATCACGTAGAACTATATAATACTCTTTGACTCAACCCCACATTTAAACATGATCTCTTAAGTTAGATGGCTTCTTTACAAGTGTGAGTAGCTATCATGTTGGTGTAGGGGCACCAAGCTCCTTTTGTGCAAACAAGGTCAAGTGAAGTCTCCTGATGGTTTGTGTGTGTTTTGAGTCTTTTTATTTTTTATTTTAATAAGGTCCATTAGAGACCATTTTGATGTAATAAGTATAGTTTGGGGTCATACTGGTCTCATTGCAAAAGGTTGAGCACATGTTGTAATGTTGTCATTATGATAACAACATGTAACCTTGGGGTCAAGAAACCTTAGTATGGAATTTAGTCTGATTTGGGATGTTATATGGTCCGTATGGACCATTTTTATGTTCATGTGTCAAGTAGGGTCACTAGGATAAAAATTGTCAATAATGTTGTAATATTGCAAAAATTGCATTAGCAACTTTGCAACTTTTAGTTGTATTTTGGGTGATTAATAGTCGTACATTTAAAATATTTTTATGGCCCATTTTTAATTGGTGAAAATGTGATTAAAAGGCCTCTAGATCATGAGGCATGGGGTTGGTTGGAGTTGTAACGTGTTTAAGGCAATAAAAATTGAAGTTTCTTATGCAAATCAGTAATCTCTTATATGTTACAGTGTCGTGTATGACCTTATATAGTCAAACTATGATGTGAAACCTATGGGGATAGGTAGCCCCATGATTTAGCTTTCATTTGATCTTGATTTCATCAATTTCCATTGAGTTTAGTGCATTTTACAATCAATTTACTGAAATCTATTTTGAAACCCTTGATTTGAGGGTTTGAAGCAAAGAAATGTGAAAAATCTACACATGCCACTGTGAGAAAATTCTCTAAATCGGTAGAATGGTATATTTGGGGGTGATCCAAATGGTTTTTGAGGGATTTGTGTAGGAGATAGATTTTTAGGCCCTTTTGGGAAAGCCCTAGGTCGTTTTGACATGAAATTGGCTTGAAAACCAGACTATTTTGGAGAATTTACAAACTTGTTGAAATTTATAACCCTTGGATGCCAAAAACTGGTGGATTCTATAGTTTGATGATGAATTCCATCTGTTAGAGTTCATGGTTGTCAAATTGTGCAAGATTATAGAGGGGTTGCTTTGTAAAATATGGCTAATTAGGTCTCTAGCCTAGTTTACCAGTTACTTTTTGAGGTGTATGTTACCAAGAAAGTGTCATTTAAAATGAAGTATGTTGTGAATGAGGGAAAAAGGGTATTTTAAAAGAAAATAAATTTCCAGGTTTGAGTTTATTGGAAGAAGTTGGGCCCAATTTACTCTTTGATTATGGCTAGTAGCACAAATGGCAGTTTGTGGAGGAAGTCTGATTTAGGCTCCTTGTGGGTAGTTGTAGAGTGTCTAGATGTGTGATTTGGGGTACCCTACATTACAAAATAACCTCTAAATAGTTGGTGTATGGTGAATGAGCATATTCCCTGCTATGAGTATGTCAAACGTTGAAGGTTGGTCTAGTTAGTGAAGAAAACTTGTTTGTGGAAGGATCTATCAAGTTGATATTGTATGGAGGGGTTGGATTTGCTAGGGAAACCTTGTGAGGAGTATGCATAATTTTGGGGAAGGTATTGTGTTCTTGTCTCACAAGGATTTTATGGCCTTGAAGTATCAAATGAGGGTTCCTTGTAAGAACATTATGGAGAAATAAATTGTGTGGTTGAGGAAGAGTTGTATTTAACCCTCTTTCTTTGCATCACATGTACCCAGTTTCTATAACAAACAAAAGAACCAAAATATTTTTGCTTTATCATCTAAATGATAGCACCATTGAATAAAGTAAAAATATTCATTGATGGATCTTTTACTACTAATACCATCTATCATATATGAAACCATAAATTCAGGAATATTCATTGAGTATTAATCTCCCCATAGAATAGCCAGGATAATAAATAGTACTTAGAGGTAACTAGAAAATATTTGAAATCCTCTTAATTGTATCCTTATGAGATTTTCCAAGATTAGCCATGAAATTGATAATAATTTTCACTATTTGGGCAATGTATGATCTAGTGTAGACCACAATATACATCTATCTCTCAAAAACACTAGCATAAAGTACTTGATCCCTATCCTCAATCTCATTAATTGAAGTTGGGCATTGCTCTACAAATAAGTTTGTTCCTACTAATATATCAATACATAATAGTTTGTAACTTGTTATGTTTAATCTCTCCAATATTAAGCTCACATACTTGATTTGGCTTAACCAAATTTTTATGTTCATTCCATCTCTTATGATATCCATACCTAAACCTTTTTGGCAATCCCTAAGTCCATCTCAATTTATGTTGAATACTCAAAATTCTTTCATGTAGTGTTTTGGCTATGTCATGTAAATCTCCTCCAAATCATCATATATAAAAATGATTTTCACATCTATTTGGTTGATTTCAAAAGAAAAGGCTTTTGTAATAGATAATAAAAATTGAACAATTATCAATTTAGCAACACAAAAAAATCACCATAATCGATTCCCTCAAATTGGGCTTATCCCTTCATAACTAATCGAGCTTTCTATTTCTCATTATTACCTTTAGAATAAATCTTCCTTTTGAAGTTTATGACCAACATATTTACAACCACTAAATATAAATATATTAAATACCATGTGGGCCTTGGGTCATATTCGCCTACAAAGTGTTCTTGTAGGAAGAGTTTATCTACATACTTGATTGAGGTAATATGTTGTGAAGTTACAAATGTTCCAATATAATAGACATGGTGATTTACACACAATAATGATGTTACAAGTTTTGTTGTATATCGTATATGTCGGCTCACATTTATCATAAGGTATTTGGATAAGAAATTAAAACCTCATATGCATTAGTTTTTGTTAGAGCGTGAAGAATCAACGCAAGGAGGGTATGGAGAACAGGGGCGCAAGGCACTCCCAGCTATCCAAATAAACTTGCAGAACAACACGGAAGCAACAACACAGCAAGGGAGAGAAGAAACAACAAATACTTTGTATTAATTCATCAAAATCATTACATGTTGGGTTGTAAGACCTTCCTAGTTTCGGCCATATACATTTAGATGTTTACAGAATAATCTTGATACATGCGAGGTCATAGACTCATGATTTGAATCTACTAACCCTTAATCTTCTATCTTCCAAAGCTCCTCCCTTTCCAAATATAAGAATAGAAAACCAAATACATACAAGAGTCCACCAAAGAGGTTGGCACTCAGATCCTAAAGATCCAACATAGGAAACAACAAAGACCCGGATTTAGGTCCACACACATCCCAATGAGAGATCCCACATTAATTACGTTACAAAAATTAAATGTAGAAGTCAGCCAGAACAAGATAAACAACTTGGTAAGAAGTCGACCAAGCAACAATAACAACTAGGTGAAGACCAACCGAGCAACAAAAATGACTCGGTAAGAAGGTAACCGAGCAACTGAAAAGAACTCGGTGAAAATCCAACCGAGTATCCAGAACATCCACCGAGACCTGTTAGTAAAAAAAGATAGAACAAGTAACCAAGCAATAGCAGTTACCGAGCACTTTATTGGGAAGCCTCCAACAATCTACTAAACTAAAACAAACATATTTTTGGTTGATCAGGATTGCCAAAGAACCAAAGATGCTCCTGCATCAAGAATTATGTAAGAGTAGATGTAATACAAATGGAGTTCATATGACACAATTAGAGAGTAGCATAATATCTTAGAAGATGGAACAAAGTTGTTATTCCCTGCATACCCGTCCCTACATTTTGTGTGCAAAATGTTGGGTCCCCTTTTTTTCACTTTTTTGCTCTTGCCTTGTTTTCTGTCTTTGTTCTTGGTTGTTTTCTTCTCCTGGTTTTCTTTCCCGCGAGGTTTGTTTTCTCTTGTTTTTTGTCTTTCGTGTCTCCGAGACCTGGTCCTAGAGTTGGTTGTTCTTTGCCAGAGCTGGATTCTGGACTCTGAGATTCTCTGCCACGATGTCTTCTTTTCATAAGGAGGCATGGTCACACAGAATCCCTGGGCCCAGAGTCTGGGGGTTTGTCTATTCTGAAGTTTGTGGGAAAGAAGGTAACTTGATTTTTACCTTGGGTATAAATAGAAATTACATGTCACTTTAACAGTTACCGCGATTAAAAACACTTAGATCTTTTCAGAGCGATTCCTTGGCGATTTGAGTGCAATTAAGTGCGAATTACTCTGAGCTTAGTGGATAACTATGAGTTGATTTTTGGTGGTTGTTCATGATCATTGGAGGTTGGAGCTATTGTAGAGTAGTCCTAGTGCCATCTCTTTGTCATTCTTCAGATTTCCAGGTAGGTCTTCTGGTCCCTGTCTTTGTTCTTTCATTTTTTTGGTTTTGTTTTGTTTTGTTCTGGTTTGTTGTCTGTGTTTTCTGCTTCTGGTTTGCCACCTGTTGGTGGGTTGGCTCTGCCAGAGGGTTGTTTGCCCTCTACATAGCTGTAGGTTAGTGAACATTATGTATATTATTTTAGGGTAGTTTCTATACATGTGTTTATATTGTTTACGTCTCTATAAATGATGTATATTTCTATATATTTTGTATATATCTATTTCAACCCTCAGCCCTCTACATTTTTGTGCATATATATTTTCTGTATATCCTCCCGAGCTCGCGATTTCCTCACGCTCTGTCGGGCATTCTTGCTTCATGAGGTCAAGCTCGTCAAGATGGAGTCGCCACGGTTCAAAATCGGCACCTTGCTGGTTCGAGCCATGGCAGCTTTCTCTCTCCTCCATCTCATCACGTTTATGGTAGGATTAATTTCCCATGAGTGGGCATTCAAACCATGTCCCATCTGGCACTTAATTCCCCTGTGTCGGCCCACTTGTCGCCATAAATGTCTTAACACTACTTGTGTTTCCTACCACATGCCAACACACATCGACTAAGTATGGCTTATTGCTAGTCACATTCGTAACGGCTAAGTAGTCCAGACTCCATACCTACAGTGGGACCTTGTCTTTCGCTTCTTCCTGTCATCTTGTTAACACGCTCCAGAATGCTAAGTCATGTTCATTCTAGATACTCTGAAACTTTTGATGTAGGTACTAACGCTTGTTTGACAGATGCGGGTTGGGGAATAATCTCCTGGAGTTGTAACTTATTTTTATATATGTCCTGACAGTTTTTCGGTCTTGCAGGTTGTAGATAAATTGATCCAAGATGCCTGACGATTTTGCCCCTCCTGATAGTCTAGAATTACCCACCACTTCCTCCTGGGAAGCTACAAAGATAAAGATGGAAAGAATGCTAGCGAAGCTTCCCCTAACCTCCAAGTATCCAAAGGAGGGAGCTATTGCAGGGACCAAGGTTGACTCCAAAGTCTAGGAAATAACAGATACGGACCATGGAACCTGGGTCGAATTGCAGGGTCTGATCCAAACCATTTACAAGTTAAAGGCCGAAGGAAACAAGATGGCCACTTGCTTGGCCGCCTCCAGCATTATAAAGGCTACAAAATTTCCATGTTTGATGCAGTCACTAGAATTAATTAAGCAACTAGAAGTATTGTACAATGCATCTACTCACATAGTCCTGCTTCTGGATCCTCGGCCACTACAATACCCCACCATAATCATCACCTTGGACACTCCAACCTTTGCTTCCGGGTTGGGGATTCCTTAGTTCAAAGGGTCCACTGTCGTCACCTGGGTTGACTCACTCAATGAATTCGGCGGGGCCGAGACCATTTCCTGGCAACATCTCAACAGTCAGTGGCTGAAGTCTCCAAAGCGAGACCACAAAAAAATGAAGTTGGAAATTCCCCGCGGGGATTTCAAGGAGCCCATTCAAGCGGACATCATATTTTTATGCAGGGTTTTCAGATGGCCACACACCCAAGAATTCTTAGCGTGGATGTATTATTTTCTATACTACATCAGCACACACAACAGGACCTTCAACTAGGCGGCTATCATAGCCAACCATGTAGATAAGCAGATGAGGACCGTTGCCCAGACCTCCCAGTTTTATATGGATTCATATGTGATGTGGGCGTTACCACAACAAAGTTTGGCTTTTCCAGGATTGGGAATAGTCAGAGAACTCGAAAATGGTCTGGGGCAAGTCACACCATGGGATCATTATCCCCAGTTGCAGTGGGAGCTCAGTTTCCTAAACTTCTTTCGGGTAAATGACGTGTTCATTTACCATAATATCTTAACCCTCACCTGGGATTCTGGGTACAGATTATCATAGGCGGCAATGACTCTGGTCAGCTCTTACAGCCAGTATTTTATTCAGTTCTGGCATCACACCTACATTAGGGTGACAGGCTTCAATGGGAAGCCCTATCTTCTTCCCTAGTATTGTGGGGACAAGATTATTCTTTTAGAATTTTACAGGTAGATGATGGATTTGCACGCCTTCTTTACATTGAAGAAGGTCGTCAACATCCCATTCCCTTTTTCTTCTGGGAATTACACATGCAGCCTCGCCACAGCCCGAGAGGCAAATATTGAACTAAAGAGCTTGGGGCTGGTAGAATTCCACCATGCCTGGAAAAATTATGATCCGCGTGGCAAGATTTCCACAACACTACCACGGGCGTCCGAGTCCCATGAAGTGGACATTGAGGACTTTTGGATGGACTGCCAGGATAGTTTTAATCTCCGGGCCTGACAGGAAACAAGGATGAGCAAAGGGCTCATGAAAGCACTAGATGTCTGGACCTTCTTGAAGGGATTCAAGGATGACAAGCCGTTGGAGGATCTAGCATACAAAGGACAAGGGCTGGACAAACAAGAACTTCCTCTAGTGGATTGGTCCATCCCAGAGGATCTAACCATTGAAGGGGTAAGCCACCCCATGTTGGAGGCAAGTCACTAGTACTTCTCCCGCGTGTGTCCTAAAAGTGCCCAAAAGAAATCAACAGTTAAGAAGCCCATCCCCTCTTCAACTGGTGCCAAACCTTCTTCATTTTCCGCGGCTGCTGAAGCAAGCACGAGCAAAGGAAAAGGGAAAGAGGGCGCCCTGATTCCCAAGGCTCCTCCCCAAGTTCCTACACTTCTGATGGCCCATCTACATCAAAAAATGGAGTCTGCAAAGCTAACTAATCAGCAACTAAGTATGCAGGTGGTTGCCGGTCTCCCTATTATTCCAATGGCATATGCTCGCCCGGTGGGATCCTCCTCATTGGCATCTATGATGACCAGACAGACTTTCGCTGAGGCAGAATCTACTAACATTCTTGATACCGGGGCTTCACTCATAAGGAAGAAGAAAACAACAGTGACCCCCACACCTAGTGCAGCCGCCAGCCCCGACATGCCAGAAATGCCTCCTGTGGATGTAAGTTCAGACTCTCCCGAAATCAAAGATATCTCAGACTCCTCGCCCCCGCATGACAATTTTGATGACACCTTCTCGGCAGAGGAGCTCTTAGAGATTCAACAGGGCATAGGCCATGTGGTGGAAGAAATCACAACTCGGGACAAAGAAGAGATCCCTATAGAGAAGGAAATACCATAAGAGAAAGATACATTAGAGCAAGAGGCTCAAGAAGAGATTCAAATGGAACCTGAGCAAGAGAGGATACTAGTCCAGGAGACCAGGAACACACCAAGGAAGCCCACAAATGTATAGCTGATGGTCAGAGAACCTGGACCCGAAGGAACAACCGTACCTCCAACCATCACGCTTCAAACGCCTTTGGTAACTCTGTGTGACCAAGTGCCCCAGAGCACTTTTGGTGAGGTAGTAACGGTGGCCCCCTTGTTAAACTTTGGCTAGCGACCTCACCCACCTCCAGAAGATATTCTGATGGAGGAGAACGCTCTAGTAGATGAAGCCAATGTGGCCCAGGAGTAGTAGTAGCAAACAGACCAAGAGGTCCCAAATAAAGAAAATGAAGAAATGACTGACACTTAGAGGGATGAAGTCCCTAAAAATATAGAAGAGATTAAGGCCGGAGAGAAGGCTCCAGATAGCGCAACAAAAGACGCTGATATGGCAGAAAACATCGAGGGTTCCAGAGAACAGGAAATAGAAAAGGAACAAGAATAGGAGGAACCAGAGTAAGAGTGAGAAAAGGAGCCTGAAGATAATATAGATTCTAGGAACATGCCACCAGATTCTAAAAGGAATCCTGAAGAACAAGTATTGATAGCAAAGCCGCCCCAGTCGCCCCAGTGGCTGGTGGAATCCAAGAAAATAAAATCCCCAGCAGTAACCATAAGTGCTCCACTCTCGTTGGCCGAAATGATGGCCAGAAATACAAAGGCTAAGAAGCCCAAGAAGGCACGGGCAGTCCATACTCTCCAGACTGGTCCCACTGGCATTACATTTGCAACCATTGCAACACCCCCTCTTGATGCAGATGCAGCGGCCGTAAGGCCCGAAGACTATAATGTGACAGAGGTAGCATTGGGGAAGAGGGATAAGCAAGGTGAATTGGACTTGCTTAAAGAAGCCACCAAGGTAATAGAGGCTAGGTATATAAAGCAGGGCCAAAAGTTGCAAGAGGAAAGAGAAACAAATGCCAATCTCCTCGCATTCCTGGAAAAACTGACACAACCCTTGTTAGAGGTCCACCCCAGAACTCCTTAGTTTTAAGCTTTTAGTAGTTAGATGCTCCCTTGGAGCCACCATTGTACCACGCACTAGTGCTTGTTGGAAGATTTGTTAATGAAGGAAGAGTTCTCTCAATGATGTTGTTGGAATTCTGTCTTCTAGGTTAACGATATTTTATCCTTTGTGTTCTTCATGTCCTTTGCTCTGGTACTTCAACTAGATTAACGACCTCCTTTCCTTTGCTACTAATAAAATATGAATTGGTGGTTGCATATTTCTTTGGTATTTAGTGTAGTGTGTTAGAGCATTGTTGATGTCTTGAATGTTTAGCATAACTATAGGTAGATGAAATCTTTCTAACTCTGCAGTATCTTTTGAAGTTTATTTGTAAAATGAATGCGCACTTGCAGGAAACCCCACTCACTTGAATCTCTAGAGAGGATGAGTTGAAGATAACCAACTATCCCCCTCAAAAAAAAATAGTCACATCTCCCAACCGAGCCCCACACTGTCGAGACCTGACTCTTACGTGCTTGGAGGCCTAGGGAATCTCATTTCCCTGGACAACCTTTACAGGCAAAGTTGGCCGATACCCCGGTACCCGATGACAACTTACATCTGTTGGTGGACCCCGTCACAAAGTCCCATCAACAAAAGCACCACAAGAAATTAGGAGTAATAGTATGTTGGTGTGAGCTACCACAAACAAGGAGTCAGCAGTGGGGTTATTCCAAAAACATAAACATTTTTTATAGTGTTAAGGTTGTAACCATTAATACATAGTATATGATAGTGGTGAAGAGTACAAGGTGATTTTTCATGTGTAGACATCATTATTAATTCTTTATGCAATATGTTGATGTCATAATGATCATATTATAATTGCATGTCTCTTGGTATTTCATGGGTTGGTTGGATACTTAGACAAACGATCTTCCTATGAATGTGCCTATATAACATTTTGTATAAATTTTATGACTTAGTTGATTGTGAAAGATAAAAGGAATAACATTTGATTTTATTTTTGATGTGTTATCATTAGACTGATTGTAAAAGAGTATGTTGTAGATTGATATTCTATAATAGATGCTAAAGACCTTGTTGCATTAAAATGATGTTGATTCTAAGTAATAAAATTATGAAGAACTTTTGATGGTGAGTTTTCTCCCAAAAGGGTTTACCACATTAATATCAGTGTCTTAGGTAAATATTGTTGGTGCACGCTATTCCATTTACTTTTGCACATGTTGTTGGATGTTTTTTGTAAGTGTTATTAACTATTCTTTGAATACAAGATTTTAAGTTTTTATCATTGGTGTTTACCAATCGTCTACAATAGGAGTCACAATCTCCAAAATATGTGAGGTATTATTTCCTATCACACCTTATATTTGTTCTCTTTTGAGTTTTCTAGAGTTGTCATTGCACTCCCAAACTCCTTTTTTATTGTATGTTTATAATCATATAGAACTTTTTAAACTTTTGTAATAAATATTAATATCATTATATCCACCCAATCAACTTGAGGACCATTTATACTTCTAGCTTTGACCTTATAAGAAAATAAAATCCAAAATTACTCATGATTCCTAAAATTCCTCTTACCAATTATTTGAACCAAACATAATATAAATCAACATCCAAGTAGTGTGATGATAAAAATGTTTGAGTATGTCCAAGTAACAATCCAATATTTAAATTTAGTAAGCTCTTTTTTTATGAATTAGTGTCTTATACTATTTTGCATAAATATTTATATTATGTGCATGCACAAAAGCTGTAGGACGTGGTAAAAGTCACAAGGCAAAGTTCAAGCCAAAAATGGCAAGTGCAAAGAGAAAAATAAGAAATAATGTCACTAAGCAATAAGAGATAAAGCACTAAGAGGAGGAAGAGGATCCTAAACATCTATCTTTCCCCAAATTTCAATAAATCCTGACCATCAAGAGAAAGCTCCCAACTAGTAGTCAAACCCTCTTGAATTTCTACATTAGTAGCAAGCTAAGTGTCATGAATAGAAGAAATGGCCAAACTGAGGAATGAAATTTTTTGAATATTTAGCCCTCCTGATACGTCATGGTCATTAGGCTTAGAAGAGGTTGGAGGTGGTTGGGAGATTTTAGACCAACCACATGTAGATTTATCCCTATTTGTTCTTAGAGGAGGTGGACAAATATGTGACTAAGAATCATGTTCACCGTGAGCATTCTAACCATGTCCACAAGGATGGGAGTAAACCCTACTAGAGGGTGGACCTAGTAAAAATTTGGCCACCATTGATTACATATTACCATAAATTAATCTAAAAAATTGTACGTGGGCCACTTCAAGCTCAATTTATTTCTCCTTTCCTTGAATTTTCAAGAGAACATTAGAACAAGTGATCAAATTAGTATATAGATAGAAGTGTGTGTCAATATAACAACTAATCAATATATTAGAATTTTTTCCTTAAAGTTACTAAAAATAACTTTTTCCCTATGTAGTATGAGGAAAATCTTCAACGTGCAATCACTCACAAACATGAAATCGTTAGAGGGTTAGCATATGAAATTCAAGTGAAATAAAAGCAAGAAAGAAAACATAAAAAGTGTCCCTATATCATCGGATAGAGTGGAAACAAGTTGCACCCAAGAGGCTTGTTTGATTTGCTCTCTTATGGGAATGTGAATGTGCTCTCTCAAACACAAATGCAATGGATCCCCAAGTGGATTGATTATGATCAATGCAAGATTAGATGAAGAGAGAAGGATTCAAGAACTAGTATGGAGTGACTAGTCTCACAACTTCTCCAAATGATTAAACTATTATGATTAGAATGCAAGACAATGCAAGAAACTATGATTGATTTTAGCCAAAAAGAAACCTAGCATGTTATTTATAAGTGACTTAAGCATGGAAAGCATAAAAACTAGAAACTAAGAACATTAGCATAAAAATAACTATGAATTCTAAATCAATTCTAGCATAATAACAATGCACAATGAGAGATGATAATATGAGAGGAGAAGGCATCTATTTATAGAGTTTTTGGAGAGAGGAAGAGGCTTGGATGAAGTGGCACCTATGTGGCATCCACATAGGAGACACATAGGCTTGAAATGATGGCCAATTTTGAGTCAAAATTGACATTTAATATTGAGTAGCTCAATATTTCAAAAGGGGAGACAAAATTGTAAGAAGGAATTAAAGAGGAATGGGTGCCCATTTTAGAGAGAATTTCCCCATGTGGGTGAGCATTCCATCAGCCTTAAAAAGGTTAGGAATCACCCATTAAGCATGGTTAAAGGACAATAAGGTGGGGAAGTATACTTAGGAAATGAGGTGATGGGAGTAGGGTAGGAATAGGGTAGGCTTTAGGGTAGGATTAATAAGTTCCTAGCTAGGGTTTTAGGGTATTATTCAAATTAAATTTGAATAAATTATGGTTTAGAAGAATTAGGAAAAATGGAGGATTTAATAAATGTAAATTTATTAAAAAAGGGAATTTCATGAGACAAATGTATTTAAATAAAATACATTAGAATAGTATTTAAACTATTACCAAATGAAACTATTTAATTGATTAAATTAAATAGTTAGAAGGAATAAGAGGGAAAATAATATTAATAATAATATTAATATTTTTGGACGTCTACATTTTGCCCCTCTTTGACGTGGCATCGCAAGTGACGTTTCGTCAAAGACAAGAAAATGAGTTGCCCCAAAGGAAGAGGGTTTCTAGAAGTCGTGCTGAAGCAACGATGGTACGGGGTTGTGCCCCCTCGAGAAAAGAACACAACGAAGACAATGTTGTGGGATTTTCTCGAAAAAGGACGCAATAGGAGAGGGGAAAGGAAGGAGGGAACAAGTAGAAGCCTTCTAAAATGCAAGTAAGAATGCAGCTGAGAATGAAAATGCAAAGATGTAATTAAATGCAGCTAATGAGCTTTGGGGATCCATTTGTGTGAAAAATATGGAGAGCACATCGGATTTTGATATTGCAAGAGGAGGTATACATCAAGTGTTAGAAAACATAAATGACAAGATTCCTTTACATGGACTAGACGCTCAAACAAAAGAACACTGCAAAAGATGCTTGTATCAGTAGTGACTAGTCACAACGTACCAAGATATAGCAGATCGAGGTAGTGGTGAGTAGGTTTGAACTGACACAAAAAGATAAAATCAATAAAGAAGGCCTCATGACCAAGCAGTCATTCGGTCCAAATTTATTTCCATGAACAAGATTGATGTGATGAAGGATTTGATAAGCCGACGCCGGAAGGATGCATCCTGATGAGCAAAGATTGGATTTGATTTGATAAAAGAGATTCGCTGGCAAAAGCTGTGAACAGGATGGAGAGCAAGGACAGTCGGTCGCAAAATTGATTTGGTGAAAAATAGTGTCGCACTCGCATGAGTCGAAGTGTTGTTGAAAATGAAAACCTGGAATGAATCGAAAAGAACGAAGTATTTATTGCATGATTCATGAGAATATTTGATGTTTTTGGAATTTTTAGAATTTTTTGGATTTTTTGTATTTTTAAATATTTTTGAGATTTTATGCGTATTCAAGCTGTACAATAGGACAATATATACAAAAATATACACAGGGGGGAACGGGGGTGGGAATTTTTTTTTGGGGAAAACGGGGGCTATAAGAGGGGCTGGGGTGATTAAAGAAGATCATTTGTGAATAGTGAATAGTGAAATTTGAGCTCTGGAGTGAAAAGATGGCTAACAAGAGGATGAAGGGGCAGCTTGGAGAGCGTGTGCGCACACATGGGAGGCCCACCGAGCGACCGGTAGCGGTGAGTTAGCTATCCGAGACCTTGCATTTATTGCTATTGAAGTTATTTAATGCTTTGGGGGGTAAATGGGGCATTAATGAGGGAAAATTTGAATTTTAGACCGGAGATGCTGATTCTCAAACTGGCATCTGCGAGGACGTTGATCCCTAGATCAACATCTTCACAGACGCCAATCTCCAGATTAGCATCTCCAAAGGCGACAGTGTTGGACATGCATCTCTGAAGATGCCAGACCTAGACCCGCATCTTTGAAGACGGCGGTCTGCAGGACGGATGTCAGAGACACCGGTGTATGAACTGACGTTTCTGGCTGAACCGACGTCTGCAACCAAGAGGGAAAATGCCGAAAGGGAGGGAAACAGAGGGACCCAGCGGGGGCCGGGGATGGGTCGGCAAAAGACCTAGGGAAAAGATGCCCCACTTTGGGAGGGTTAGACTAGGACTAGAAGAAAAGGTGACTGACATGGTGGATTTTTGAAATTCTTGCAGGAGCAGTTCCCACCATTGGGATCGCGAGAGCATTGGCCTCCTACCATGGAGTTGGAGTCACAGTTGATGGAGGACAACTGGGGGTTATTAGCTATAGTTGGGTTAGACTATGTACCCCAGTGGCCTAGGCTATGGGTGCACAATGGGATGATGACCGTGTTGATCAAGCAGTGGCATAGTGACACCACCACCTTTCACTTGCCTACTGGAGAGGAGACCATTGCTTTGGAGGACGTCTGGTGGATTCTATAGATACCTATCCGAGGGGAAATTCCTCGGTACCGGTTGGAGGACAGTGACCATTATATGGAGATTGCGTTCAGGTGGCCGATGAGACAGATTTTGACATACCAGACCTAGATGCCCTAGCAGCCAGCAGTTGACAGGAGATTGTGGCGGATAGCTCTTTATCTGGCAGGATTTATTGGGGGACGTATGTTAGCGGATCTGGCAGGACATGGTTTTGGCATGGGATGGTCATGGGTGCTAGCACAGATGCCAGAGGAGGGGACCTCTTATTGCTGGGGGTGTATTGTCTTAGGACAGCTATACCATGATCTACACATGGCTGTGTACCGGGAGGCATGCAACATGGGTACCAGAGTGACCTTGATGTTAGTGTGGGCTTGGGAGCATATTGCAGTGTTCCGACCTATGAGAGTTAGGGAGTCATGATAGCCTGGGGAGCCTTATGCCTGCAGATACAGGCTTCCCTTGAGATACACCTCCGTCAGCTAGACTGGATATTGGCGGTGACTCTTAGATGAGGTACAGGTTTTCTGTTGGACCCCATACGGACTATGTGAGCCAGGGGGCTATGGACTAGGTGGCAGGAGTGGTGGACTGGTTTGAGGACTTTTTGTACCTATCATACATTCAGACCAATTGATTTCTACTGGGGAGGACCATCCACTAGATAGAGAGGTACAGGCCATCCAGGGTCATGCGACAGTTTGGGTTGCAGCAGGGAGTGGTGGCAGAGGATGCCTTACATCCTCATGTTACCAGGGAGGTAGGGACATGGGGGAGGTACATAGATGCTCTCACAGTGAGGGCATCCTAGAGGGACATGGTACGGATTGATTTCATGGTGCGACCAAACATTATAGATGCGGGGATGACCCTGGAGTACGCAGCATGGTGGGTTGCACACACACCATTGAGACTGATGAACCCATCTCATGTGGTTGCTCATGAGCAGCCGACAAGGGACCTAGTTGTGGATGATGGTACAAATATCGGGGATGCCCAAGAGACCTTGGCAGTAGGTCAAAGGAGGAGGCCACAAAGATGGGTGAGACCTCGGACAGAGGCACAGGTACAAGATCAGGGGCCATAGGGGCCCCCACCAGCACATGTACAGGATCAGGCATAGGTACAGGTGCAGGCACCACCAGTACCACCACAGGTATAGGGGCCACAGGGCCACCTGTAGGGTACGTAGCATAGGAGACCTATGATACTATCATCGCAGAGTGAGACAGTCTTTGGACAGAGTGCATGAGACTTCGAGGTTTACTAGACATGGCGGTGGTGTCTGACGCGAGTGTGCATGCAAAGATTTCCCAGATATAGGGGTTATTGACTGCAGAGACAACACAGGCTGACAGGGTAGAGGGTGCACTGGACACCTTACAGGGCCAGGTAGACTCAGGAGAGTTTTCTATTGTGGATTTGAAGCAGGATGCCAGAGAGTTGCATACCGAGATAGGTACTCTTACAGGCCAGTTGGATATGCTGACTCTGTAGATGGAGCAGGATATTGAGCAGATTGCGGTATTGACCTCAGAGAGGGATGCAACACTATGACGGGTGGAGGTGTACAGGGCTGAGTGTGACATCACCAGATAGGCAGCTATAGCAGGTGGGGTCAGGCAGGTGGTGGTCAAGGTGTTCGTGGCTCATAGAGATGTGAACAGGGCAGGCAAGGAGGCATCCCATTACGAAGCACTATACCATCAGATAGTTCCCAAGGAACAGAGACGAGACAACTCAGAGAGGTCTCGTTCTCAGAGCATAGTGCAGACTACGACATCACAGAGATCAATGGGGATGCTACCACGTCCACCACCAGGGTAGGGAGGTGGATCATCATAGCCACCAGTATGATTCGTTAGAGGATTAGATGACACACAGTTTTGCATTTTTGAGATTATACATGTATATTGGCACCGAGGTGCACGTGATGCATTTTATTGACAGACATTGATATATATATGATTGATGAGGACTCTTATGATGCTTATGATGTATGATCTATATGATGTGTTGACTATATGATTATTGGCATTTGATGCTTACAAGATGTGATGTATATGGATGACCTGATTATGTATATATGATGTATGTCTTATGTAGGATGGATGATGCTTATATATATATGATGTGCTGACGTGTGTGGATGCAGGATGTGATGTGTTTTTATGATGTATGCAATATATATGTTGATGTTTTATGAATATGTATAGGAATGCCAAATGAACCTAAATGATGTTTTAACAAATGCAAGACTAAA
>MU225187.1:1935787-1945850 GCA_018584345.1 Thuja plicata | reverse complement strand
CAAAAAATGAATCTAAAGATTAAAATGACTTAATTATGCAAGATGTACATGTTTTTAACAATGCAAGACTAAAATGAATCTAAAATGGATTAACAATGCAAGATGATAAAATGAACCTAAAAATGGAGAAATTATGCAAGCTAAACTAACAATGCAAGATAAACTAAAATGGATGAACTAAAATGAATTATTAATGCAAGATAATGAACCTAGAATGGAGTAACAATGCAAGCTAAATAATGGATTAATAATGCAAATTAATGAACCTAAAATGGAGTAACAATGCAAGCTAAATTAAATAATGCAAAGTTCTAAAATGATACTAACTATTGACATGATGATTAATGCAATTTAATAATGAACAATGTGATCTGAATGATGGATCTAATGCAACCTGATGATGAATCTAATGAGTCTAATGAATCTAAAATGATGAATAATGTAACTGGATTTTAATGAATGATGATAGATGCAATAATGATACTAGAGGTAATGGACAAAGTGGATGCAATGGGTGCAATGGGACTCACATATATTTTTTGTGTATGTCACAATCAACTGACAAACCAGACAGGTGGACTATGCAGGATCGGGCAGGGAATGTTAGCAAGACGATGACTCATGATGTTAGCATGATGGCGGGAAGATGGAATGCATCCCAAATGTACAAGGATCAAATTGAGCGAGTAATTACAAGCGATTAGTTACAGCGATTATGTACAAAGGTTTCTGCCAAGATTTGATTGGATCATATTACTTGTCTTGATGCGCGTGATAGTTGCATGTGCTGTTTGATTAGTCCAAGAGGAAAGATACATCCTATGAGAACCCAAAGATGACGATCATCTAGATTTAAGTTGACGAGAGGAAGGATACATCCTCAAGACTCATTTCCAGAAAGATGGGACTTACCAAGTTGATTGATCAAATGTGCACTACAAGCAAACTGTAGAACCAATGTAGGATCTTACAAGGAGCAACTCAAGACACGAGAAATATATAGGACTGATGCTTGGGGTTTTCAATAGTACAACGTATGGACAATAATATACAAGATTATGTGTACAAAAGCTTAGGATATGAGATAGGGAGATCATTGCGGACTAGTGCGTATGATATGTGAACACCCAGGGAATATAGGAAATGTGGAGATGGTGCTGGAGATGGAAGGAAATGAGATTTTGATAGATAATGGAATGGTCCACTATGTGTGACGCTTGTTTCCAAGTTTTCATCACCCATACTTGTCCAAGGCGCCTGATTGCCAAGTTTTCACCATTGGACAAAAGTTTATTTTTTCTCTTTATTTTTCTTTTTGATTTTTTTGATATTTCCCAAGTGCCTGTTTACTAGGTTTTCACTGGGACAACCATTTTTTTCAACTTCATTTTTTGCTTTTTTAGAGATTTTTCAGAACTGTTTTACATTGTTTTTGTGCTTTTTTCAGGACTTTTTTATACTTTTTATGGATTTTCTCAGATAACTAGAATGAACAACTAACCATCAGGCATAGAAGCGCTTGAGATGAATGATGTTGATAAGATCATTCAATGGTTCTCCTTCTGGAGTAGAGAGTTGATATGCCCCAGAACCAAAGCATACAGTGACAACATATGGGCCTTGCTAGGTGACTTCAAACTTGCCTTTCTTTTCTCGATCAATACCCACTTTCTGATTTCCTTTAAGCACAAGGTCCCCTACCTAGAACTGGTGTGGGTGGACCTTCTTGTTATAGTTCCACTTGAGTCTATTCTAGTAAACAATCAAGTGATCATAAGCTTGCTAGCACTTTTCATCTAAGAGATCCAGCTGTGTGAGTCATACTACCTGGTAATCTTCATCATCAATCAGACCTCTTAGTGATACTCAGAGGGAGGGTAGTTCAACCTCAATTGGTAAGACTGCTTTAGCATCGTAGACTAGGGAGTAGGGAGTAGTGCTAGTAGGATTACGGTAGGAAGTGCGATATGCCCAGAGGGCAGGATTGATCTAGAGATGCCAGTCATGACCAATATCATTGACAACTTTCTTGAGGATTTTGAGGATAGTTTTATTAGTTGCCTCAGCTTGGCCGTTACCTTGCGGGAAGTAGGGACTGGACAAACGGTGATGGATATGGAGGCGAGCACAGAGATCACTGATGTGTTGATTTTCAAATGGTGTACTATGATCTGTGAAGATGGTGGAGGGTATGCCGAAGTGGCAAACAATGTGATAGAGTATGAATTTGGATATCTGGATGTCGGTAGTGAGTGTGAGCGGAATTGCTTTGATCCACTTTGTAAAGTACTCTGTAGCTGTGATTATGTACTTGTGGCCTTCAAAAGAGAGGGGAGTAATCTTACCAACAAGGTCAAAACCCCAACAAGAGAAGGGCCAAGGAGGCGTGATAGGTTTGAGGTCCTGAGTAGGAGCATGGATCAAATTAGCATGTTATTGACAAGGTAGGCACTTTTTGAGGAACTCACAAGCATCATGTTCCATTGTAGGCCAATAGTACCCTATATGTAGAAGTTTCTATGCTAGGACCATGCCACTCGTGTGGGCACCGTAGATTCTAGCATGTACCTCTTGTAAAGCCTAGGCAGCTTCATTTTCATCTAGACATCTAGAGAGCACGTTGTGATAACCTCGACGATAAAGGGTGTTGGCTACGAATGTGTATCAAGAAGCTATGTGGATAAATTTTTGACGTTGGTTTGCAGTAAGATGGGGAGATATGATACCATTTTGTAGGTAATCTTGGATATTGTGGTACCACGGGGACTGGGGACCAACCAAGACACATACGCGATTTGATTCATCATTCTCATAAGCGGGAGCATGTAGTTACTCAACTAAGAATTTGTATTGCGTAGACTCATGAGGAATCTCAAGAAGGGAGCCAATTATGGCCATTGCATCAACAACTTTGTTTTGTAAATGTGGTACTTGTGTTATCTGCAAGTGGAGGAGGTGTTCTTTCAGCTTGTCAACCATCTGCTTATATGGCGTCAATTTGTCATCTTTGGTTTGATACTCATCCAAGACTTGTTTGATGATGAGTTGGGAGTCGCCAAAGACCTAAATATCTATGATGTTCCATTCTATGGCCATGCAGAGTCCTACAATTAGTGCTTCATATTATACAATGTTGTTTGTGTAGGGAAATCCCAATTTGAATGACATGGGGATGTAGTCACCTCGAGGTGTGATAAACAGTATTCCTGCCCCTATGCCATGAGCTGTGTAGGACCCATCAAAGTAGAGTTGCCACATTGGTTGTTCTTCTATCATGTACAAATGCTCATCTGGAAATTCTATGACCAATGGATATGCATCTACCAATGGTGCTTCGGCTAGCTGATCGGCAATGACTTGCCCTTTAATAGATTTTCAGTCGACATACTAAATATCAAATTCACTTAGCAACATAACCCATTTTTTCATTCGACCTGTAAGTGTAGTCCTGGAGAGTAGGTACTTGAGAGGATCCACCTTTGAAATGAGCTTGGTTGTGTGACTAAGCATGTAGTGGTGAAGTTTTTGAGTGGCGAAGACCACTGCCAGACATGCTTTTTCCATAGGAGAATAATTGAGCTCATAACCCACTAAGGTTCGACTGATATAATAAATAGCTCTTTCTTTGCCTTCATCATTCAATTGAGCGAGGAGTGCCCCCAGTGCTGTGGTAGTAGCAGAGATGTATAGGATGAGTGGTTGACCAGGTACAGGTGGCACCAAGATGGGTGGATTAGCCAAGTACTCTTTGATTTTGTCAAAACTCTTTTGACATTGAGGATCCCACTTAAATGTGTTGTCTTTTTGCAGGAGATGAGTGAATGGTTGGCACTTGTCTGCTAGTTGAGAGATGAAACAATGCACAAATTGTATCTTTCCTTGGAGGCTGCATAGTTGTCAGAGTGTTTTTGGTGGAGGCATCTCTATGATAGCTTGTACTTTCTTTGGATCGATTTCAATGCCTCATCTGGATACAATAAACCCTATGAGTTTTCCTGATGTGACTCCAAAGACACATTTCTTAGGGTTGAGCATTAAGCACTAGTGTCCAATTTTGTCAAAGACGCATTCCAAAACATTGAGGTGATCTTCCCTTTTTATTGATTTTTCCAAGATATCATCCACATAGTCTTCAAGGATCTTGTGAATCATGTCGTGAAAAATGATAGTCATGGCTCTTTAATAGGTTGTCCCAGTGTTCTTTAAGCCAAAAGGCATCATGTTATAGCAGAAGGTGCCCCAAGGGGTTGTGAATGTTGTCTTATGTTGATCTTCTTCTGCAATGTGGATCTGATTATATCTGGAAAAGCCGTCCATGAGTGACAACATCTCATGTCCTGCTGTGAGATCCACAATCATGTCTATGTTTGGCAAGGGGAAATCATCCTTGGGACATGCCTTATTGAGATCTCTGAAATCTGTATAAATCCTGATTGATTTATCAGGCTTAGAGACAGGCACCATATTAGAGATCTAGTTAGAATAGTCAATGGGGTGGATGATCTTGGCTTGGATTAATTTTTCTAGCTCCGCTTTGACAAGTAGTGCAACTTTAGGGTGCATCTTTTTGAGCTTTTGCTTGACAGGTTTGATATTTGGGTCCACTGCTAGATGGTGAACCACCAAGTTGGGATCTAACCCTGACATGTGGGAGTAAGACTATGTGAACTTGTTGATCGATTCCTTTAATAAAGTGACAAGATCACTTTCTTCTGCTTCAGTCAAAGATGCTGCTATGTATGTGATGGCAAGATTTTCTTTGGTACCCAGGTTGATAGGTTTTTCTTCTTCAATGATAATTGATGACTGTTCAGGCCTATAATCTTGGATAAGAGGAAGAGGAGAATCTTCATCCTCTAGCACCTCAAAGAGGTTTTCACCAGGGGATACGCCCTTTGTTTTTACTTTTTCATGATCAGATAACGCCCTAGAGGGGTTTTCACTAGGGGATTGATTTTTCTCTTTTTTATTTTTTGTTTTTTGTGTCATTTTTGCGGCTAAAGTTCTCCTCTTCCCCAAAGTATGCCTTTGGGTCCAGTTTGTAGACATATGCTGAGTCTTGCCTCCAGTCACTACTTTTATCAATTGCTCCCATAAAGCTTAGGAGCACGTCCTCACTTTGGAACTCATCAACATGTACGACACTTGGTTGGTCATAGTCTATGAGTTTAGGATGGCGGAGGGGAAGGTTAATGAAGAGGATGAAAAGTTGTTGTAGGACAGCATTGCCCAGGAAGGTTTCATCGTCGAAAACATTGTCATAAGCTCTCACAACTTTCTCTTCTGGGATATCTTTGATGTTAGCGATTTCGCCCAGGGATGGACAAGAGGGATAGTTGATGAACTCATTGGTGCCCCCATTCGTGTCAAAGCCAATGCCAAGGCCCAGGTGATTTTCTAGTTGGGTAGGTATAATAGGATATTTCATTCCTTGCTCTTCATAACCAAGGCCACCTCCTTGGTAGTTCAATTTTTCTGTCACCAGTTTGTGCATTACAGGGTACTTATCTTTGAAGTAATTGAGGCGACTTGTGTCCTTGGGTGGTGGATCTTTATATAGCCATTGGTTGATGTTTGGTGCCATTTCCTAGCTAGTCAAAGTACCTTTTGATATAAAAGTGGTAGAACCAAATTGTAGTGCCTTGGTTGTCTCCAATTCTCTCTTGCTTAGATTAGGTTGGCGGCCTTGAGTGTGAGGATCAATTGGCAGTGCTCCAACTGTGAAGGCATCAGATAAATTGTACTCACCACAACCTTTCTTGTTGATCTTGACCGTGGAAAAGGTGGAGGAGAGGATTATTTCTGGGTTTGAATGGGTTTGAGATGAGCTGGCGATAGAGGTGCTAATATCAATCCCAGGACAGTGATTGGAATATGGAAAGGATGTCTCTAACGCATTGTAGTATGCAAAGGGCTCGGGATCTGTGCGGATGGTGATCTCAGTGCCTTTATATGGGAAATTTATGCACTAATGGTAGGTGGATGGGATGGATTACATAGAATTAATCCATGGGCGTCCAAGGAGAATGTTGAAGGGGAGGTCAAGATCAACAACATGACATAATGTATCCTGGATAACTGGGCCCACTTGAATGGGCAATGATATGGTGCCTTCAGAAGTACACTCCAGATTGTCATATGCTTTTATTGTGATGACATCATTTGTTATATCAGCCTTAGTGCAACCCAACTATTTTATGAATTTTAGAGTACACAAATTTAGGGCTGATCCATTATCTATCATGACCTGTTTGATGGCAAAATCTTTAACTATGACAGTGATACGGAGTGGGAGATTATGATCGGTTTCTTCTGAGGGTATGTCTATTGGTCTAAAGGAGACCCCATAAGATGCAGACAGGTGTCTAACAAGTTTTTGGAAGTTAGTGAGGTCGATTTCGCTGGGAACACAGGATTCTTGCAAGGATTTATTGAGGATCTCTTGATAAGTGGGTCATGTGCAGAGAAGATCCAGGATGGAAATTTGGGTTGGGGTATTCCCTAGGTGTTCCAAAATGTTGTATTGGGTCCTAGAAGATGGGGCAGGACTGGCACCTGTGACTGTTATCCTACCTCTACGAGTGGTGATGGCACATTGGTTATCAACACCCTTGACATGGATGACATTGACGGAGGACTGGACTTGGGATATGCAGCCGATGAGATTATCGTAGCTGATATATGCATTTGTATAATATTTTATGTCGGTATTTTCTACTTGTTTACCTTTCCCTTGATCAGAGGGCTAGGTAGGATAGCTTGGGCCTATACCGAAAGTGTGTTTAGGGAATGCATTTTGATAAATTTTAAGGCCTGCGTTTGGCGATGATTGGGTAGGAGAGTCCACTTCGATCTCCTTGCGGTCAATGAGATCCTGAATATAGTGTTTCAACTTCATGCATTTGAGCATGGTGTCTCCCTTAACACAGTGGTATTCACAGTATTCATTGTCTTTATACCAAGCTAGCTTAGGAGTTGAGTCATCAAATGGCTATTTTATAGGATACACGACTTGGTTAGCTTGGACCAACTTGCAGAAAATGACAACTATAGGTTCACCTAAAGTGGTAAACGTGTGTTGTGGAGTATTTGAAGTGTGAGGTCTTTGTTGTCCCTGTAGGACTGATATAGCATTTTTATTATTCATAGGACCCTGATAGTTGTGTTGATATGATGGCCCTAGAGGGGGATAGATAGTCACACTTTGAGGGTGCATGTTTTTCTGGTAAGTTGGCGGGGAATACACAGGATTGGGCTATTGATACGTGGGAGGAGGTTGAGGATACATTGGTGGTGCTTGATGATAAGTCTAGGTAGGTGCATTAGGACTAGCTACTACAACTTGAATGTGTTTGGTGTTAGTGGCTCCATCTGTTACTGCATTTTTGTTCTTGTTCCATTATCGTGATCGATCATTGTTATGTTTGTCAGGCTACGATTCTTTGTAGTGCTTGATGGTACCTTCTTCTACGAGACCTCGTTCAAGGTCCATACCCTTGATTCTGATGTCATGATAAGTTTGTATACAGTTCATGCGCATGTGATAGGCAAGCTTAGGATGAAGGTTGTTAATGAAGATTTTGATAAGATGTTGCTCTGGGGGTTGGTAAGACAACCTTGTGGTAAGCCCTTGCTAGTGCTGAAGATAATCAGCTAGGCTTTCTCCTCCCTTTTGTTTGGAATTGCATAGGTCAAGGAGTGAGAGTTCATTTTTGACATTATGTGCGTATTGGGCAACAAACTTTTTAGATAATTTCACGAAAGTAGAGACTGTGCCATAAGGGATTTTGTAGAACCATTCAAGAGCAGTGCCTCCCAAGCTTTTGGGAAATAGTCTCATGAGGAAGTTATCGCTATAGGCCACTTCTTGATAGGCCATGTAGAATTCTTTCACGTGACTCACAGGATCACCCTTCCCCCGATATTTATCAAATTTTGGGGTCTCAAAGTGTTTGGGGAAGGGTATGGCAGTGATGGATCAGTCAAATGGATAAGGACACACTTCCTCAAACTTGAATGTTTTAGCTTCTATCCCAGCTTTTAGCTCCTTGAGAGCATTCTTCATTTCCTCTCATTCATGATTGATTTGTGGGGGAGGATTGTTGATCATGATTACAGGATTTCCTTGAACCTGATATGGATCGAATGGCAAAAATGGAGGATTCTATGGGGGATATTGTGGTATTTGGTATGATGGTTGCTGGTCCACGTATACGGGTTGTTATGGTGGAAGCTGTGGTTGAGGGGAATAGTGTAGTGGAAGAGGTGTTAGCGCTTGATAAGATTGTTGCAATTGTTGGAAATATGCTTGTATTTGTTGCGGCGTTGGATAGGTGGGATGAACCTGTTGCGCACCTATATAGGATGGAGGATAAGTGTTTTGCGGTAGAATTCCCCCAATGAGAACTTGTTGTGGAGGGGGAATTGTTTGTGATGCAGCAGAACATTGTATGGCTATGTAGTTGGCGGAATGAGTTTGTTGTTGTTGCACGGGTTGGATAAAAGGATCAGCAAACTGTTGCAGTGGTTGTACCATGAGGGGATTCACCCCCTGTGTTTGTGGTTGTGGCTGTTGTGTAGTTTGGATAGTGGGCTGTGCAGCAGTGAAGGGTTGAAGGGGTTGATTAGTTGTTGTTGTGCTTGAGATGTGAATAGATTGGTGATTTTTTGCTATAGTTTTTGTTGCTGGGATGGGTGCTAGATGGATTGTTGCTGGATGGAGTGTTGCTGCTGAAGAGGTTGTTGTTGCTGTTGTTGGATAGGTTGTTGTTGTTGCTGTTGGATAGGTTTCTATTGGATAGGTTGGGTGGGAATTTGGGGTACGGCGAAGGGATTCATGGATGGTTGCAGTATGGGGGGATTTGGGTTGAACAACATTTGAGGTAGAATCGCTGGCATTCATTGTCATTATGTTGTTGGTGGAGCGGGAAAAGTGGACCCTTATAGAAATAAGGGTTGGTTATAGGCGTTGGTAGGTGGCATACCTATGGTGAAGAAAGGCAGAATAGGCATGGAGACTTGGGTGCTTTGATGCTATGAACTGGTTGTAGCACTTTGAACGGGTTGAGTAGGAATGGGTGGAATGGTGGTTTGTTGTGTGTTGACTGGTGGTGGTGGAAAGTTGGCAATGAATGTTGGGATTGCTTGCGAAAGAGGAGCGACTGTGGCTTGCGGAGGTGCTTGCATAGTGATAGGGGGTATTATTTGCGTTGTTGATGTGGAATCAAGAGGTGGGGCTCCCGAGGTAGGTGTGGGTGTTGTGTGCATGATGGAAGGTGGAATGGAGGGATGAACTACTTGCACGAGAAGAGTTCCCACTTGTAGGGCTTGTTGAAGTGGATCAAAAACTTCATTTCTGGTGGGATAAGGACATTCCCCTGGAAGTGCCATAGGTCATGTGACAAGTGTGGGCATAATCCAAGGTGGAAGTTGAAGTCCTTGTTGTTGGATGTCCAAGAGTACCTGTTTGTTGTTGCATCCACATATGGTGTTTACCATGTGGACAAGTGTTGGGTGGTTGATAAATGTTTCCACGGTACTTAGAGTGGGAGTTTCATTAGTGTCTACCCAGATATGTTCAATTTGATCATTGGGCTGAGGCACATAAGTAACCATGGCGTTGGTATTGTTAGTCGTAGGATTAAATGAGCTAGCGAAAAGATTAGAATCCATGTTCTTCCTCTTCTTAGTGGCTCGTGTGATAGGTGGCATGAAATGACTATCCTAAAGGAATATGAGATGCAAGATGTATGCAAGGATGCACCTAGGAAACTAAGGATGATGATACTAGGATTAGGGTGTGCTTAAGATGATGGATGTGCTTCTACAAATTAAGGATGACTTGATGTATGCAAGGATCAAGAGTTGCTTTCCCTAGTATAGGATCAAGTGGATATGATTGTCTACCTAAGACAGACTTGTGGTCTTCAGTGAACAAGATTCTTTGCTAATGCAAACCAACCTTTTGATCAAGGTGATGAGGTTGCAAAAAGACAAAGGGGATTATCCTAAAACAATGCTTAGTTTAAGGACATTCAAGGATGGGGTTTGATTAAGATGTAGG
>MU225187.1:1920210-1931859 GCA_018584345.1 Thuja plicata | reverse complement strand
GGGTTACTCCACCCATCTCTCCAGTCCACATGGGTAACTTCACCCACCTCTTCAGTTCAAAAAGGTAACTCATAATTAGCTCTTCAGTTAACCAAACTCTATCTCCTCTTTACCAAATGAAAAGGTGTAGTTTACTGAGGACCTCTCTTGTTCCTTTTGATCTCAACCGTTCATCTCCCCATCTCTGGGATTGATCTCAACCGTTCATATCATCACCAACTCCTATATAATAAACCCTTCATAACCATTTGAAGGGTCCAAGATTTCAAGCTCTTGTGCGCCATTACTCCATCAGTTTGGTTCTAGCATTCAAGCCATCTTGTGACCACACACACATTTCAATTATCAAATTCTCAATGCTTCTCAAGTCATAGACGCTGCCCCGCCAATACTGAGCATCAAGAACAACGTTTCAGAAGGAGTAGAGAGAAACAATAGAAGCTTCAAGCATCGTGGGGTTTGCATTTATTTGTCTTCCTTTCTCTTGTTTGTACATTTTATTGATCATGCTTCTAGCATTCGTTTAGTAATCATTATATACTTGATTTGCATTCATTTGTGAAACCTGTGCTACTAACCCTCGCCTTTGGAAAGCTGTGGGAATCAGAAAGAGAGGCATACAGTTAGAAGGAATAAGAGGGAAAATAATATTAATATTTTTGGACATCTAAACCCTAAAAACATACCAAAATTGGGTTGATGTCCTAAAAGAATCATATGCCATATAAAGAGAATCAAGTCTAAAAGGCACATGAATCTAATTCCAAGTAGCATGAGCTCTAGGAAAAAACTAGAAAAGGTGTTTGAGAGTCCTCAATCATTCACAAAATACTCAATCAGGATTGGCAACATCCAACTAAGTTAACATAGTACTAATAGGGAGACCTAGGTAGAAATGATGCCAAGAAAATTTGGTGAGCTTTGACTCAAGAAAATTTGATTAAATAGTTTGAAATCTACTTGTCAAGAGCCCAAAGAAAACTAAAGAAATGATTTGTAATTAAAATTTGAAATTGTAGGTAGATGTGGAGAATGAAAGCATATACCTTTCATTGTCTACAATTGTGAAATGACATATTCAAATAGAATTTTCAATCTTTTTCACCTAGGTTTGAACATTCTCTCCCCAATTTTATGTATTGTATGTGGATGAGCATAGTCAATAATGGCCTAGAATGCCTCAAAATATTTCCTAGAAATTCTATACTTTAATTTAGCCTTTGGACAAGAAAGAACATTCCTCATAATCCTATAAAGGAGTTCAAGATGGGTCTTGGCACCTATTTGAAAAATTTTCAAAGCATAAAACCCAAGAAGTCTTAAGAAGTGATTAATTCTAATAAGAAATAAATAGAGAGAAACAAATAGGGTTTTGATTAGTATAAAGGCCCTTGTAAAAATCACTACCTTATTATAGAAGTCATGGCTTGATAGCTTCAAAAAGCTTATATATGTTGTTGATAATAAAAGTGCCTTGTATTTGGATAGGTTTTTATCACAATAACAAGATTAGGAAACCAAGACCTTTCCAAGCCCAAAAGACATTTGGCACTCCTGTAGAAATGTAATAATGAATTAAAAACCTTCCAAGCTTCATTTTCTTCAAGGTCTTTGATAATCCATTTGGCACATAGTACTATACTTTAGCATTATATTGAAATTACAAGGCCAAAAAGAATTGCGAGGGAGGAAATAAAACTCCCAAGCCACTTTATGAAAATCCATTTTTATGGTCATTCTATGGTCAAAGAAGCCCATATTTTTTTTATAGGAGCTTTTTGATCTTATTATATGAAAGCACAAAATGAGAAGATTAATAGGAACATAATCAAATTTTAGGGCATACATTAACTTCCCTACTATGAAGGAGGTTTACTAATCTAGTATGCCAACTTTTTGTCAACTTTAGATATGATGCTTTCCAAAAATATGAATGAGATGTTTGAAAGGCCAAAAGGATTCCTAGGAATATAATCATTTCCCCATCATCAAATCCACTTTCACTCTTATTAATTAAGCTCATAACACTCAACTAAACATGATTCCTTGTAGCATGGATATTTTTACAGCTAAATGTTGGATCCTAAAGTTTTGCAAAATAAATCCCAAAATAAATCTAGGCATTGGTGAACCTGTTTGATATTATTTTCCTCCTCTAGTAGACAAATAAATGAGTCATCAATAAAATGAGCATTGACTAGCTAACTAGAAGAGTTAGGTAAATTCATTCCTTTAACAAGGTTTTGTGACACAACATTAACCAAAAAATATCCAAAGCCTTTAGCAAACATCATATACAAAGTAGGAAACAAAGGCATCCTTGGTGGATATAGATAAAAAAAAATTCAATAGCATTATATAGATGGCCATTAATGGTGATGCAAGTACAAGCATTAACAAATAATATTTAAACTAAGTGCATAAACCAAGGACCAAATCCTAAGTATTAACACGTCAAGGTTAAAAGGTCACTTTGTGGTCATAGGATTTATTAAAAAACAATCATTTTAAAATATGTTATTGTTGAGACTGCCTAGCACATTTCATCCCACCTAACAATAGTGTTGTCATGAATGTTCTTGAATTTGATGAAGCTAGTTTCCTCGTGGTGAATAACTAAAGGAAGAAGATAGAATAGCTTGAGATAAAGATGTTTGATAAACAACCACATTAAAACATTGTTAAAGAGCCCATTTAGGAAATTTGTCTTGGGTTTTGAAAATAGACACATAATGGCACACAAAAACCTAGGTGATAGAAAAAAAAAACTCTATTAAAAGATACTAACATTCCTTGATTATCTTGATAGATTGATAATTATGACAAGCAAAGGTTTAAGAAATTTCCTAGAAGCTCACTCTAATTTCAAGCTAGTGAAGATGAGCTTTGACATGAAATCCTTTAGTAGAGTAATTATCAACTATTTAGTTTCATTGTCAATGTAGAGTAGGAATTAAGATTGTAATTCAAGCTTAGTGGTGGCCTTATAGGACATATGATGGAAGTGTGTTAGCTAGCATTCCTAAATTCATAAAGAGTGAGATGTGTGTTTAAATAAATTGATTCTAAATTATAAACACATTAAATATGGGAAAGTGTGTATTACTTCAAGTCAACAAGGGTGTGTTTAGAAACAATGGAGTCTTTTTAATTTTGGTTTGGAAAATTGCTATTCAATGCAAAACTATAAGAAAAAGTGGTCTAAAAGAACAATATATAGTAGAAGCTCCATTAGCAATTGGAAACACATAAAAAGTGACGATAAAGATTTAGATGATAACATGACCTTGTTAAACCATTTGTAAACTCTAACAAATATAGGATGAATATTACTCCAAATATAGCAAGGAGGTTAGTCATGATGATAACCAAGATTAGGATCATAAACCCCTTGGAATTTATTGTTCATGTAATATTGGGCTTATATTTCACCACTTGTCTATGCATAGGAAAAATGACACATTTGTTGGGTGTCACTTTCACCATATTAAAATCTCCACATGACCAAAGTATCTACAAGAATTGAATCAACTATCCACCTCCAAAAATAGTGTCTTTCAACAACAACATTCAAAGCATAAACATTAATAACTCCAATGGAGCGATTATCAATATTGAAAATAGTTTATAATACCCAGCTTATGAATTCACATTTGTAGCCAATTAAATGTAGTTGGTATTTAGGAGAGAGAAAGGTAACACCACCACCATGACTAGCTTCATGAATAATACACAAAAAAAATGACTATGTGGCCAAATGACATGACAACTAATAGAAAGCAAAAAACTAGAAAATTTGACCTCTTGCAAAAGGAATGTCAAAATCTGGAAATATATGTTGAATGTCTCTCAAAAAATACTATCTTGAGAGGCATAGCAAACCTTGAATATTCTATGAGACACACTTTACCAGAAAATATCAAGATGCATGTCCTCATTGTCCACCTCATCAAGGGTTGCATTCTTGGAAGGACATTGAAACTGTCTAGCTAAATTATTGGTTGACTATGCCTTCCTTTTTTTCTAAAAAATACTAAGTCTTTTCTAAATTCATAGTTAGATTGTGAGATCATCATTGGATCACTGAAGAAGAGTATGTTGAATGGATAGAAGTGTCTATTTGAGAAGAAAACACAAAGGTGAGAAGTGGGGACATGGAAATCCTAGATTTATTTGCCACTTTTGATTATTCACATTTAGAAGGAACACTTTCTTTCCCATAAACCTAAGGTTTATAAAACAAATACCACCTTGGTTTTTAGGTGACACTCTGCCATTGTGAGATAGGGTTTTAGGTGGTATACCACCATTACTAGCATTTCTAATGTTGTCCATGCATCCTCCTTTGGAGAGGGGGCATCGTTTACAAGTTTAGGAATGGGTTTGGTCCAAGGAGTGATAATGAGATAATCTCTAATCTTATGATTAATGGATTGACCCTTGAAATGGATTGTTGGTAGATTGAGATAAATGACGCATTGAGTGTATCTCATTCGACCAATTTGAATGTCAAGCGACTCCCTTAGATTGTTAGAAACATTGTTTTCAATGCTAATGTATTCTTGTGGGTGGTCCAAAAAAATTATTAGGCTCAACACAAATAATGTTGCTAAGAAAAGTGACTACTTTATCTAAAAACTTTTAAGGTGGGAAGGGTATCTTGGGAAATACCATTTAAATGAAGATGTGAAAAACTCTCTTATTCGAGACAACAAAGCTTGGAGTCCAAAAGAAGAAAACAAGGGATGCATAGATAAACCAAGGACCATGTTTGAGAATGAATTTTGTATGAATGACTTTAAAAAATTAAAAAGAGAGAACCCTTTTGTATCATTTTAGACAACATCAAGATGGAATACTTGATCATCTATTTTTTAAGCATGCTTTAAGAGGAATCCTTCAAACAAATTATCATCTTAAAGTAAATTGTAAACCATCTACAAGTACTATCAAATGTAAGGTTGAACATAAATGACCACATTAACAAGTGTTTAATAAGACAGGTCTTTTAAAATACTTTGAAAATTAACTTCTTAAATTTCTTTTACTTAAAACCATTCTTTTACACCATCAAACTAGGGGAAAAGACCCAATAACCAATGTACCCCCAATAGCCGTGATAGCGACCCAATAACTGTGATAGGTTTTGTCATAGAGACCCCCCAATAACCAACTTCAAAATGGTCATTTCCTACACACACAAAAACCCAATAAGTGTTAGTAACACGCCCAATAGTTGTGCACCACAACACTATTAACTAAACACTACCAGTGCACAGTTATTGGTATAATTTTGTTTCTATTACACATCAACTTGCATGGTTATTGGTACAATTTTGTTTCTATTACACATCAACTTGCACCAAAAAGGTTACATCATTATTAACATTGAAACATGTTTGCTTATATTTACAAAAACAATGGATTGGTCTTACAATATCAATATATCATAATAAAGTGCACATCATGTTCTATTTGTGTACATACATGCATGGCTATTGGTGCATAACGTCTTCGATTGACTACATACATGCATGGCTATTGGTGCATACTATTTTGAATCAATTACATACATGCACAGCTATTGGTGCACAAACACTTTAAATACATGCTACATTATTTTTATATGGCTCTCATATGCACATTCACCCAAGCAGGTATGACATCTTCAGGCAATTAATTGAGCAACAATTTGTACCCATGTAGACAACAAATGGTGTAAGGCTCGCCAATAGAACACAAATAAAGAACGAAAACCAATTTAAAAAAGTGCAAATTGTAATTCTAATTTCTACTTCAATTTGAAAATGTAAATTATTATTCAAATTTTTACTTCTCAATCCACCGAATGAAATACTAAATTAAAAAAACCAAATTAAAATCCAAATTTCTGCAAGAGTATAAAAATGCATATTATTATTATTCAAATTATGCACTTATTCAATCCGCCAAATGAAATACCAAATTTATAAATGCAAATAATAATTTAAATTTGTACAAAAATATAATATTGCAAATTATTATTCAAATTATGCAATTATTCACTCCACCGAATGAAATACCAAATTATAAATACAACTTATCATTTAAATTTCTACTTGAATTAAAAAAAATGCAACTTGTCAATCAAATTTCTACATGAATTTTAAAAAGAAAAATAATATTCAAATATGTACTTCTTCCATCCATCGTATGAATGCAAATGTGTGTGCTTTTATGCATGAAATGACCGATGTATTCCCACCCCTATTTGAATTTCAAATACACCAACCACAAATTAAATGACCAATTTCATATAAGAGTGAGGAATTGCACGTAATTCAGCATTCTCTATTTGAGAGCTGCATTATTCTCTGCACTCAGAGTTGTTTTATTCTCTGCTCTTTCCAATTTAAGGTTGGTACCAAATATTTCATATTTTTATAAATTATTCTCTGCTCTCTTCTTTTAACTGTTTTATTGTCTGTCTGTTTAAAGCTTCTACACATGCTTTGCAATGTTTTTTAAAAGGCTTGACAACATTGTTCACTATAGGCTTATGAATGTTCATTATAAGCTTATGAATTAACATTCATAACCATGTAATGAACTATGGTGAACATTGTTGATTTAATCATGAGAAGATGTATTTCTTTTTAATACAATGTATTTGTAGTTTGAATCATTTGGCTAACTTATTTCTAGGGATTAATCATTTCTATGTTAAATATTTTGAGTATAATCATTTCTGGGTTAGAGGGTTTGTGTCTGTTCTCTTCTAATGTGTGTGCATAACTTGTTTTCATGATTTCCTTGCATAACTTTTTTTCATGATTTCCTTGCGGTGACTTCCATAGTTCATTAGAGGCTTATGAATGCAACATTATCAACCACTGTAATTATTGCAATATATGTGACAAAAATAAGGAACATTGTCAATTTAATTACACACACACACACACACACACACACACACACACACACACACACACACACACACACACACATGCATGCATACATACATACATAAATGTAATGAGCTATGGTGAATATTGTCGTTTTAATCATGAGAAGATGTATTTATTTTTAATACAGTGTATTTGTAGTTTGAATCATTTGGCTGACTTATTTGTAGGGCTTAGTCATTTCTCTCTTAAATATTTCAAGTATAATCATTTCTGGGTGTCAGAGGGTTTCTGTCTATTCTCTTCTAATGTACACACACACACACACACACACACACACACATATTTCACATTGGTCTATTTAGAGATGACTGTAAAATAATCACTCTAACACTTTAATGGTTTGTGTCAACATGTTATTATAACCTGTCGATGGCCCCATTTAATCACTCTAACACTTGAATTGTTTGTGTCTGACATGTTATTATAACCTGTCGATGACCCACAAAAAATCACATTGAAACCACTACTATCCAAGCGGTGTCACGTAACCGACATTGGGTTACCCATTCAGTGCCCATCGATAGCCCTTAAACCGTGCCATTTTGCCACCTTGTTTTCTCTCCGCGCCCCTTCTCTGCTTCATGTGATGCTCCAATCACAAGTAATAAGTAACCATAGAACCATGTATACTATGAATAAGTATTCATGCTGTCATATTGGTATCATTGAACTGTTTGACACACATAATTGGACTGTATGCATTTTCCTTCATTTCATCTATTGAACATTGACTGTATGCATTTCTGTTATATCCATCTCCCACTGTAAACAAAAATTGTAATTGTATTCACATGCACTTCATACTTGCATGTACATACAAGTATTATTTCTATATGTGACAAAAATAGGGAATATTGTTGATTTAATCATGAGAATATGTTATATTATTGCAATATATGTGACAGAAATAGGGAACATTGTCAAGTTAATCATGAGATTATGTTGTTTTTTTGCAATATATGTGATAGAAATAGGGAACATTGTCAATTTAATCATGAGAAGATGTTGTATTATTGTCTCTTCTCTGCTTCATGTGATGTTGCAATCACAAGTAACAATGATTTCATGAGTTGGTTATTGTTCAATGCGTGTGCATAACTGGATAATGTTTTCAAGTCTTTTTAAAGACACCATAGTATGCATTTTTGTTATGTCCATCTCCCATTTTAAAGAAAAAATGTTACAGTATTCACTTGCACTTTATACTTGCATGTACATGCACACTAACATACATACATACACACTTACATGTGCACATTTCTGTATTCATGTGCACACATACAACATATATATATATATATATATATATATATATATATATATATATATGTGAGTGTAGACTTACATTCAGTAAATTTTGTAAACAAAATATGATCGTAACATGTTCTCCTTGTTTTGAATAAGTAAGCCTCGGTACGTTGTCATTGGTTTCAAAACGGACAAGCATGTCAGGAAAGTGAAAGTCAAGGACAGTGATCAATGGTAGCACAATAGATTCAGTTTCTCCAGGTGTGCAGTTAACAGAACAAGTGGATGCAAATCAAGAATCTATTACACAACAAGATTTTATTGTGGATCGCATTGCGGGAAAGTGAAACACAAGGACAGTTAAGAGGGGTGGAAGAACTATAAGAGTTACTCTAGGTGTGCACTTCATAGAACAAGTGGAAGTGCATCAAGAATCTGTTTTTTCTTACTGCCAATGTACAAGTGGATGAAACAACAGGTAGTGGAGTGGAGGCTAACTCAAGTAACATCGTCCGCCCACCCCCATTATCAAAGTGGACACAAGAGAGCATGGAGGCTACTGTTGCAAGCATAGAAAATGACAAGATTTCAATCAGGGGTGCAGTAAAGAAGTGGCACATACCTGCTTCCAGCTTGCGGGCATGGCTAATGGGAATGGCTAATGGGAACAATAGTTACCATGCGTAAGGGCCCAAAAATATCCTCACTGTTGAAGAGGAGGAAGAAGTTGTGGAATGGTGCAAGTCCATGGAAGATATGGGGAAGGGCTGGAAGTTAGGAACTTGTAGTCGATTGTTGCCCAAATTACTGTAGGAAGGGTTACCCCTTTTAAGGATGGAATGTCAGGTAGATATTGGTGGCACGGTTTTAGATGTCGGCATAAGGACTTGTCAATTAGAACAACAGAAGGTCTCGATACAGATAGGGATATAATGGTTCGCCCTAGTGTCATAACATGTTTCTATGACAACTTGGAATGCGTATACAACCTTAACTGTGATGAAACAGGTGTGCAAGCTGGAAGGAACTGTGGTATGTGAGTAATTTCACGTAGGGGAACAAGATCTGTCTCACGTCTAATCTCAAAAAGTAGGGAGTGGATCACTATCCTTTCCTGTGCGAGCACTGCTAGTTTGAGCATACCTGGATTTTACCTATTCAAAGCAAAGAGGCATATTAAAAATTACATTGTCAATTGTGAGCCGGGGGTGTGCATGGTAATACAGGAATACACATGGATGACAAAGGAACTATTTCTGAATTGGTTGGAACACTTTGCAAGAAACATCCCTGGTGGAGTGTCCTCCTCAAACATGGTGCTTCTTTAATTTGATGGTCACAATAGTCATGTAGCATTTAATACTATTGAAAAGCAAGACGTCTTGGAATAGACCTCCTCACACTTCCTGCACATACCAGCCATAGGTGTCAACTGTTGGATGTGAGTGTGTTTTCACCTTTCAAAACATACTTCAAACAACATAGGAACCTGTGGTTGGTCAATAACCCTCAATTAGAAATTGGTTGCAAAGAGTTGGCAACTCTGGCCAGCAAAACATTCAAGCTAGCATTGACTCCCACCAATATAATTAGTGGGTTTCGCAGGACAGGCATATGGCCTTTGAACATGGATGCATTGGTGCATGATACGAGGCCAAGTGAGGGTTTTGTTGTAGACAAGGATGAGGCTACAACATATTCAGATCAGGAACACCATGAAGCCACAGTGGATGTGGATGCAAAGGCAATCGTGGTTCAGGCAGTTATGAAATTAAATGGCTACGGTGAAGAGAAAATAGATAATTTTTTTGCACGGTACAGTGACCACAATCAAAGGGCACCACCAAATGCAATTGCCCAAGTGCACCCAACCAACCAAGAGCACCCAGCGAACCATGAGCAGCAAACCAAAAATGGTGGAGAGAGTGTTGCACAAGGGTTCATCGTACCATCTCTAGCTATAGTACCTGATTGGTTACATGAGACAACCACTAATATTGGTCAACCAATTAACTGTGTCAAGGAAAATGTTTCCCTCTCACTGCCATCAACACCCCAAGTTGACCTGGAAAAAGTGATTCACTACTTCACAAATGAATTAATTTGAGATGAGTTGGATACTCAAAACTGTGAGGATATACTAGAAGAAAGTGACCATGATGGTGACACTGACTTTGTGCCATGTACAACATATCCCTCAAACACTGATGAAGCAAATAGCGCTGCTACCAGATTCCTCATTTTACCAGTGCAAAGGATGCAACAAATTACATGTGGTGCATGCTCAAGGGTGCTTCGTCTAAGAAGAAAGTCACAGGTACTCACATCTGATGACTACATTGTACAAATGGAAGAGCAAGAACAAAATAAGAAGCGAATGAAGGAGAACGCGCAACGAAAGAAGGACCAGATAAGGGAAAGGAAAGCAGAAAGAGAGGCAAACGCAGCAACAACTAAAATTCTGAGGGCAGAGAGAGTTCAATAAAGATTGAGAGACACTACAGAGAAAGCAAAAAGGGTAGAGGACAAGGCACGTAGAAAGGAAGAGTTGAGGAAAGTAAGAGAAGAGAACCAAAACATGCCTAAAGACGTAGAGCCAACAAGGGAAATTCATATACCCAATGCACAACTGTTACAGTCAGTGCTTCTACTGAAGATACAATCCTTACACCTGAACAAGTCACAATTAGCACTCCCAGTACACCTCTTCCATCTCAACACCCTATACTTCTTGAAATGTACAATGCACTAGCCCCGACGTTAGTAACCATTAAAGCACAGGCATTGCAAGCCCCTCAATCCTCCTCATAGGGGTCAACCAATGGTGACCAGAGCAATGCAATACTAGCCCAACTAGTAAATATAATTAAGAACACACTGACTCATACAACAACTCCTAGAAGTGGAGAGAGTGTTGCAACTCGAAGCGTCAGTCCTATTCCTTTTCCAGGTTTTATGGATAACTAATGAAGCTCATTTTTTATGTGGTTGTCTTGTGCCTCTGCTAGATTTAAATGGAATCAAGTACAATGGGTGTGGAAACAATTTTTGGGGTCTAATATCGAATGTAATTTTTGGCAAAGTTATGGGTTTAGTCTTTTGCAGCAGTGAATGACAAATAGAAATACATACAGTCAATGTTCAATGGAATGAAATGTACAATTTTTAATGCATACAGTCATTGGTGTCTATTGAATGTATGACTACTTATTCACAGTATACATTACAACCCAAGACAATGATAAACCAATTATGCACACACATTGAACAATACTTTGAATAAGTAGTCATGATGTCATATGTAAAACGTACCAATACATATGATAGCATGACTACCAATTCAATTACTGTAATGAACATACCAATTCAGCACAAGACAATGATAAACTACAACATGAAACAATTAAGTAATTGAATTGTTACAAGTACCCTAAATTTTAACATGAAACTAAAT
>MU225187.1:1888896-1914070 GCA_018584345.1 Thuja plicata | reverse complement strand
AAATACAACATCTTCTCATGATTAAAATGACATTGTTCCTTATTTTTGTGACATATATTGCAATTATACAACATCTTCTCATAACCCTAAAATGACAATGTTCCTTACATGTGTGTGTGTGTGTGTGTGATTAAAATGACAATGTTCCCTATTTCTGTCACATATATTGCAATAATTACAGTGGATAATGTAGCATTCATAAGCCTCTAAAGAACTACGGAAATCACCGCAAGGAAATCAAGAAAACAAGTTATGCATTGCAAGGAAATCACGAAAACAAGTTATGCACACGCATTATAAGAGAACAGACAGAAACCCTCGACACCCAGAAATGATTAAACTCAATTTTTGACAGATAAATGATTAAGCCATAGAAATAAGTCAACCAAATGATTCAAACTACAAATACACTATATTAAAAAGAAATATAACATCTTTTCATGATTAAATCGACAATGTTCCCTAATTTTGTCACATATTTTGCAATAATTACATGAAAACCAGTTATGCACACGCATTGAACAATAAGCAACTAGTGAAATCATTGTTACTTGAGATTGGAGGATCACCTGAAGCAGAGAAGACGCGCAGAGATGATCGTCGTGAGCCGAGAGGAGGCGCGGAGAGAATAGAAGGCGGCAAAATGGCAAAAAAAAAAGACTACGCACAGTTTTAGGGTATTCAATGCGCAGTTAATGGGTAACCCAACGCCGGTTACATAGCACCGCTTGGATAGTAGTGGTGTCAATGTGATTTGTTATGGGTCATCGGCAGGTGATAATAACATGTTCACACAAACAATTCAAGTGTTAGGGTGATTAGAAGGGGTCATCAACAAAATATAATAACATGTTTGCACAAACAATTCAAGTGTTAGGGTGATTAAATGGGTTCATCAGCAAGTTAGAATAACATGTTGACACAAACAATTAAAGTGTTAGAGTGATTATTTTATAATCATCCCTAAACGGATCAATGTCAAAAACATATTGGTCATGGGTGCAATAGCGATCGGTTATTGGGTCTAAACCGATTATGTTTTGAACATTTTCTTGTCACATATTGGGGGAGTTTGGGGGCGGGTATTGGACGCCACTTTTGAAATGGCACTTTTTGACCACTTTGCGCTCGACAATTTCTATAGAGAGATCGACGAATACTCAAAAGCCGAAACCTTAGCTTTAAGCTCTTGACTCACCTACAGAGAGACACCAAAAAAATCAAAGAAATCTGCTTTACGGTTTAGGAGTTCTAGGTGCACAAAGTTAGATTTAGAAATTCTAAGTGCACGAAGGTAGCTGCTAGTGGGTCGTTCTTCAACAACAAATACTAACTTCATAAAAATTTAAAACCATTGAAAAAAAATACCTACAAACACTAAAAACAAATGAACTTTTATATAATTGAATGTGGAGAGAATCTAGAGCGACGGATAGATTGAATTCTGTATTGAGACCATAACAATATCCGTAATCACAACGGCTGCAAAGAAAGGAGAGATATTTCAGAGTCTATTTTTTGGGCTTCTGAAGGTACACGCTCTTATGAAGTTTGTATGAGAGATGAGAAAATAAGAGAGAAAGATGAAGGTGGTGGTGGTAGGAGGTAGCATAGCCGGCCTGGCATGTGCTCATGCTCTCTTTTCAGCAGGCTGTAAGCAAGTGATTGTCTTGGAGAAGGCAAAGACCTTAAAATCTGCTGGAGCAGGGTTGGCCCTGGACTCCCAGACATGCCAAGCTCTGGCTGAATGGGGCCTCCATCAACAACTCATGGATTCCACCCTTCCTCTCACCATCGACCAGGTCACATTTCTCTTTCTTCCAATCATTTTATTGTTTTGGTAATTGTTTGATATTGACCCAATTAGCATACCCACTTATTAATTTTTTTGGGGGTTTGATCTTGTGGTAGCAGAATCAGGCAACTGAGAGCAAGACTAAAGCCATCCGAGTGCTAGCTAGAGATGAGAATTTCAATTTCAGGGCTGCCCACTGGAGTGATTTGCACAAAATGTTGTATGATAAGCTGCCACAGGATACGGTGCATTGGGGTCATGAGGTTGTTTCGTTTCAGCAGAGTGAGGATGGATTGGGTGTCACAGTTGAAGTGAAGGTGGCTCAGACAGACCAAATGATTGAGATGGATGGGGATTTGCTGGTTGCTGCAGATGGATCCATGTCTCTTATTAGGAAGCATTTTGTGCCTCACCAACAGAGGAGGTAATGCCCACTTTACTGTAAATCGGATTCATATAATGTTTTATTATTTGATTCTTTCTTTAAATAACCATGAATAGATCGGATGTTTGAGTCGACATCTAATTAAGGGATTTATGGCTTCAAGATTATTTCAATTATATTATTTGCGGGGTTAGGATGATTCCTCTTGTACTCAGCTGAAATTCTCCACTTAAGGGGTGCTTGGGATCCTGTTTTGTGATTATTGCCATTGTCGGTGTTCTAAAAATTAGAAACTTATTCTAAACAGAAGGCATATATGCCACCAGTGGAGGATTCTATTCCACTATAATATCTAACCATCAATCTATGAGGTCTAATCCAGAAGAGTTTTTTAAGAATCCATTTTAACCTTTTCCTTGGTGATAGGTCCAGTGGTGAGAATCAAAATATTGAATCTTAAACTCCCTAAACAATCTTGCAAAACATCTATCTTTGATCAACCGTGCATATCATATCTGGAGAGAACATTCTACTAAGCACGGGCGTACATGAACCCTGATCACGCTTCAAATTTTAAATGAGAAGTTCCAACCAGCAAAAAGAAATTCAGAAGTGGCTTATAGGTTCCACGCATTCTCACAGATTTATCAAACTACCAGAAACATACAAGTGCAAATCAATGATGGGTTTTCCTTTATATTTCTTTCTACATATGCTTTTTATATAGAAAACCATTGCACTTACCTTGTAATTGTGGAAAGTAGACTGTCGGGGATGAGTAGGGTCAGGAAATGGTGAAAAAGTGGGCTATGCTCCTTTAGAAATGATATGAAATGGAGATAGGTCCATCAAGACAGACTGTACGGTGGGAAGGAATGTACACTAGGAAAACGTCTGGAATTCAACTCCCTGTGGGCTCTCTGCCACTCTGCCCCATGGATACCTGAGTTGATGCAGTCAGCTGTACTCCCCTGAGTTTTCTTTACCTCCCGGGTCAACAAGAAGTGCCCACGCAAGTTTGTATTGCACCTTGTTATAATAAAAAAGGTGCTGACCAACAGAAAAAAAAATTAAAATAAATGAAATGGGTAAAGAGTGGGAAATGGCAGACATGTACATATGGGAAAATCGGAAATCCTCTTGCAAATGAAACACGTGTTGTAAAAATGTTTAGAATTTACTTGCAGGTGTCATTAAAGGTCTCGTTTAAGAACTTTGTTTTATGGCGTTCATGATAAACCCATGGTCCAAAATCAGTAGCCAAGGAATACCAATGTTCTGAAAAATATTTAGAGGTATCGTTTGCAAATCAAAATTTTCACTTGTGTTGTTGAAGTGCAAATTTTCAACATAGACAGCTAGCAAGGTTTCCCTTGGTAGGATATTAAAAATAATGCTTCTGCACAGATCATGATTGCTTTGAAAGTATAAACTTTAAACCCTATAAAATTACAAAATACATTCCATCAGCCAAAAAATGTACAGTCCCTGCAAAATACAATACAGTGAAATGGAATTAAAGAATATTAGGACAGATTAGCAATGGGACAAAGAGTGGAGAACTCGTACTCCTTGTCAACATTAAAGGGAGAATCTTTTCTGCTACAAACAGCTTTTATTTGCCAATTAAGGTTTATGTTGTCATCTAGAGAGTGACCTGGGCTTATGTTCCCTTGGAGCTAGAGACAGCAAAGCGCTCTGTTCAAGAGAAGCCCTCCTAATATCCATGGTTGAAACTCTTTCAGAAGAGGTCAATATCGCTGCTGATATGGTCTTTGCCCTGGGATTTTGACATGATGCATTCACCACAGTCAATTATTAGGGTTTAACAATGTGGGGTGGTCTAAATAAATATACTCTTAGGAACATCATTTAAGCTTCTACTATGTTAATGGTAGCGGCAGGGAGCTTGATGCTTCTAGTTGAAATCAGTTGACATAAGGATGTAATCATGTAGCAGCCTCAGAGATCTATGTGGTGTCTAGCGCCTAAATTTAATGGTTGCAACCTCTTGGAGAAACAAAGAAAGCATCTTCTGGACAAATATCAGAGTACACAAATAGAGTCCCCCAAAATCCATTAATAGAGACTAATAGCTTGATGTAGGTGATAGCTCGAACTCCAGGGTCATCATTAGCATTAGATGCATTCTTCTACCCAGCTGTGACCTTCTCAGCCCAGCATCAGCTTCAATATCAAGTTGCCATCTCCACAACCAAGCTTTAAAGTTTAGCATTGGATTGTTGATGACCATGTGCCATGCAGACGTTCCTAGTTTCCCAATCCTAGACACCAAATTTGTTTGAGTAGATACTACAACCTTGAGCTGCTGCTCATCCAACTAATCAGGACAAACCGTCTTTATAGGCATACAGAAGTGAGACAATTGACCTTCTAAGGTTCACAGTGATGAAGTAATTCCTCCTGCAATCATGTCTAATTCTGGGATGACCATGATGTCTTGGCCTTTAGAAACCTGTACATATTCTCCCATTTAAGAAATTCTTCACAGCAAAACTTTGATTTCAAACATATTGATAAGTGTGGGTTAGCTTTAAAAGAGGCAGTACAGTTCTAAAATTCATTTCCTTTTTATATTTTTATTTTGCCCCACAGGATGGGTTTCAGTCAATTACATGAAGTGACAAATTTCTCTATACCTTCAAAATATATTTTGCATTCTTTTTTAAATGATCTTTTATTTACAGAATACATTTCTTCTGCAAGTATTCGGCAGGTAAATTCTAGGGGACTAATTGAAGTTTTGAATTTTATAATGAGCACACTTTAAATTTTGCAAAAGAGATTGTAAAGATAAATGCTAATTAAGACTTGAGTGTAGAAACTGAGAACATAAACATAATTTCAATTCTGCAGGTATTTAGGCTATTGTGCATGGCGAGGTGTCTTTGATTATTCCAAGAATGATTCACCTGAGACGATTGCTTCCATTAAGAAAGTTTACCCTGATCTTGGCAAATGTTTGTATTTTGATCTTGCCAAGGGAAGTCATTCTGTGCTTTACGAGTTGCATGGTGAAAGGCTTAATTGGCTTTGGTATGTCAATCAGCCTGAACCTCACATGAAGGTATTTATGTGCCTTGTTAAGCTTTAATAAACATTTCTGCATTTTTGTGTTTCCCAGGTTACTTAATAAAAAATTCAGTTCATTTTTGTATTTTGATCTCATGCTTTTGAGATCCTATAGAATAAGGTTTCCTAATTTGATTGTTCATTTTGGTACAAGCTATTTAAATTTTTGTTTAATTACAAGATCTACTTAGGGAAGAGAAATCATTTGACACTGTTGAATTGACAAATTTTGTTGTCATCATGAATGAATCTTTAGCCGCTGTGGCCATTATTCTCTTGTAATCAAGAGCCTGTTTATATTATACACTTTTGTCCTTAATATATATTACTTGGAACGATATACAATATCTATTCACTCTTTTTTGAATGACCTTAAAGAGCTTATGTCAGGATAGTTTTATGTACTTTTCCAAGTGAATTGGCATAATTTTTGTAACCTTCCATTGGCATATTAAAGAGTAGAACTAGTTAACCTTTAACTTGTATATTATTTATCTTCAGAGTGCCTTTGGAACAAACTTCATAAAGCTTTTGTTTTGTTTGACAAAGAAACTCATGAGCTGTAATTTTCTCTTCCTTTCTCAGATGAATTCCTTAACTGCAAAAGTAGACAAGAGCGCCGTTGAAAAGATGCACGAAGAAGGCAATGAGACATGGGTACCAGAGTTATCTGCTCTTATGAAGGCTACCCCAGAACCTTTCATAAATGTTTTATATGATCGAGAACCACTCAAGCAATTTGTTTGGGATCGTGTAGTGCTTGTGGGTGATGCTGCACATCCAACCTCCCCCCATGGACTCAGAAGCACAAACATGTCAATCATTGATGCAAGTGTTTTGGGTCAATCAATTGCAAAGTGGGGCTTTGACAAGATTTCTACAGCATTAGCTGAATATGAGTCTATTCGACTCTCTGTGACATCACATCAAGTATTGTACTCTCGACATTTAGGTCTCCTGAAACAGGGTTTTCTGTTTGATCCTCCACATAGTTTTCCTTGGTTTGAGGCAGATGAAGACCTATGTGAGCAGCTGCTTCAAAGGAATATGCCTTTCTTCAAATCACATTGCTAGATAGAAGAGATATCAAATGAGGTTTTATGGTCAGCATTTGAATTTTTTTCCTAACTGATGGGCGTTCAGTGTCTGCAGCTAGAAATGTGTTATCAGTAGCTTCCCTATAATGTCAGATCTAAGGGCCATGTTGATAATTATAATTCTCTTGTAGAGGTCGATTTTCTTTAGAGATATTCATGGGTCAAATTGATGACATAAATATTTATGCTGTTAGGGATGAAATTTGCAATTTGTTATCAAATTCTCTATAAAATATATTGTGAATCTATACATTTAGATAGGGATCATCTCATAAATTTGTTCAGATTAAATATAGTTTTAATTCAACTTTTCAGCCATTATTTTGAATGCATGTATTACTCTGTGACTGTACAAATCTATAATGGATAGAATGTGTTATTAAACGTGGATGAAACCGGATCCTTATCAATTTCGTTACCTTATCACATCGTCCCTTGAAGTGGCAGCATAATTAATAAAATGTGAAGCACCAACAATTAGTACTCCAAACCTTTTCAAAAAATAATACACTAGCAATTGCACCCATGTGTTTTAGGTATGCCTAAGACGTGTGGAAGGTTAATTAGGGAAAAAATTGTTCTATTAATTGCATTTATTTGTGCAGTACATGAGGTCAATTGATAGGCCATTTAATAAATGATGTTTGTGCAACAAAGGTCTCAATGGAGAATTGTTAGCTTCAAATAATTAGATTTCATTACCAATAGGTTTATGTTATGTTAGCAACAAAGAGAGGAGGGGGAGAGATAGGGCTAGAAAGAGGGAGAGATAGGGAACAAGAGTATGAGAGAGGGGGGTAAAGAAATAGAAATAAGGGATATAGATGGAGATGGAGATGGAGAAGGATATATATATATATATATATATATATATATATAGAGAGAGAGAGAGAGAGAGAGTATCATCCTTAAAAGTAAGCACCTTAATTAGGTGCTTATTTTAGCCTCATTTTAGTATGTATGGATTCCCACATTGATTTCACGCTCTCCTAACCCTTATTGGACCTTCAAATTAACATTATAAGTCATCTCTTGATTCAATTTCTTCAAAACTCGAGGATAGCCCTTATTAAGTGTGCTCCTCTATTTTTCTTCCAATCAAATAATTCATTTAGTCTCCTAGGACCTATCTTACCATTTATGGCATTTGCATTCTCTCTCAACCTCGGATTGAGTTGTACCTGGAAATCCTGCACCTACTAATTGTTTGGGACCCACAGTGTGAAATTGAGTCCCGGTTGGTGGGTATATGTCACCAATAGCAACTTGTCCCTAGGACATGTCACCAATGGTGTCATGTCCCCTAGGATTAAAGCCCAAATTTGATTTGGGCCCCTATGTCGGGGTATTAGCGGGAGTTTTGGTCCTGCGGTCGGCGTGCCTCAGTTTTAACCCCCAAAATGATGGATTGAGTATAAAAACCCCCTATCTCTCCTCATTTTGGTATCCATTATCAAGTGCAAGCATTCACTATCAAGATTTCAAACATTCATGATCAAACAAACAATCGAAATTCAAGATCTCTTCTACAATTGAGCATCCAAGTCTTCAATCCTTCAAAGCATTTCTTTTTCTTTTTCATCAAACATTGTGGCAAACTACAACATCCATGATTTCCTTTTAGGTTTTTTGTGGAGATCAAGCTATTGCACTAACATTTGTGATTACATTCAAAAAAATATTGTGCCATCAAGGTATAAGGTGATTTACAATTCAGATCTGATTTCTATTTCATCTTTCTTTATGCAATTTCCTTTCATTTTTAAGGTTGATTCCTAAACAGAGGTTTGACTAAGGAAAACTCATTTAGCCAACCTTCTTCCCCATTTTTCTGTGTGCAGAGACAGGTTACAGAACTTCCATAACTTTTCTAGCTAGATCGGGAATTGTTGGACGATCCTTGGAAAATTTAGCCAAAAACACTTGGTATATGTCACCATTGTCATCATGTCCCAGGTACATGTTGTCATTGTCATCATGTTCCATGCATTATGATCCTAGATTTGGCAAAAATCTAGGTTCCAACCTCCATGTCTCAGATATGCAGTTACAGGTCATTCTAGGATTCCGACAGTTGGGAATTCAGATACGAAAACTCACTTCTCATATTTTAGTTCTAGGTGCATTCAAATTCTTCTCCATTCTACTTCACATAAGTTTTCTCATGTGACTTAGACCATATATGTTCTTATTTAGTTTCTTGTATATCAATATCATTCCTCTCCTCAATTTTAAAGCAACAAAAGAATAAAAACCCTCCAAGCACAAATATAGCATTGACATCCTTCTTACCAAGTGGTGTTGATAATATTTGTCTTGAGATGGTTTTGTATTCCAATATGCCCTATGAATTGGGGAAAACAATCCTTTTATGTGATCCCCTTTTCATATTGTACATTTTGGTGATCTCGACTCTTCTTACATACTTTTAACTTTGGTGGTTAGATCCTTCTTGTATGACATTTCCACTTTGATTTGGTATTTAGATCTCATTTGTATGCATTTTTTCTATCATATCTTTACTACATTTTGTGCATTTAGATTTATATGCATTACATTGTTTCATTCTATGAATTTGCATTACTAAAAAAAGAAAGACAAACAAAATTTCATGTTGTTTTCATGCATGTTTTCCTTTTAGATTAATTTTATAATGCATACATTTTCTCAAGGTGATAGTGGTTTAGCCTCCCTTTTGTCACTTGATCTCTCTCATAAGGACTCCTCTCTCCATGAGGACATATCAGTGCAAGAAGATCTTTTAAACCCTTCTTTCAATAATCTCTCTCTTTTGGGAGAAGTGTTGAAGATTGATGTTAACTCTTCTCTTGATATTTTTTTCCCTAATGGGAATACCTTGTTGAAATTTAATAATTCCCCTTGTGATAACTTACCTTCTATTCATTTTCATGACTTTCCCTTTAGGAATGAAGCTTTAACGAATTGTGATTATACTTCTCCTAAAGTTTGTTCTATTCGCAATGATCTCCCGATTTGGGATGAACCACTAGATAATGATGTTGACTACTCTCTTCCTCATGAAGCAACCTTGATAGAAAAAGGATGATATTGTGGTTAACATTTGTTCTACTCCCTCTAGAAATGACACATTCATGCTTGATGTTTCCCATCCTAAGACATAGCCCCTTTTATAGGATATTTTAGAGCAAGAGGACGACATTATAAATACCTTTCTTAATATCACCTTACCCTCTTTAAATGTCATCCCTCTTAGAGATAAAGCATTGATGGAAATCCCTAAACCCAATTTTTAAGGTGATTCCTACAAATGAGAACACCTTGAAAGAAGAGGATGATATCACTTCTAATTTCCTTCATGCTCGCCCTTCTAGTGATGAACACATGAACAATCAAGAGCTTGATCAAGTCAAGATTGTCAATGTTTTGGGTAGTGAAAATCCTAAGGTTGTTTTCCATCTTCTTAAGATACCCCTCAAACTCAAAATAAACCAATCATTTCGGTGAAAGCTCCTCAACAACCTGACTATCATCTAGTTGCCCGCACTTATAACACAAGAACTAATAGACAACCTACAACTTCAATTTTTCCTCCTTCTCTTCCTACTTCTCAACTGGTGCTTCCTTCTGCACCCCGTCTCCCTCAAAATCTTGGAAAGGAGTATGATTTAGTAGAACAACTTCGTGCTACTCCCGCCAAGATATCTCCTTGGGAGCTTCTTCAAACTCCACCTACTTATCATGAAGCATTACAACAAGCCTTGATAAATGTGACTATCCCACCTCCTAGGCAAGACAATATAACTTCCATATTAGAAGGCATGAATGCAACCAATAACAAAGCTCAAATTGTGTTCTCTCAAGATGAGTTACCTCCTACAAAATACAAGATCAACATGATTCTCTTATGAGTGTTGTTATTATCAATGGTAATCTTATTTGAAGAACTTTAATTTATAATGGCTCTGGACTTAATGTTTGTAGCATTGACTTGTTACACAAGATAAATGTGGATGTTTCTATAATCAAACCTTATTCTATTCCTATCTGTGTCTTTGATAATGTTGCTAACGAAACCTTGGGTATTATCACTTTTCCTGTTAAAGTAGGTCTTGTTATTTTACCTACACCTATTCATGTCATGCTGGTGCTCTTAATTATAACCTTCCCCTAGGAAGACCATGGATACATTCCATGCACAATGTCCCCTCAACCCTTTATCGTAAAGTAAATTTCATCTATAACAACATCATGTATACCCTTGTTGTTGTTGATGATAAAATCCAAAATTGCTTACAAACTGAATTTGATTCTCCTTTTATTCCTATGCCATTTAAACAACACATATCTTCTTCTCCTAAAGATACTTCTCCCACAAGTGCCCTGTTAGATGATGATTGGGCATCATTAGACTTTACACCATCCTTTGCGAGTGAATACAAAGCTCCTAGTTGCTACATGGGACTCCTTAGAGGGCCTAGTGTGTCATTTTTCTAACCTGATTCTCAAAACAATTCAACTACTATTCTTCAGCATGGTTTACAATGTATGCAACAAAGCTTTGAGACTTGTGAGAAACCCATGGAAGGATTCAGTCTCAAACCCCCTTATTTGTCAACTCCTTTACCATCTAACATTTCTTCTCTGTCTACCTTTAATCAAGAAATCATTTTTCCTAACCTTCTTTGTGTTAGGTTGATTACTTGACCTAAACAAAAAAAGAAGCATAGTCAAAATATTATGAATCTTCCCTTTTGTATGTATCATTGATATCATGACCACTCTACTAATTAATGTCAAGCTTTGCATTACAAAATTCATAAATTCATTGACTATGATATCATTCACATAACATTTCGCAATGAGTTAATTTTCAATTCTGATTTCTTTAAATAATATTTTAAATTACTATTATGTTACTCCGCATTATGTGACATTGTTCGCTTATCCTTTGGAGGGCTCATTGTCATGCATGGTGGTACAATTTTCAGGTGTGATCATACTTCGTGAGTAACATAATAGGTCATCTTTCTATTTATTCTTGTCTCCACACTTGGTGAGCGAGGGTAGTATTTTGAATCTCTCTCATCCTTCTCTTAAGGACCCACTTTTCTCTTGGTTAAGTTGCATTTGTTTATCTTGTGATATCCAATCTTACATGGAATTTTTTTATTACATTATAGATTCTCTTCTATACAAGAGATATGTATCCTTGATCATAACCTTTTAATTGTTCGCAATTGGATATCCATGGTGAACAAATCTCTTACCTTGGGGGCTAAAAGTGTGTCATCCTTCCTTAAGAATCTCTTTACCTAGCAATAGGGAAGGTGTGAATTCTTCCCCTCCTATTTTGCATATCTCTTTTCAGCATCCTTCAAAAGGGTCCCTTTTACACTTTTTGCATGGTATCTCTTTGCATCTGTCCTTAATTTCCTTGACCTCATACGAACTGTGACCTCCTTGGCTTGAACTAGGTGCTACTTTTGGGATCTACCTCCTTTGTGTTAAAGGTGATTTATCCTTGTTTCTCTTTTCCATAAGATGTCAAAATAGTCCTCTTTTTTCCATCTTTGGGGGGAGGGGGGGGCATATATGGCCCCCTTATTATAAATATTTTTGTTTACTTTAAGCATTTTAGGTAGAGTACACTAGCATAATACAAATTGCTAGGTCTAAATCACTCTCCTTTATACATTTTTGGCAGATTTCCTTGGATACAATGTTTTCCTTGGCTATCCTTAGGATTGGTTGAACTAGCATAACACAACTTGCTAGCCTATTTGACCTCTCCTTCGCATACATTATAAGGATTGCTTGACTAGTATAACTGTATAGTCCTAAAAAGTTAGCACCCATAATTAGATGTCTTTAGGACCTATTAGGCCCCATTTTGGTGATTTCAAGGTTTGAATGCCTGATATGCTTGATCCATGTGACCCAATCTTCTTTTCCTGCTTATTTTCACTATCCCCAAGATCCACGTCAAATTTGAGCCTGATCTGTCTGTGACACGTTGAATAATCGATCTATCACTAGCGTTTTGGGCCCAGATTTCACCCAGATCCTGATGTCGGGGTCTTCTTCCGAGGTTTTCAATTGTGGTCGGCCTAGATCAAATTTGAATCCCAAATTCGAGGATTTACTATAAAATGACCTCATATCTCCTCATTTTGCGTATCATAATCAAGTGCAAGCATAATTCAATCCAATGCAAGCTATCCATCAAACAATCAAGCAACCAAGTTGAGAAATTGAGGATTTGGATTCAAGATTTGAAGGCAAGCATCCAATTCAAAATCTCCAAGTCTCAGTTTCTTCAAGATCCATCAAATCAAAGGAAATCTTCTCCAATTGATGCAAGTTTCTCTCCCATGATGACCAAGTAGAGGAATTCATTCATCCTTCTCTCTCTCTCCCCTTCTTTGCATGTGGTTATCAAGCATATCTATATTCTAGATCTTGGAGTGGAAATCATAGATCTATGCATTTGTGAGGGAATCCTTGATCCTACATTATATTCCAAGGTCAACTCTTTGGATTCCAAGCACATTCAAGTATCTTCATGGATTTGAGTGATTTCTACATCCATTCATGAGGGTTTATGTTAGGTAAATCAATAATTTTCCTTTTTCATTACTTTCCTTTATGCAATTTCTATCATATTTCAAAGTTGATTTCTAAACAGGGGTTTGCCCAAGGAAAATCCCTTTTTCCAACCTTTTTCCCCATTTTCTGTGTGCAGGAATAGGTTACAGAGCTGTCAAAACTTTTTTGGGCAGTACAGGTACAGTTGCAGATTCTAGGAAAATTTCATCCAAAAGTGTTAGGTACAGATCAACTTCTCATTATGTCCCTGGGTATAGATCGAATTCACATTTTGTCCCTGCCATTTTTGCCTGAAATTTCTAGGTCAGGTCAGTTATTTCTTCTGATTTCTATTTCTGTTAGTTTCAACTCAATATCAGATTTTATCAGTCTATTTTTACCATCTTTTTAGAGTCTTTTCTAATAGATCAATTACATAATATAATCATTCTCATTTCAATTACATTTATAGTGAAGGATAGACCATATTTCCAATTAGTGCTTGAGTCACCTCTTGAGCCTATTGAAGATATTCTCCCTTCCTAATGTGTAATTCATGAAATGGGGGAGTAACTCACTTAGTTTATTTTATGTTGCATTGTTCTCCCCATTCCACTATTGTACATTTTGGTGAACCCGAATCATTACATTTTCTTTCTGACATTGGTGTTAGATTCCCTTTATGTGCTTAAAGATTCACCTATTGTACATTTTGGTGAACCCGACTCATTACATTGAACCCGACTCATTACATTTTCATTATGATTTTGGTGTTAGATTCCCTTTATGTGCTTATAGATTCACCTATTGTGCATTTTGGTGAACCTGACTCATTACATTTCCATTATAATTTTGGTGTTAGATTCCATTTATGTGCTTATAGGCAAGAACACCTATTGTACATTTTGGTGAGCCCGACTCATTACATTTTCCTTTTATTTTGGTAGTTATATTGCATTGCATGCATTACATCCTTCTTAGTTCCATAGTTAGATTGAGATCTACTTGTACATGTTTTACATTTCTGAATTTGATAGTTAGATGCGTCTTTCATTAAAGATCTTCTTTGCTTGGATTGCATGTATCTTTCAAATATTACAATTGCATTAGATCTATGTATTTTCTCTCATTTCCTTGTGCATGAGTGTTATCACTTTGAGTCCTAGTTATAGCATTTTAGTTAGGAGAAGTTGTAGACTTATGGGTTCCTTTGATCTTGAGCCTTCCCTCTTTCATAAGAATCTTGATGAGACCAACATGCATACTAGTGATATCAATCCCATCATGGAGAAATACTCTTCCCATTATTCTCATTATGAAGATGAGGATTTAAGAGTTCCTCCTACACAAGTCCAAAAAATTTCCAATGACTTTGAGAAATTTTAACAATGGTTAGGAAAAGAAAACCCTAATCTTGAGGTCCTCTCTATTGTAAAAGACTTAAGAAAGATAATTCATGATTATGAACACATTGTTAACATCTTGTTTAGTATCTCTCATCTCATTGATAACAATGTTAAGTTTCTTAGAGATTGTGCTAAAGAGCTAGGCTTCATTCCACCTACCGCTAGCATTGAGACCTCTATGCCTATTTCTACATCAATTTGTAGTGTCTCCACTTATGCTCTGCCTATCATAACAACTTTTGTTCAAAATATCAATCCTACACATGTTAGCATCCCTATTCCTATTGTTTCTTCTATTCCTTCAAGTGTTCCATGTGTTTCATTTCCTTCATCAATGCCCACTTACACTAGTGTGTGTGTGTCTTCTTTGCAATAACAAATTTCTTCAATGACTCAATCGAAGTTCAACATTCCAACTTGTGACATTGCTTGTCCTTTGTCTTTGGATATCATCTATGTTGTTATCCCACAATACATGGAGATCCCTCATCTTGAGACCTATAACAGTAAGGGTGATCCTTTAACTCATGTTAAAACCTTTCAAACCTTGTGTAGTGATTTCTCTTATGACCATAGGTTCATGACTAAGCTATTTACTAGAACCTTTCGAAAAAAAGTATTGCAATGGTATTGTTCTTTTCCTCATTCTATTGATTCTTTTCAAAAACTTGCTACTACTTTCATTCAACAATTTTAAAACAACATTGGTCCTAAGATTTCTTTGAATGATTTAATGCATTGTAAACAAGGTGTTAAAGAAAAAGTGACTGATTTTATTAGTAGATTTAAGCATTTGCATGATCATCTTTCTTATCATGTACCTGAAATTAATGTTCAATGCATTTTCATTGCTAATTTACAAAAAGATGTTAGAGATAAGATTCTACTTTCTGGATTCTCTTCCTTTACTCAATTATGTGCAGTGTTTCATAATTATCAATTGTGATTGAGTTACTCCTCCAATGGCTCAGATTGATAAGAGTGTTGTCACATCCAACAATTTTAACAAGTTTTAGAAAACAAAGAACCTCATTAATATCAATAATTCATCAAAAAATGTTGATGAGAAAGTGGCAACAACATCCAAAGGTGTGGCTCCTTTGTCATGTTTTTTTAGACTTGCTTGTAATTTTACTCATCTTTCTAAATTTTTTTCTTAATGTGACGTTGAAGTTGATTAATGCTAATGTGTTAACTGTTCCTCCTATTAATCCTATTGACGCGTCCCAACCCTTACCCAAACACTTTGATCACAAATGTTTCTACCAATACCATCATCAACCTGGTAATAATACTGAAAAGTATTTCCATTTGAAATCTATTATACAAGACCTCATTGATTCTAATGTTATATCTGTTGAGGGTGTGAGTGATCAAGGAAAGAAATATGTAGCACCTCCCTACCAAAACTTTCAAATATACGTCAACCCTTTATGGTGCAGGGCACCTCCCTATTTGATGTTTTAGTGTTGTTTAAGGTTGTTTTAGGTGTTTGTGTGTGTGTTAGAATAATACCCAAGGGGTTGGATGCAATGATAGTTTAACTTCATGTTTGTAAGAGCCTTAGTGCTCATTAGGTGTTTTGGGTCATTTTGGCTTCAAATAGTGTAAAATTGCCATTTTAGTGCAATATGGGTCAGAGGTGTGTTTTAGGACCCTACATATCCTATTTAGGGTCTTAGAATTCAACATCAATCATCGAGTTGACAAACAAGGTCAAAATGCTCAAAATACAAAATGTTGCTAGCAACTTTCAAAGTTGTTCGAGCAACTTTTTGCAAGATTTTGCAAAATGTAGTTAGAACTGTTGTAACTACCCCATGCTTGGTATATGATCATGGATTCAATGTTTTGGGATGGTTAATTATATTTTGGATTGAAACATTTACTTCTGACACCCTTGTACAGATGACTATATCTGCATTTCAGTAATTTGCACTGTATCTTTGCTACTGTACGGTTGTGTATGGATTGGCATAGCTGATTGAGCTCCATGGAAGTGTAGTGTTTCCTTTTAGCTTTCATGTTCAGCAGATAGTTTAATTTAAAGTGTTTTTAGTGTAAAGTTAGAGGATTTTGTAGGTCACTCATCTGATAGAGACAATATAGTGTTACCTAGCTATAAATGGCTCTAACCTAAGAACCCTCTAGTGGAATTGACTGAAACCATGGGGAAGTAGGGTTAGAGTCTGTAGATAGGATTTTGGTTTCTTTTCTTGTTGTTTCAATTTATTTCCCAAGCCAAAAGTGAAACCCTATGGCTGACTGGTGAATCTAGGTGAGCCAGGATAGGGGGAAGAAAGAATTTGATTGAGCACCCATGACCTTTTGGGAAAGACTTAGTGGAAATTATAGATGCACTAGAGAGTCTACTAAAAGGATTCAAAGGTTTAATGAGGTGAACCAAAGATTGGAGACAAGTTTAACAATTATTCATGTTGACTGGTCCAGAGGCCAAATTAATAGGCTATAAACTAGGGCCTGCAAGAGACTAGGGTTTTGGGTGCTTTTAGAGGTCAGGGTTTTGGATTCTGACTATGTTGGGTGATGCCTTGAAGATTTTTAGGTCTTTTTGTGGAGTCATTTCAATATTTTGGGAGCATTTGGCCAAAATCGATGGAAATAGACCTACTAGGAATTGAGCAATTAGGCCTCCTAGTAAAATAATGACCAAATGGATTGGTAAAGAGTCTTGGAGTATTGGAATGAGTGTAGAATGACCAATAATGGGTCAAGAAGTGTGTTAAGAGTCTTGATGAATGTGTGGGAAGATCCTAGGCAGAGGATTGGCATTCTAGGTGGAGTTCTAGTGGAGGAAACTAGGCTTTTGGTTAACTAGTTGGACTAGTTAAGATTAGAAACCGTGGAGTATTCTAAAAACCAACTATACCTTGGAGGATAAGTTGGTAGAGAGGGTCTTGGAGATCCTAATTGAAGGAAGATCCAACAAGAACAACCATTTTATGGTTGGGTTAGTCAAATAAGCACCTTGGAGAGAGGAGAAGCTCTAGAATGTCAAACCCTCTGCATCAGAGTGGTATCAAAGCCATATTAACTTGAAGGTCATGTATGTCTGAAGTGGAAGAGAGTCAAGAGGTAGAAAATATGCCTCCTAAGGCAATGAGTAGGTATGCCATAGTGGAATTGGTTCAAGGCCTCTTGGAGAAGGCTAGTGTGTTCGAGACAAAGGGAAAAAAGAAGATCACAGAATGGGGAGATGAGAGTGACGGAGATGATGAAAATCAGATAGAAGAGTCATCAAACAAAGGGAAAGAACCTGAGATAGACAAAGAGAAAAATGTATTCTTAGATGCCTTCAAGTCTTTAAACAAGGATAGCATGGAACACATACCATATTACTATGGCATCCTGAATGGAGAAGAGTTGTTGGATTGGATTGAAGCCATTGACAACCAATTTTATTACAAAGAAGTCTCAGAGGAGAAGAGAGTCAGCTATGCTAAGGCTAGACTCAAGGAATCTGCATTGGTGTGGTGGAATATGATGCAGGATGATAGGGTAAGAAGTGGAAAGAAAATATTTTTTCTTGGGAGAGGATGAAAATCAGATTGAGGGCACAATACTTTCCTACTGATTATTAAATCCAAATGTACCAAAAGTTACAGAACTTAAGACACAAGGAAATGACAGTGAGTGCTTATACCGAGGAGTTCCACAAGTTAAGCCTAAGGGCTAGAAGACAAGAAGAATAAATGGAGAAAGTGGTCAGGTATCTCAATGGGCTAAGGCAAGGGATACAAGATGAGATCAGCATGATGGCTCCTGACAATATGCACAAATGTTTCCAATTGGCCTTAAGAGCAGAGGATAAGGCTAGAAGGAGGAATGATTTCCATCAAAGAGGAAGAGGTGGCAACAATAATAGAGGGTTCCAAAGAGGAAGAAGTAACTTTGGTAGGGGACAAAGCCCTAATAGACAAGAAGATAATCAATCTATGGATAACAGTGGGGGCAATCAGTTTAGGGGATCCTTTCAGAGAGGCAAATACAAAGGAAGAGGGCCTCCTAGGGGAAGATTTCAATCCCAAGGAAGATCCAATTCAGTCTTCACTGGTAGATGCTATAACTACAACCAAGTGGGTCATACGATGGGCAAGTGTCCTTAAAATACTTCCTCATCTTCAATGGGGGATAGAAGGAATCAGTTGGTATAAGAGGATGACACACAAAGTGTTACTTCTCCCATTTTCAAGGCAAGGCCAATATTGGATGGAGAGAGCTTAATGTTAAGGAGAACTTTGTTGAAAGTGCCTAGCACCATACAGCCACCCCAAAGGAAAAACTTGTTCAAAACAACTTGTAGGTCTCATGGGAAGATTTGCAAAGTGATAGTGAACTCTGGATCCACTGATAATATAGTATCCACAAAGATGGTGGACAAATTGAAATTAAGGAGGATACCTCATACCACACCCTATAAGGTTTCATGGTTGAATAGGGGTCAAAAGATAGTGGTGGATGAACAAAATTTGGTGGAGTTTGAGATTGGAGAGTATAAGGACAAATTCCTATGTGACATACTTCCTATGGATGCATGTCATCTTCTTCTAGGACGTCCATGGTAGTATGATGTCAAAGCAATGCATGATGGGGAAAGGAATAATTATGTGATCACCAAGTTGGGGAAGAAGTTTCAGATGGATCCTTTACCAGATCCTAATGAGGAGAGACATGTGGGAAAAAGTGTGATGTTATTGAGTGGGAAGGAGTTTCTAAAGGCCATGAAGAAGGGGAAAGGATTATGTTGTACAGTAGTGGTAAAACCAAAGGAGGATACTAAGGAGAAAGTCAGTTTGCCACCAGAGATACAAGCATTGTTGGAGAAGTACCATGACATAGTAGATAATGATTTGACAAGTGCATTACCACCTATGAGGGATATGATTCATCAGATTAACCTCATTTTGGAGAAAATTTTCCAAACAAAGTAGCATATAAGATGACACCAAGTCAGAATGCAGAAATAGAAAAATAGATTCAAGATTTGTTGGATAAGGGGTTGATAAGGAAGAGTTTAAGCCCATGTGCTATGCCAATAGTACTTGCACCTAAGAAGGATGGAAAATGGAGGATGTGTATGAAATCCAGGGCTATAAACAAGATCACAATTACATATAGGTTCCCAATGCCCCGGATAGAATATTTGATGGACAATCTAGGAGGATCTTGCTACTTCTCAAGGATGGATTTGAAATCAGGATATCATCATATAAGAGTGAGGCCTAGTGATGAGTGGAAGATAGCCTTCAAGACCAATGAAGGTCTATATGAGTGGCTAGTAATGCCCTTTGGCCTAAGTAATGCACCTAGCACATTCATGAGGCTCATGAATGAAGTGCTAGCAGAGTTCATTGGTATGTTTGTAATAGTTTACCTTGATGATATTTTGATCTTTAGAAGGTTCAAGGAATTGCCTACACCTAGGTCCATAGGGGATGTTAGGATTTTCCATGGATTGGCCTCCTACTATAGGAAATTTGTGAGAAATTTTAGTCATGTGTGTGCCCTTATACTTAACACCATAAAAGGTGGAATCAAATGTAAGTTTGAATGGACTGTGGTAGCAAACTAAGGGTTTGAAATGTTAAAGAAAAGGATTGCAGAGCTACCTAATCTTAGGTTTCCTAACTTCAATCAACTCTTTGTGGTAGAGTGTGATGCTAGTAAGTTGGCTATTGGAGCAGTGCTAAGCCAAGAAGGACATCATGTGGCTTTCTTCTCTAAAAAGTTGAATGAGGCTTAACAAAAGTACTCCACCTATGATTTGGATTTATATGCTATGGTTCAAGCCCTTAAGAAGTGGATACACTACCTATTACATAGGGATTTTGTGGTCTACACTGATAACCATGCTCTAAGTTTCTTGAATGGACAAGAAAAATTGAATCAGAGGCACTTGAAATGGGTAGAATCATTGCAGGCTTATACATTTGTCATAAAGCACAAGAAGGGGGTTAGTAACAAAGTTGCAGATGATCTTAGTAGAAGAGTACTCACAATAGAGGAGATACAATTGCAAAGTGTAGGGATGGATGATTTGAAGGACCTCTATAAGGAGGACAAGGATTTCAGAGAATCCTATGAAACATGTGTGAAGTTTCAACAAGGTTTCAAAGTGGATTTCAGTGAGTTTGTGTTGCAGGAAGGTCTTTTGTTTAAAGATCACCTTATGTGTATTCCTCAATGCTCAATGAGGGAAAACATTATGAAGGAGAAACACCAAGGTAGCTTGGGGGATCACTCTGGACTGGGTAAGACTTTGGAGCAAGTGAATAGGAACTACTATTGGCCTAAGTTACAATCAAATGTGAGGAGGTTTGTAGAACAATTTCAGATTTGTTAGAGGGAAAAAGGACAGAGCAGCAACAATGGGTTATACCGACCCCTATCCATACCCCAAAGGCCTTGGGAGTGTCTTAGTATGGAATTTGTTTTGGGGTTACCAAAGACACCTAGGGGTCATGACGGTGTATTTTTGGTGGTGGACCATTTTAGCAAAATGGCCCACTTCATTCCATGCAAGAAAACAAATGATGCTTCTCAAATTGGAGGTCTATTCTTTAGGGACATTGTGAGGATCCATGGATTGCCACTAAATATTGTAAGTGATAGAGATAGTAATTTTGTGGGTCACTTTTTGAGGACCCTATGGAAGATGCTTAGAACAAACTTGTATTCCTCTTCACCCTACCGTCCACAATCAAATGGACAAACGAAGGTAGTGAACAGGTCACTTAGGAACTTATTCAGGTGTTTCACAAAACAACATGGACAGTCATGGGATCACATCATTGGGCAGGAAAAATTTGCATATAATGACTCCATCAATAGGAGTACTGGTAGAAGCCCCTTTGAAATAGTATATGGTGTCTGTTGGTGCCCAAAAATGCTGAATTGGATTTTCTTTGGACTTGCCAATCCAAATATGGGAAATCCAATTATTTTTGGCCAACTAAAAGGAATGAATGATTATGATCCTCTTCCCCTACGCTTCTAGCTCTGCAGGACCAAGGTGGGTGCACTTTCACCTGAACAGGCTTTTTATAGCAGATAACCTGTGTATGGAACTCAAACTTCCATCTCTCAAAGTATGGAAAATTAGTATTAAGATCACAAAACTGAAAACAATATATTATACCAATATTAAATGTAATGTTGCAAGAAATTTAAAATGATTGATTAATTCAATATATAAACTGGATAAAGTAAATGGATATATTAGCTCAAAACTTTAAACAATGAAACTTTACACCATAATACAATAAACAAGAAAGATTGGTGCTTTATCTAAATATGGGCAATAGAGTCAATATTATTTCAATCTTGCATTCAACTTCAGAGATAGTTTTGCAAACAAAACTTATCACCTTAAAGGTGTTATGAAATGCACATATAAACTAAAATAAGTTCAGATATATTTCTCAAATGACGGACTTATTGACTAATGCTTTAATCAATAGAATTTAACCATGCGAAAATTAGAAAAATGCCAATTGATAATACAATATATAAACCAAAATAGAGTATATGCGCATCAAACGATCACTTTAAGGAATTTCTAATTGATTTATCTGAAGGAATGATTGTAAAATAATAAAGAAATAATTGCATACATGAAAGAAAAAACCAAACTTATCTCTACTTGCTTATGAAAACCGGTATATTGAATTCATGTTTGCAGCATTTTCTCCAGCTATTTCCACTCCACCATTCCAAAATTGATTGTGTTGTTTGAGGAGGTTTTTGTATCTATATAAATATAAAATTGAAGAGATGCATGGGAACATCGCACCCCTTCCTAAAAACTAACCTATAACTGACTATTCTAAACATTACAACAATTTGGATAACAAGTTATCCTTCATTAATAACAACTATCAACCGATTCGGTTGTACCTAACCTGCCCAACTTCAAAATAATAAATCTGCATATAAACTGCTCCATAATTGCATTCAAAATCCCTACCTGGTGTGTTTGAAGTCGATGGCAGTGTTTGATGGATCTCAAGTTTTTATATTTATCTGCTATACAAAAATATCTCTGAATATGGATGTCGATCTTCTCCTTTTATGTATTTTGATCTTAACTATAATATGTATGATTCCATATATCTGTATCGACATACTAGTCTGCAATATATACGCCTCTGATCATTGTTTCTCTGAGAAGTTACAGTGCATTTGTCTTAGTTTCCATATTTCTCTCATATATTGACTAGTGTATTTTACTTGTAGCTTTAATTATTATAGAAACTTATTTTTGTACTATGAGTTGTGTCATTGTCTGACAACAAAAGCATACAAGAATTGTTTGGATTCTATAGAATGTTGGTCTTCCATTTGTTGCGGTTGTATATTGATCTACAATGTAAGTGGGAGTCGATCCATTATGTGGTGCTGATAGGGGTGGCGACCACACTGATGGACACATGGTGGATGCTTTTGCAGGCTATTGTATATGGCGACCCATGCTATGGAGGAATCCATGCTCTTTGGAATGTGAAAACCTTCCATGTTTGCTGTTGAAGATAGCGACCAGCATGATGAATGTTTGATGGAATATATGCTAACTCATCTGATGAGTCATTGATGAGTTAGCAGATTTGTCAGTTACTTTTTAACAATTTTAATCAGTTTGTCGCCTCTGTATAATGGCATCTATTATGGTATTTAATACCACAATGGGTTGTATCCCTTGAATTCTACAGAGATCTGTAATGAGTCTCTTTATTCCACTGACTATCGAATATATAGAATATATACCTCCTACTTTGATGCTTATCGGATGGAACACGAGACTATCACTGTTCATAACCTCTGCATATCACATTGAATTCGATGGATCTGATAATGAATCTCTCTGCAGTAGCATCTTGTCTTCAGTGTACATCTCCCTTTGGTCAAGTTATATTCTTTTGGTGTGAGTCAACCTCTGTAAGCACGTTTGTCGCTTTAATTAGAATCATTGAGTGCTTGCCACCTTTTTTTTCTCTCATCGACTGCAACCATAGCATCGATTACTATGTTTGCATGTTATCGACGTTTATGATGTCAAACTATTTCCCATCTAGTTGTTCATGTTCGCCACCTTTTTTTTTCTGAATGAAGAATAATCAATAACAAAACTATCATTAAGTGAAAAGAATAACATAATATTTTAAAATGATATGTAACAATAAATTATATAATTATCAAAAGGCTTTTATCTTTTTCCCACCATACCATCACATAATGTTTAAATAGTGAGCAACACGCAATATGGATAATTATAATAAACATTTTAACATTGATTCCTTTAAATAGATAAAAGACATAAATATAAGATTAGTTTTCATATTAATCATAGGAAATAGAGATGAATCAAAATCAAAAATATAATCTTTTATCCATATAATTATATATAAAGCTTTATAACTTTAGTTAGTCTTTCTTTGCACTAACTACTTTTCGTTTTGATAAAAACTTTGTTTTGATTTAATAATAATAATAATAATAATAATTATACCATTTAAACTTTATCTTTCTTTACTAACAAATGGCGTGAAATTCACATATTAGGATAAGGCATTTAAAATATAACTTATGCTTGTGATTAATAACAAAACAAATCATTAAACATATACTAATATCATGGAAAGAGAATAAGAAACATAAACACTATAATAATATGAACGTTTTCAAAAGTAACATAGTATTAATATAGTATAAGCTTCTTTAACAACATTTTTCATAATAAATCTATTCAAATTCCCTTTAATGTTCATAAGCATAACATATTTTCTAAGAGACATACATATATACTAACCACTTTCCCTTATATCCTTTTCACACTATTAAAGTAATGATAACCCTAATTATTCTATAGGAATTAGGGCATAACACATAGATTCACATGTATGAAAAGGAAATATCATTTATCATTATCGTTATTGATCAAACTAAAACACATTGTAATCTTCGAATCATGATCATAGATAACAATACCATCTTGTCTTTTGAAAATAATAAACATTCAAATCCATGGAAGCTTAATTAAAACAAAATCAACCTCTTCGAAACATTAAAAAACATTTGAAGGTATCATTAAATCAAAGATATATTTCTCCACATAAAATATTATCTCTTAAGTCATGATTGTAAGTTAATTGCTTTTATCACCAATATGGATTTAGAGATTTATAATGCAATAGCAAGATATGCAAAATTCCTTCTAATTGCATTAGGATTTATATGAAGACATCTCATAAGACTTCAAAAGCATATTCAAGACCAATTGCAATTAAATTATGTCCTTAAGGGAAGAAAGTCACAAGATCAGATTCCTAGATTCCCTTAGTGAAAAGGAACCTTAAGAAAATGATTCTAGGATAATGAGAATCTCAAAACATTAAACCATGATACATATGAAAGTGAATGAATACATAATAACACTTTGATAAGACAAATATGATAGAAAATAGAAGCTATAAAAGACAAGTAGGTATATGTAAATAGTTACTTCCCTAAACAAGAATGGATACAAATCACTTTGTCGACATGGGTTCCACTAGTGGCTCTTTCTGGGGATGTGTGTTTATATTTGAACACAGCAAGATCCAAGCTATCTCTGGAAAGCAGACCATTAGAAAACACAACGACAATATATGTATATAAGAAAAAGGAAAAAGAAAAAAAAAACACTTTCCTATTGTTATCTTTAATGAAAGAAAGGTTTAAGGTACTGACCATGCACAAGAAGTTCATGATTGTAACCTTCCAAATCTTGCAAAATGTAAGAATTCTCACCTCCTTTACCAATAATGACAAAAGG
>MU225187.1:1876606-1887332 GCA_018584345.1 Thuja plicata | reverse complement strand
CACCCTCTTCTTAGAAGGAAATGAAATTAATTGATTTGGGTTCTTCCTTAGTAGAGTATATGCTACAAAAATATGAATAGAAGCTTGAGTTTAAATATATAAATTTTAAACAATGAAAACTTTAATAGAAATTATAAGCTCTACTATATCAAATTTAAAAGCTTTTAATGATATTACTCATATATCCACTTCTTTATACTTGAAAATGTAAAATCTGAAATTTTCAAAATCTAAGTAATAATGATTATTAAGATGTTTTAATAAAGAATAAAAGATTAAAAGCTGAATTAAAATATCAATTCTAAACAAAATCTGAATTATGTAACTCACCAAATGTCTTAATTAAATGAATCTCTATGCTGGTCTAAAAACAAAAAACTTGTAAAGTTTACTTGCAACTCGTTCCTCAGTAGAGTCACCAATCTGTTGGTGCCCAAAAATGTTGAATTGGATTTTCTTTGGACTTGCCAATCTGAAGATGGGAATTCCAATTATTTTTGGCCAACTAACGGGAATGATCGATTATGATCATCTTCCCCTACACTTCTGGCTCTGCAGGACCAATGTGGGTGCGCCTTCACCTGAACATGATTTTTATAGCAGATAACCTGTGTATGGAACTCAAACTTTCGTCTCTCAAAGTATGGCAAAGTACTATTAAGATCACAAAACTGAAAACAATATATTATTCCAATATTAAATGTAATGTTGCAAGAAATTTAAATGATTGATTAATTCAAGATATAAACGGGATATAGTAGCTCAAAACTTTAAACAATGAAACTTTACACCATAATACAATAAACAAGAAAGATCAATGCTTTATCTACCTATGGGCAATAGAGTCAATATTATTTCAATCTTACGTCCAACTTCAAAGACAATTTTGCAAACAAAACTTATCACCTTAAAAGTGTTATGAAATGCACATATAAACTAAAATAAGTTCATATATATTTCAATTGAGTATTATTTCTCAAATGACAGACTGATTGACTAATGCTTTAATCAATAGAATTTAACCATGCAAAAAATAGAAAAATGTTAATTGATAATACAATATATAAACCAAAATAGAGTATATGTGCATCAAACGATCACTTTAAGGAATTTTTAATTGATTTATCTGAATGACTGATTAAAAAATAATAAAGAAATAATTGCGTACATGAAAGAAAAAACCAAACTTATCTCTACTTGCTTATGAAAACTGGTATATTGAATTCATGTTTGCAACATTTTATCCAGCTATTTCCACTCCACCATTCCAAAATTGATTGTGTTGTTTGAGTAGGTTTTTGTATCTATATAAATATAAAACTGAAGAGATGCATGGGAACATCGCAGCCCTTCCTAAAAAATAACCTATAACTGACTATTCTAAACATTACAACAATTTGGATAACAAGTTATCCTTCATTAATAACAACTATCAACCGATTCGGTTGCACCTAACCAGCCCAACTTCAAAATAATAAATCTGCATATAAACTGCTCCATAATTGCATTCAAAATCCCTACCTAGTGTGTTTGAAGTCGATGGCAGTGTTTGATGGATCTCAAGTTTTTATATTTATCTGCTATACAAAAATATCTATGAATATGGATGTCGATCTTCTCCTTTTATGTATTTTGATCTTAACTATAATATGTTTGATTCCATATATCTGTATCGACATACTGGTCAGCAATATATACGCCTCTAATCATTGTTTCTCTGAGAAGTTACGGTGCATTTGTCTTAGTTTCTATATTTCTCTCATATATCGACTTGTGTATTTTACTTGTAGCTTTAAATATTATAGAAACTTATTTTTGTACTATGAGTTGTGTCAGTGTCTGACAACAACAACATACAAGAAGCATTTGGATTCTATAGACTGTTGGTCTTCCATTTGTTGCGACTGTATATTGATCTGCAACGTAAGTGGGAGTCGATCTATTATGTGGTGCTGATAGGGGTGGTGACCATGCTGATGGACGCATGGTGGATGCTTTTGTAGGCTATTATCTATGGTGACACGTGCTATGGAGGCGTCCATGCTCTTTGGAATGTGCAAACCTATCGTGTTTGCTGCTGAAGATGGCGACCAACATGATGAATGTTTGATGGAATATATGCTAACTCATCTGATGAGTCATCGATGAGTTAGCAGCTTTGTCAGTTGCTTTGTTACAATTTTAATCAGTCTATCACCTCTGTATAATGGAGTCTATTATGGTCTTTAATACCATAATGGGTTGTATCCTTTGAATTCTACAGAGATCTATAATGAGTCTCTTTATTCTACTAACTATCTAATATATACCTCCTACTTTGATGCTTATCGGATGGGACATGAGATTGTCGATGTTTATAACCTTTGTATGTCATGTTGAATTTGATGGATCTGATAATGAATCTCTCTGCAGTAGCATCCTATATTCAGTGTACATCTCCCTTCGGCCAAGTTATATTCTTTTGGTGTGAGTCAACCTCTGTAATCACATTTGTCACTTTAATTAGAATCATTGAGTGCTTGCCACCTTTGTTTTCTCTCATCGACTACAACCATAGCATCGATTACTATGTTTGCATGTTATCGACGTTTATGATGTCAAACTATTTCCCATCCAGTTGTTCATGTTCACCACCTTTTTGTTTTTCTGAATGAAGAATAATCAATAACAAAACTATCATTAAGTAAAAAGAATAACATAACATTTTAAAATGATATGTAACAATAAATATAATTATCCAAAGGCTTTTATCTTTTTCCCGCCATACCATCACATAATGTTTAAATAGTGAGCAACACGCAATAAGGATAATTATAATAAACATTTTAACATTGATTCCTTTAAATAGATAAAAGCCATAAAAATAAGATTATTTTTCATATTAATCATAGGAAATAGAGATGAAACAAAATCAGTAATATAATCTTTTATCCATATAATTATATATAAAGCTTTATAACTTTAGTTAGTCTTTCTTTGCACTAACTAATTTTTGTTTTGATAAAAACTTCGTTTTGATTCAATAATAATAATAATAATAATACCATTTAAAATTTATCTTTCTTTAATAACAAATGCCATGAAATTCACATATTAGGATAAGGCATTTAAAATATAACTTATGCTTGTGATTAATAATAAAAGAAATCATTAAACATATACTAATATCATGGAAAGAGAATAAGAAACATAAATACTAGAATAATATGAATGTTTTCAAAAGTAACATAGTATTAATATAGTATAACCTTCTTTAACAACATTTTCCATAATAAATCTATTCAAATTCCCTTTAATGTTCATAAGCATAACATATTTTCTAAGAGACATACATATATACTAACCACTTTCCCTTATATTCTTTTCACACTATTAAAGTAATGATAACCATAATTATTTTATTGGATTTAGGGCATAACACATAGATTCACATGTATGAAAAGGAAATATCATTTATCATTATCATTATCGATCAAACTAAAACACATTGTAATCTTCAAATCATGATCATAGATAACAATACCATCTCGTCTTTTGAAAATAATAAACATTCAAATCCATGGAAGCTTAATTAAAACAAAATCAACCGCTTCGAAACATTAAAAAACATTTGAAGGTATCATTAAATCAAAGATATATTTCTCCACATAAAATATTATCTCTTAAGTCATGATTGTAAGTTAATTGCTTTTATCACCAATATGGATTTAGAGATTTATAATGCAATAGCAAGATATGCAAAATTCCTTTTAATTGCATTAGGATTTATATGAAGACATCTCATAAGACTTCAAAAGCATATTCAAGACCAATTGCAATTACATTATATCCTTAAGGGAAGAAAGTCACAAGATCAGGTTCCTAGATTCCCTTAGTGAAAAGGAACCTTAAGAAAATGATTCTAGGATAATGAGAATATCAAAACATTAAACCATGAGACATATGAAAGTGCATGAATACATAATAACACTTCGATAAAAAAAAGATGATAGAAAATAGAAGCTATAAAAGACAAGTAGGTATATGTAAATAGTTACTTCCCTAAACAAGAATGGATACAAATCACTTTGTCGACATGGGTTCCACCAAGGTCAATCTTAGAAGGATATTGGAGCTGAGGGATCTCAGTTTGAAGGACAAGAGGAGTGCTCAAGGAGAGTCATTTGTTGAACAGATGAAGGAGGTGCATGATCAAGTCAATAAGACTTTACAAAAGCAAGTGGAGAAGTACAAATCCAAAGTTGATCAGACCAGAAGAGACTTGTAGTTCAAGGTTGGGGATCTAGTACTTGCCTACCTTGGGAAGGAGAGGCTACCCAAAGGCCAGCCAACTAAACTATTCATGAAGAAGGTAGGGCCAGTGAAGATTTTGCATAAGTATGGCAAGAATGCTTATGAAGTGGAGTTGCCTCCTGATTTGGGGATTTCACCCATTTTCAATGTTTGTGACTTGTACCCTTATAAGGGATCATCTCTAGACAAAGGTCAGTCTACACTTGCAGATTTGGAGGATGATGATTGGGTGAAAGACTTACCTACCCCAATGCCACTACAATTGGAAAGTGTCTTGGATTCTAAAGTGGTATAGAAGACAAGAAAAGGTAACTACAAGGAGTACCTTATCAAATGGCAGGGACTACCTAAAACTGAGGCTACTTGGATGACAGAGCTCGACATTCGAAAACATGGGGTCACCATTGAAGACCTCGTAACTCAAGGGACTTGAGTTATTTTGTCCAGGGGAGTATGGTGCAGGGAACCTCACTATTTGAAGTTTTAGTGTTTTTTAAGGTTGTTTTATGTGTTTGTGTGTGTTAGAATAATACCCAAGGGGTTGGATGCAATGATAGTTTAACTACATGCTTTTAAGAGCCTTAGTGCTCATTAGGTGTTTTGGGTCATTTTGGCTTCAAATAGTGTAAATTTTCCATTTTAGTGCAATATGGGTTAGAGGTGTGTTTTAGGACCCTACATATCCTATTTATGGTCTTAGAAGTCAACATTAATCATCGAGTTGACAAACAAGGTCAAAATGCTCAAAACACAAAATGTTGCTAGCAACTTTGAAAGTTGCTCAAGCAACTTTTTGCAAGAATTTTGAAAAATGTAGTTAGAACTGTTGTAACTCCCCCATGCTTGGTATATGAGCATGGATTCAATGTTTTGGGATGGTTAATGATATTTTGGATTGAAACATTTACTTTTGACACCCCTATACAGATGACTGTATCTGCATTTCAGTAATTTGCACTATATCTTTTCTACTATATGGTTGTGTATGGATTGGCATAGATGATCGAGCTCCATGGAAGTGTAGTGTTTCCTTTTAGCTTTCATGTTCAGTAGAAATTTTGATTTCAAGTGTTTGTAGTGTAAAGTTAGAGGATTGTGTAGGTCACTCATCTGACAGAGACAATATAGTGTTACCTAGCTAGAAATGGCTCTAACCTAAGAACCCTCTGATGGAATTTCCTGAAACCATGGGGGAATTAGGGTTAGAGTCTATAGATAGGATTTTGGTTTCTTTTCTTGTTGTTTCAATTTATTTCCTAGGCCAAAAGTGAAACCCTATGGCTGACTGGTGAATCTAGGTGAGCCAGGACAGGGGGAGAAATAATTTGATCGAGCACCCATGACCTTTTGGGAAATACTTAGTGGAAATTATAGATTCAATAGAGAGTCTCCTAAAAGGATTTGAAGGTGGAAGGAGGTGAATCAAAGATTGGAGACAAGTTTAACAATTATTCATGTTGACTGGTCCAAAGGCTAAATTAATAGGCTATAAACTAGGGTCCGCAAGAGACTAGGGTTTTGGGTGCTTTCAGATGTTAGGGTTTTGGATTCTAACTGTGTTGGGTGATGTCTTGAATATTTTCAAGTTTTTTTTTTGAGTCATTTGGATATTTTGGGAGCATTTGGCCAAAATTGATGGAAATAGACCTACTAGGAATTGAGCTATTAGGCCTCCTAGTAAAATAATGACCAAATGGATTGGTTAAGAGTCTTGGAGTATTGGAATGAGTGCAAAATGACCAAGAATGGGTCAAGAAGTGTGTTAAGAGTCTTTATGAATGTGTGAGAAGATCCTAGGCAAATGATTGGCATTCTAGGTGGAGTTCTAGTGGAGGAAACTAGGCTTTTGGTTAACTAGTTGGACTAGTCAAGCTTAGAAACCTTGGAGTCTTCTAAAAACCAACTATACCTTGGAGGAGAAGTCAGTAGAGAGGGTCTTGGAGATCCTAATTGAAGGAAGATCCAACAAGAACAACCATTGGATGGTTGGGTTAGTCAAATAAGAACCTTGGAGAGAGGAGGAGCTCTAGATTGTCAAACTCTCTGGATCACTTTACCATCTCATTCAACCAATATTGTTGACTCTACCCAACCCTTGTCTTATCCTTCCACTTATGTTGTCGACTATGTGCATGTGGTTAAAACCTACATGTGTGGAACCAGCTCAGACATGAAAACATTAGAGATAAAAAAAACATACAAGTTACATTAACATATCTAAAAAGCTAGTTCCTACATAAAGCTTCCTCCACAACCTCTAATGAGCTGAAACAAGTGCACCTGAGACTTGTTTGATTTTCTCATAGAGATTTTTTGGGTGTGCTCTCTCAATAAAATATTTAAATCCCACTATTGATTTCTTGATTGAGATTATTGATCCTATAATGAAAACTAATCGATTGATGAAGAACTCACGAACAAGTTTGAAGAACTTGCCTCAAGCTTTCGCCATTGATGCAAATGAAGATTCAAACTATTAAACTAAGATGAAATGCAAGATTAATCTAGGATTCATTCACCATGAAAATAAACTATGAAATCCTAGAGCAATACTAACATGATAACAATGCATAAAATGAGAGATGATTTGCAAGGAGTGAGGCCTCCTATTTGTAGATTTTTGGAGGGCTTGGATGAGGTGGATCTCATATAGCATCCACATAGGATCCACATGGGATAAAGGAGTAGTCATGTAAGAGAGAGAGTTTCTCACACATGTGTGAGAAATTCTTGATAATGATGACTCAATGACAAGTGTAATGGGGTGGGAGGCCCAAAGTGAGTCACATGTTGGGCATCTTCCAAAGAGGAAAGGGGAGACAAGATGTAAGAGAAATGACTAGGGCTATTTTAGGCAAAGGGAATGGACAACTCCCATATGAGGGGTGCTCACACATGTGTGAGCACCATTAGGAGGTTAATTATTGTCAAAATTATAAAATTAGGCTTAGGGGGATAGTGATGGGTATAGACTAAGCTTTTTAGGTGGGTTTAGGATTAATCCAAATTAGATTTAGATTAATCATAGCTTAGTAGAATATTACAATGTGGAGGGAATAAATAAATTGAAATTTATTTAAAGGGGGATTTAATGGAGTATGATCTCCATCATCTGGGAGTAGGATCTCCATTGTTTCAATCAACATCCTCAGAGCAATTCTCTTGTTTGTTGGGATTCACTAAAGTAAATAAATATCAAAATATGTGCAAGTTAGCAAAAAATCCTTTCGAGAGGATGTTTCTAATGCTATTTTGAGCAACATGCTAGATTTGGGATGACCTAGCTCATGGATCTTGAGAGGTGACAGATTATATTTTTCATAACTTGGTCTTGAAAAAAGCTTCAATTGAAAGCTTTTGATGACTTGTGATATGATTGTTTTTCAAGGTTTTACTCACAATTCTATTTTCATTATCCCAATCAAATTTCATGGAAAAAGGCTCAATGGTTCAAATTTATCAGTGTTTTAGTCCTTTAACCCTTTGTAGTTTTGGTCATAAAATATGAAATCACAAATGCATCATCTCTCCTTATACTTAGTGGTGTCAACAAGGCCTGTGAACAGTACGATGGAAGGTTGTCATATCAAAGAATTTTATGAGCACGTGGTATGCTAGAATGAGCAGTCTCTTAAACATCATGCTTGAAAGAGAGGTGGTTCTATAACATCTTGTTAGAGTAATAAATGACATGCATTGTGAAAAGGAAACTCTTCAACTCTTTACAAATTGAGTTAAGTCGAAGTTCATCCTATACCAAAAACCTTAATGTGAGTCAAAGTCATATTATACGTGGTAGATCCAAGCAATTAAATACTCAGATCCAAGTAATTAAATACTCATTCAAAAGCAAATTGATGCCCATTGATTCTTTATTTGAGGTCAACAAGTAATGGTTAAGTTATCCAAATACTTAACTTAAAATTGAGAAAAGAAAATTACTGAACAAGGTATCGTCAACCACCATCAAATGTGCATAAAGATAAGGGGTCTTCATTAGATATTATAGTTACAGTTGCTCAAGTTGGCATGCATACAAGATGTGGAAATGGGTAACGCAGTGAAACATTTGCCAGATCGTCTCATATAGACGATGTCTCATGGAATGAAATGATAATGGAGTGGCTTAAAAACTTCAAAGAAAAAGAAATTAAGTTGCAAAACCTATGGCCAAAATGCATGCAAAATGTGTGGACAAAGGCACGCACAACTATTTTACATAATATTTCAAAGAGCTTGTAGAAATATGGAATCATGGCATGTTATGATCATATGATTTAATGATTGCATAAAAATATGTTTGTTGAAATGGAGCATAAAACTTTAAAATGAGTGCAGTTTGTAGTGAGAAAATCACAATCTTTGACCACATGTGCTGAGATGAAATATTTAGAAGGATTTCCTCAAAGAAATTTTTAGTTGCATGGTATAATACCAAACTATAGCATGTTTAAATTCTTCACTACGATGGGGTTCAAAATCACAATATGTGCATCGATCAAGGCACGATGCTGATGAGATTTTGTCACATATTATAGTTGGAAATCCTCACAGTAAACATGCATGCCAAATGTTGATTCATAGAAAAAACCTCTGAATCGTTTGACAAAATGCCTCAAGACATGTCATTCAATCATGAACATGAATCTCAATGATGGTGACGTGAAATGAAAAGGAAAGTGATGTATCAAGTGTTAGTTTGGTAGCTTGCACAGTTGTTCTTCCATTTGCTAATAATTATTTATTTGACTCTTTGTAGAAACTTCTAGTTTGTAGAAACTTCTAGCATGTGGAAACTTCTAGCAACTAGAAGTATCTAGAAACAAAGAGAGTAGTATAAAAGGGGGTCTAGGGGCATTTGGAGAACAAGCAAACCAGTGAAGCATTTGCAGTGTTAGCAAATGAGTTTGCAGTGATAGAAAATAGTCTTGTAGTGTTAGCAAGGGCACAGTGATAGCGTTGGGGATAGCAGTGGAGGAATATCAGCAAGAGGAGTTAGGAGATTGTTTAAGTTCTTCCAATGAGAGGCAAGGAATTTTGTATCTCTTAATTTCCTGAAGATTAATATATATTTCTCATCTGCAGTACTGTTTTTCCCTACGGGGTTTTTCCAGGGACGATTTGTCCAAAAATATTGTGTTCTTTGTGTTGCATATTTCTTTCCGTATTTTTATTGGTGAAGTTGCAGTTGTGTGATTTTTTGATATTCAGCTATAAATTTATTTTCATCAATTAAATAATCTTTATGAGATAGGAGATTAATAATAAGTGACTGCAATAGGAATTTTCACATGGTATCAGAGCAGTGTTGAGGGTAGAAAAGGTTTACCCTAGGCAAAGGAAATAAATTTGAGTTTGACCTCTTTCAATTTTTTGTTTCTTTTATTTCTTTGAGATGGCCTCAGTAGGTTTGAGAGATCAGGAAAGATTGGATGGTGCCTCAAATTTTGGTGTCTGGAAAGCCAAAATTTCTTTATTGCTGGAAGAGAATGGTATCAAGGAATATGTTACCAGTACTGTAGCTGTACCTACAGATCCAGTACTACTTGCCGCATACAAGAAGGATGATGCCAAGGTGAGGAGGATAATCCTTGATGGTGTCAAGGACCATATTGTTCCACATATCGCAGACTTAGATATAGCGAAGAAGATGTGGGATGCCATTCTGAATCTGTACCAGAATGCTACCATGAACCGGAAGATGATTCTTAGAGAAAAGTTGAGGAATACCTGGATGAACAAGGGAGAAGATGTTACAAGTTACCTCACCAGGCTTAGACTTGTCAAGGACGAGTTAGCAGCTGTTGGAGATAAGCCAAAAGAAGACGAGATAGTAAGAACAGCCCTAAATGGGTTTACTAAGCAGTGGGATGTCTTTGTTCAAGTTATTAATACATGAGACACCTTACCTAGCTGGGATCGACTATGGAGTGATTTCACTTAGGAGGAGCTTAGACTAAGTCTTGTCAATGGTGCCAACAATAAAAGTCAGAAAAGTGAGGTGGAACAAGAAAATGTTGCCCTAGCGGGTAAGGGGAAAGCAAAGAAGGGGTCAAGCAAAGGATCAAATTCACAAAGTAAGAAGAAGAAGGACCTATCTAAGGTCAAGTGCTTTGGTTTTCGTGAGTTTGGCCACTATGTCAGTGATTTCCCGCAAAGGAAGGGTAAGAAGCAGGTGGCAGCTTCAGCAAGTGCAGATGAGCTCTCGAGTAGATTGGAGGATGAGTTCACACTCATAGCTTGCATGATTAGCTCAACTTCACAGAGTGTCTGGTATATAGATAGTAGGGCATCATTTCATATGACAGGAGTTAGAGAGTACTTCTCCAGTTATAAGGAGGAGAACACCAGTATCCAAATTTCTTTGGGAAACTTGTCCAAACTCAACTCAGTTGGGAAAGGGACTGTTCAGTTTCAGAGGGAGAATGGAAAG
>MU225187.1:1859461-1873136 GCA_018584345.1 Thuja plicata | reverse complement strand
TTTTTATTGGTGAAGTTGCAGTTGTGTTATTTTTTGATATTCAGCTGTAAATTTATTTTCAGCAGTTAAATAATCTTTATGAGATAGGAGATTAATAATCAGTGACTGCAATAGGAATTTTCACATCAAGTACAAACAACCAAATCAGATCTGTGTGAAGGTGGTGGTCTTGATTCTTCTAGAATTTTTGTGAAGGAAGAATAACACAAACTTGTGTTGATTGGTGTTTCATGTTTTAGATTTTTTTTTCATTTACACAATAGCATGACACTCATTGTCTAGGCTTCACATTCATTCCAATTGATTTGACTTGGCTTATTCGAGGTGATTCAAGGATTTTTTTTACAAAAATCTAAGAGTATAAAATATGTTACATTTGGTGGCAACTCCAAATTATGTGTATATGGAAATTCATTTTTCTACGGATGTTGAGTTATGGATGTGTTACAAAACTTCACCCTTTATGAAGAGCCTCAAACTTATTGCTGAAATGATGACAAGTACAAAATGAGCAAATGAAGAAGGAAACTCCCTCATTGAGGTCAATGACTTCATTTTTCTTCAATGTTAGGATTTGCTAATCATCTTATTGTGAAAGTGAATTATGTCTCTTATTATAACTACCATTTAGAAAGTGGACTTTATTTTTGGAAAAGTAGTGAATCCTAACTTTTTTTCAAAAGGGTAGTTATAAGAAATTACTTAGTTACTTATCTTAAGTGATAATTTAGGTAGTTATTCTAAGTATTTATTTGGGTAGTTATCTTAAGTGGTTCGTCCAAGTGATTATCTCAAATGGTTACTAGAAGTAGCTATCCTAAATGATTACAAGTTAGTTATCAGCAAGAGCCTATAAACAAAAGATCATTTGTAATGTAAAAAAGGGAGGAATTTTTGCAAAGGGGGAGACTATGGAGAAATTCCCAAATAGACTTTTGGGTTTACACTATGTACATAAGGGTTTTTTATTTTATATTTTTTCAAAGAGATAATGAAGAATGAATTTATTTGTATGTTTCAAATGTATTCATGGGTTTTTATTACCATTTTTTTGTATGTTAAGCTGGTAATCCCTTTATGTAATGGTGAAGTTTAATTGTTCTTCTATATGTGTGATTGACATGATGAAATACATTCATTTCTTTGTATCTTGATGTGAATGTATTGGAATAGTGTATCTTTCTATATGTCAAGGTCTGCTATCCATTCTTTTATCATCATCACCTTTTGTGCTAAATACCCCTTTGTAATCATTATACATTGTGGGAATCTCAAATGGTATTCATATGTCTACTATTGGGGTTTCTATTATCTATTTAATTTAGTTTTTTCATGTATCCTTTTTGTACTTTCGTATCCTTTTTGTACTTTCAGGTGAAAAGTACACAAAAATAGCAATACCTCCATCATAAGAGGGATGTGACCCTCTCAAATGCAAAGGAATATTTTGATTTGATCGTGTGATTGGGTTTCAATCTCTCCAACTGTTGGTGTGGTTGTCACTTCTCTTGGGTGAATAGGGTCAATTTTAGAATAAACATCCACAGTGAAAAATTTATTTACCAACAAGGTGCTAACTTTTATGATGATACATTTAGCCCCTACTTTAGCAGGAGTATGAGACAACCACATACTCATGGTAAAGTAGATCACCGCATTGGAAAAAAAATTTCAAGGTTAAGGAGACAATCAAACACCAAGCCCCTAAGTGACTTAGGTCCTCATCAAATCCAAAACCAAGATTAAAAAAAAATGCAACACTTGGAGAGGGATAGAGAGGGGGGGAGAGGGGGAGGGAGGCATGACCAACTAACCTAGTAAGGTATTTCCTTACTAGGGATCATGCAAAGAGAAAGCACTATTGCAAAAGATGGAATTGATAGTCTAGAAAGTTGTGCTATGCTAGTCAACCCATCAAAACAAACAGGATCAATCCTTAAGGAAATCTTGTCTCCATTAAGGGATCCAAAAAAAAGTGGTCAGTGTAAGGACCAAATAAAACTGGTCATTCTAACGACCAATTGAAGGAAGGATCCATCTTAGGATCCATTTAATGATGTACAAGGAATTATAATGAAAAGACGAGTGTAAGGGAATCATTATCTCCTTAGCCATATACATAGGACATTGTATTGAATCATTATGTGTGTGTATGTGCAAAATGTGAAACAAGGAGCAGAGTGTATGTCCCCACATTAAAGCGATGGAAAACACCTTAACAGGAGCAATAGTTTTAATGGAGAATACATGCACCCAAAAGTGACATTTCCACTATGAGATGCCCCCAAGAAAGAACAAACCAAGGGAAATGAAACACATGAAGAAGAGAGCACAAAAGGGATAATTATATACTAACTCTAATGATCATATGATAACTCATGCATATCATAATTATTTTCAAAATAAATGTCATCATTCCCCAAAGGTAGTAGAACTAAAAGCACAATGGAAGAAGGCCACATAAGAGATACAATGGAGAGTCTTTTTGGGTCATCATTATGGAGACCAAAAATAATGGTAGCTACCACTTTGTTTCATCCTCAATTACACAACACAAAGGCACATAGAGGAAATAACATGTATACGACATAAAAAAAATACAAATATAGGAATGTCACAACAGATTGATTCCTTTATCACCTTGTGCCAACAAAGCAAGAAGGGTCGTTTAAATAAATCTAAACAAAACATATAACAAGTAGCACATAAGGGGGAAGCATATTACAAAAGCAAAACACACAAAAGAATCCATCGTACAAGAGGAGCTAATCAAGCATATTGTATTCCCCCCATCTCAATATTTATTGTTTAGGGAAGGTGGGAAACATACAAGAGGAGAAATGTCAATCATAGTAGATGGAAAAATAGCCAGTTCCAAACAAGGACCATGCTCTAAGGATGAGTCACTTTATTTGAAACTAATATTAAGAGATAATTATTTTACAAATCTAGCTGGTAAATCATGATTAATATCAATAATCTCATACATATCATCAAAATCACTAGCATGAACATCATTTGTATTAGAAAAAATTAAATTGTCATCATCAAGAGTATCTTCTTCATCCAAATTAATCACAATAGAATCTAAGATACAAATAGAATCATCATGTTTGTTTAATTCATCTTCTTTAAATTAACTTCCTCCTTTGGGCTATGAATAGGTTGGTAAAAGGGAATCAAAGCATCAGTAGATGTCTTAGGGGAGGAAAATTTTTGGGAAGCATGCTCATAGGCTCTAGTAAAGTGTTTATAGTGATGGTCATGAGCACAATGGTTACATTTGGCTTTGTTTGAAATTTGAGTTGGTTTAGATAAATCAACATCGAGTCCTTTTCTTCTTTAGAAGGAAGAATAGAAGGAACCACACTAGGTTGAGAGATATCATCTGTAAAGGATTTAAAGGATATATGAAGTAGAACTAAAGCATAAATAGGAGGTTGTTAGGATTAGGTAATACTGAGAGGGGGGTGAATCAGTATTACAACACTTAATTAAAATTTTCAACCAATTGCAAATAATCCACAAGCTTAGAGAAATGACAAGAACATAAGAAAATAACACAGTACTCATAACACCATTATTTTTTGTCGAGGAAACCCTAGCCAAGGGAAAACCCCGGTGGGGATGGTACCCACAAGCATGCACTAAAGTATAGTGTCCATGTTAGGAGACCTAGCCCTGTTAGGAGCTGAATATTACATATTACATTTCCTTGTTAAAGGAATAACAACCCTGTTAAAGGTATACAACACCCTGTTAGGGGCCAACTGAGCATACAACTCTTACAATATAGTTCTTTTACAAAATATTCTCAGTAATAAACAAAATAAGCATCTCTAATGCTTAGATAGTTTCATTCATAGTTCTTGAATGATCTCTGTCATCCTCTACTCTACCATTCATATATCACATCCAAAACTCTATTCACAACTATTTCTTCGCTCAACAAAAAGATCTTACATATATATCTTTCTTCTTTACCAAGTCGGCTCTCAAATAAAAATATTACATAGTCAGCTCTCAATAAAAAATACATTTAATAAATAAAATATCAAATGTATAGTCGGTTCTCTTACATAATCAAAATATAGGTTATCAACAATCATAATCCAACTATGATTGCCAGGAGTCCATGTCATACTCCCTGAATCATCGCTTCTGTCTAGCTGCTCTGTATCACTATTATGTTGTTGTTTGTCTGTCTTCAAATTTCTCTAACTTACTATAAACATCACCAAAAAAAAATCGATCTTAGCTTCTTCTAAGCTTTCTTGATGTAACATACCCCATACTATCTTCTTCTAAGCTTTCTTGATGTAACTCATCGATCTCGATCTTTGATACTCAAAATACCTCTGTATTTCTGCTTTTGTACTTAGCCGATTTCAGAGTCACCAAAACTTAAGTTTAAAGGAATTGATTAGTAAGCCAGATGTGTTGCCATAAATGACAACCAAAAAGTGAATCACATCATACAAAATTGATCACTTGCCAACAATCTCTCCCTTTGGCATTGATGGCAACACTTAACAAAAAAATGACTAAGTGTTCCAACAAAATAAAAATTGTCTCTCCTTCTTCTTTCTCTATTTTTTTTCTCTTCTCCCTTATACATTATCTTCTCCTCCTCTCCCCTATTCATTTTTCTCTTCTCTCTTCTCCCCCTTTGACAGCATTGACAAAGGTGCATAAAAAGTAATAAAACTAGTGCTTGCTTACCAATTTCAGAATATCTTGAAAGGAATCTTCCAAGATCTTCACTTCTATACTCCATGACTTAAGCAATAGTTGACTACCATGAATTAGTCCATTTAATGCAAATTATGTTGTCTCTGCTTCTTTCAACTATGTTGGCATAGAGTTAGCCAATGATTCTGTAGTTTTCTCCATGTCTCATAAGTGGGCTTCAATAATTGATAGCTTAGGAGTGATTAAACTCTTCAGAAAACCAAACCTTGTCATAACTCTCCCTTTCTCAATATCCAACCCATTTAGTTTAGCCAAAATTCTTGTTACTTCTTTGTCCAACTCCATTACAAATTGTCAAGAGTTGTCACAACTGTACATCATGCAGTTCAACGTCGCCATGTCCTTGGCAATAATGTCTTCAACATTCTGAATATGTCTGATAGGGTTTATGCAATAACTAAATAGTGTTCTACCATGTGCAATACAACTCTTAGCATTTGTTGTACTAGTTCTCAGAATACCCAAGTTCCATGAGATAGACTGGAAAACTTCAAATAGCTTCTTCTCTGAGTATTTATTTTCTTCTTTTCCTTCAGCAATCTTTACCAATTTCTCATAATGTCCATCAAATGCATCAAGTGCCAAATTCAAGTTCTCTACATCATCTCTGTTCCAGAAAAAAATAGGTACTAGGAGCAATCTGTTCACAGTATCAATTTCTCTAGACATCAACTTGGTCTTCTTGTCACTTTTCTTTTCAGATCTCTCCTTTGCTTTAGTAAGTAAAGTAAAAGATAATTTTACCAACTCATCCTCATCCATGAAATCAACATCCATATCAATAGATTTGTCTTTACTTGCCAACAATAAGGTAGAAGATGTGTCAACTTCATTCTTGAATTCAACATTTTCTTTTTTGTTCTTTTTTCTCCAATTCTTTCTTTCCTTCTTTCTCAGTCACTGTATTGACATTATTTTCTTCAAATGGGTCCTTCTCATCATGTGAAGTGTTGAGATTCATAGGCACACCAAAAACATAGAAATCTGGTTGCATATCAACTTCGCTCTTCTCAACACTTGCCTCAGCTGTCTTCGAACTCTCTTCCATTCCTAAGGGTGTAGACAAAGTAGTTGTAGGAAGTGGGGTCTTCTCAGGAATAGTGTTCATTAATATCTGGTCTAGTTCTTTTCAAGTCTCTTCAATAACTTCATCATATTTTCTTGCCATAATCTTCACTAGTCTAGTCTTAGTTCTCAATAAAGGTTTCAGTTCTTTATAAATTCTATCTCTTTCTTGCATAGAAACTACATGCAACATATTATCAATTTCTTGATTTCTAATAGTTTCATCCTCAATCTATGCTAGTTGTTTCCCAGTCTCCAATCTACCATATAACTCTTCATGTATACTGCCCTCTATCTCCAATAGATTCTTCTTGAAAATAAGTAAATGATTAACTACAACATCCTCAATCCAAAGTGTATCAGTTTCCTCATACCTATCATAGTATTTGTTAATAGAAAATAACTTCCCTTGCTCGATAGCTCTCTTCTCAATTATTTTCAAGTCAAGTTTCCATATATGCTTGTCACTTTCAGGTTTCTTCTCTTCTCTCACAATGTTTTGTTCTTTAGGTGGTGAAATATGTTTGTTGGATCTAGTACTCACTCTAGGAATAATATTTTCTTCCTGTGAGGTCTGTTGTGGTGGAGGGGAGGTTATATCAATAACCATAGGAGGTGGAATGTCTACCATCACTACTTCAGGAGGTGGAAGGGTTGTAGTAGCAATACTTTATAATGTAGAAGATCACTCTACTAACTTCTTCTTAACTTCCTTCAACTCTTCCTCAGTGAATCCTACCTTAATACCACATTCATGCACAATGTTGTCTACTTTTATTTTCCTCAAACCTTTGGTTTGTTCCTCTCTTACTTTAGCTGATTTTTCCTCATAGGTTCCCCATCTCTCCTCAGATGTATCAATCTCAGATGCTAGGACATGTTTGATTTGCATAGTTAATACCTCAGAACTTACCTCATATCCAATAGGATAACACCATTTCTTCCTTAGTATAACCACCTCAAAGCATACACAATCAGTTTCAACCATGAAACAGATTGCATCCTTGTACTTCTCAACTAAGTCTTCAGGTATCCTGTATCTTCCTTTCATCTACCTATAAAGAATCTTAATCATACCAGACAACTCACCATCTACCCATGTGTTGTCCTATCTTCTATAACTGTTAGAAATCTATATACCAGTAGGTATCCCTTTTCTCCAACCACTAGAGTGCATGCCTAGAAATTTGTGCTTAATGTGTATGTACATATGCATCAATAGTGAACCAAATATGAAGGTCTTCGATCTGTCTTTCTTTATCAATTTCACATTCTCCATAAATTGTTGTACTAACACTTCACATAGATTGTATTTAGTATCTCTTTCACCATTCTATATTCCATCATGATAACTCTTGCAGACACTGAATTAGTTCTACTACTATAGTAGAATTTGTAACCAAGTATCATAGTAATCAATTTTACATCTTGTTGCATAATGTCGCTTACTGACATGGCTCGTCTATCACATTTTGAGTGTGTTAGGGTTTCAACTTGTTTCTTAACATGTTTCTCTACTACAGGAATGATTCTAGTATTATCCAATCCAGTAATCTCATGAATAAATTCACTACAAATCTTCACAGGTTGCTCGCCTATCCAAATAAACTGATCATGTACTCTTCTCAACAATATCTTAAACCATTCTTCTTCATCGAATTCATATAAGTCCAGAATTTTCATAATTCTCAATTGACCAACATGTTTGTATTTATCTCTCATAATTCCCTTGTTATTCATATACTCCATTTCATTAGAAATTTCATCAACACCCAGTATATCATACTTACAATGAATGTATGCCCTAATGTTTTTTACGTGTAAAACTTTGTGTGGTGTCTGAAAAAATGCTCCATCAGGGTATTATTCACAAGACTTGAAAGGATGTTTCTTGAATTTATATCTAGATCGATCTACAACATCATAAATAATGGGTGCATCCATAGCTAGATGATGTAAATACCTCTTACACACTAAATTATGAGTTTTCGCTTCAATCGATCACACAAGGCAATTGTAAGATAGACTGAATCTCTCCACTCTCTGATTTCCTTAGGTCGCTACTTGTCAAATGGTAAGGAAATAGATGATCATATGGTGCTTTATACAATGTTAAGTCATTAAAATTTCACATTACCCAATATTGTCTAGTCGGCTATAAATCTCGTGATCACACAATAAGCATCGTTCAATGTTGCGCTCTTAAATATATACTCCATGATGTCAGCCACAATCATACCTAAGATCGCTAGAGCTCAATCTACAAAATTGAGTGCTGGATATATTTTGATATCTTCATCCAATGCTCCCCCTAAGGCCATGATCGACCAATTAGGTCAATTCATCTTTTTTACCATCAGGCGAAGATCCAGTAGCATCTATTGTCTCTCCCTGAACCAATGTCTCACTTGTCTCTTTGACCTTCCATATCTTACCACTGCTATTATCCTCTTCTTTCTTAAAGCAACTGTCAAAGTCATTCTTTAAATCTGCAACACTCTTACCAATATCATTGCCATTCTTCTATGTATTCATAGGAGGTGGTACTCTTTTGTGGTTTACTCCATTATACCTACAAAAATTCTCTATATACACCTGGATTATTGCATTTGTAACATATAGGAGGTCTTATTTCCTGATTTACTTGTAGCTTACAATACTTCGCAATGTGTCCAAGATTATTACATTTATAGCATGTAGGTTTCACTGTCGGTTCTCTTCCATTGTCTTGTCTATATCCAGATTGATTAGGTTTCCTACATTCTTCTTTCTTGTGCCCATATCTATTACAATTTTAAAAATAACCAGAAAAGGTCTTTAAGAGGGGTATTACCTCTGCAATCTCCTTTCATGTCTCCAAACTTTTTACAACCAAATAATCTACCATTGAAGGGTCTGATTTGCTCTCTAGGTTTTTCAATAGTAGGCTTTTTAACATCAATCTTTTCATTAGATTTTTCTTCTTGTTTTTTTGAACATTCAGCTTCATTGAATCCAACACCAGTCATATCACCTTTAGGTTTCTATCTATCTCTTTGTTCATCGATCAAATCACTGCTAGTGTAAAGTTTCTCAATGTGTTTCTTTGCCTCAACAAGTTCACCTTTTATGATCTGATTGTATTTCTCCAATTCTAGATACTTGTTCTTGTAGTTGTCAGCCTCATTCTTCATTTGTTCTATAAAAGTATTTGCACTATTCAAAGCTTCTTCAATCTTCTTCTTAGCATCCTTTTGTAATTGAATCTCTATAGTCATGTCATCATTCTAAAGTTTTAAGGTTTCATTTTCTTCTTCAAGTTGCTTCATCTGATCTGAATTGTCTTTGTCTGAATTTTCTTTTATCTGAACCATAAGATCATGTCTCTGACTTCTAGAAAGTTCAAGCTAGTCTCTAAGTTTCTTTATAAATTTCTCAGTTTTTTGCATGTTGAATCTTAATTCTCAATTCTCTACTTTTTCTTTATCAAGGTCTTTGTTGGTACCCATATAGACCCTGAAAATAAAATTTCAAGTTTAGGGTCTTGAACCTCCTTGAACTTAGTTCAAAGAGGTTTGAAGTCTTTCAGTTTGCATAAGCAGATTCACAGGTTCAGGGTTTCAGAGATTTTGAATTCAATTCGAAGGCTTGAAAATTTCAGTATTATAGGCGACCTTGGTGATTTCAAAGTGCAGCATTCAAATTATAGGTTTTGTCCAGTACTTTTGGCTCAGTTGATACAAAGAGTTTCATGGGTTCAGATGTTAAATTCAAGCTTGGATTCAACAAAATTAGTAAGGGATCAAAAGTTTGAAGATTCATAATGCATGGTCCAAGTTCAATTCATAGGTGCAGTGATTCATAGTTCTGGTCCAGAAACTTCCATGTTTCAGATTAGTGATTCAATTGAAAAGTTTAAAAGTACAACTTCATTAGTTAAAAGATCATTCATAAAGCATCTGAATAAGTGATACATGGAAGTCAAATTTCATTGAACCCAACATGTTGGAGCACTGACAATGCATTTGAATTGTTTGATGAAATTCCCCATGGAAAAAAGTCGAGCACAAGCTTAAAGAGAGCCCAATCCAAGGTGAATGTTCCATTAAAATGATTGAGAGGAAAACCATAAATGGAGGAGCTTGATTCAAGGAACCTGATGCTTCAAAGTAATGGAATGCAGTTTATTACGCACTGCCAATATGTCAGTGCTTACCTATTTGATGGAACGTTCAACTCATAAGAACACCACTGTAGTGGGTATGTGTAAATTGACCAATGGAATGTCAATAGACATTTGTTCAAAGACCGAGAAAAGCCTCGAGATGTGCCATCAACCTCCATTGTCACTCCAGTTGGCAGTATGCAAAGTTCAGTTTCGAATGGACAATTCTGAATAAGTTACAGCTCTAGAAGATAAATGTCTCAAACACAAGGAAAATGCTGATGTACAGAGGAAGCACCAGACAGTAGGAAGAGATGTGTGCATCGATGACATTTAGTTAAACCCAAAGAATAACACCTACGAGAGCTGGTCTCAGTCAATAACTAGAAAGGTAAAGGATGTGAGCATCACTCGGCATTCCAATGAGAGCATGAGGTTGGTTACAGTTTAACTTTCGGGTCTCAGAAAAATTATGATTTGGAAGCATAGATAGTGCATGAAAAATGTTTGACAGAATGCCCAAGAATTATGTACGTGGAGGTCCCAATGTAATGGGAGAGTCAACTATTTTAATCCCTCACAATGTGATGTCTATAAAGGGAAATTCCTACCCGTGATAGACTTGTTCAACATAGAGAACCCAGGAGGCACATCAACCAAAAGTTTGAGGAGGATCTCTATGCCAAAATGAAGGTGCCCTTGCACACGATCTTCCCAACACAAGGTCGGTCAACATACACACCCCTGCAAAAATTGAGAAGTGAATACTCTACCCACTTCAACAAAGGAGGAAGATAAAGGATTTTAATAGATAAGGCACAGAGCTATTCTCAAACCCGAGCTTTCAAAATGGGCATCCCGTTTGGCATGGGGGACCAAGGATCTTGGAGATCAATGTAGAGGAGATGTATTCATGTACAAACCATTCAATGTAATGCTTATATTAATGGAGGCCGTCAAATTCCTAGTCTTAGCAGGACATGGAGAACATATATAAACATGTGTCAAAGTGCATTTGCTAAGGATTCAATCAGGATAGTCCAGACATGCGAATTTATAAGGGAAATGCAGCCTGATTCGCTAAGGAGAAACACAAAGGATGACTCTAAACTGTTTGACAAAATGTCAAATAGTCATGACCAAAAATAGAGATCTCAGGCTTCAATGAACACAGAACCAAACACACACACATCTTTGTTATCATCGGGAAGGAGGAGCCCGACCCATTGAAGAACCGTGTTGATGATGTCTGTTGAATTAGTCAATGATAGACAACCCGAGTCAGATGAGGAATCCACTAGAATCCTAATGTCGCTCCACACATCTCCAGTGAAGGATCGATCTCAAGCCTAATGTGAATCTCTGATAAGTAGTCGGGGTCGATGAGAATGAGAATGTGATGATTCAAGCATGATAAATGGCCGAGACAAGTTGCCCACCCGCATAAAAGTGCAAGAAATAAATTGAGGACACACACAAGTCCCAAATACAATGTCGAACATGTCACAAATAAATGAGAGTTTCCTAATGAGGTCCAAGTGGAAGCATATGTGGCAATGATCAGACCAGGTTTTAATGATAACTTGGCATGATAGTAACAGGTGTCAGCAAATGAAAAATACTTTGATGGCATATAGCTTTGTTATATATGTTTTAAACTCAACTAAGTTTCATCCTGAAAGATATTTCAAATACTTTAATTAGTATTATAGTTATAAGGTAATAAACATTATGGTCCTGACATGGAGAAAGTATATTAGGGATGAGAAGTAATATCAAGAATTAGTTATGAAACTAAAAGGAGAGTTACCGCGAAAAAGTTAAATATGCCCATGAAAGAGAGAAGAAGGGTTTAGATTTGAGGAAGGGGCTTTGGAGGACTGTGTCTTTTCCAGAGGGAATGTCTTTTTGGTTTCTGTAGTTTTTGTAGGGGAAGATAGAGTATTTTGTTTTGGGAATGGTAATATTGTAAAGAGGAAGCAAAATATATGTGTTGTCTTTTGTGTTTATCCAGAGAAGGAGGATAGTTTCTATTCAAATCTGTGAATTTGGGCATTTATCTTTGATTGAAATAAATCTGTGAATTTAGTCAATCTTTTCTGAGTTTATTTTCCCTTACTTATTCACATGCATGTTTGTCTCCAGGTTTGTGAGTCTTTCTCATGCGTGCATTCTAAAATGGATCTTATGTCTTCCTTTTTTGCATTCTTTGTTACTTCAGTTTTGATAAATGGACTGAGTGCCATTTATTTTGTGCTTAATTAGTGTTCTTTCCTTTCTCATCTACTCTGTGTTTACAGATAGATGTTTATGTGCCTTTCTTTCTTTCAGGTTAAAAGAATTCTTGTTAATAGTTTAGGTGATTCATTGAAGATCTTGTACGGGAAGCTGTACCCAAGAAAATTCAGAAGGCACTTATGCATTTCCATTTCAAAGTGACCCAGCTGTTAGTCATAGAGTTTGTCTTGTTGATTTGGGCTTCTAAGAGTCAATTTGGGGCAATTTTATAAAAGACAAATCCGTTCACCAACAGATTTTTGGCAACTCTACTGGGGATAGGAATCGAAGACTAGTGTTAAATTTAAGTTTAAACAATTTGTGCAACATGATAATGGATAAAGAAATGCATGGAAAATAGATCTAAATATATCCAAATGCATTCAAATGAATTCTACGAGCATGAAAGATGTAAATGTTTTTGTATTTTTAAAGATATATGTGATTTTTATTTTTGAAATATAAATGCAGGAGCATGAAAGAAATCTACATGTAAGATCTAACATAAAATGCAAATCTAACACCAAAAAGAAGGAGTTGTCTATCGCAGGTTCACCAAAATGTAACATATAACAATGGGTAACATAAGAAAAGATGTCGCATTTGAAAATGTAGATGTTTGTGTGATGTTTGGGGAAGATGAGATGTTCCTTTTAGCCTCAAATGCACAAATGAAAGATCCAAATTGATTAACCCAAAAGAATGATCAATGCACAAATGAATCATCCATTCAGAAATGAGAGTAAAGAGGAAAGAGCTTAAATTCCTATTTTAGAAAGGAATGCATATGATAGTTCTAGGAATTGAAATGGATGAGATGAAGTACCAACCTTAAAATATGTAGATCAAAGAATACTATTTTTTCAGGTCTGTAGGCTATTTCTAGCAAAATTGAAGTATGATCTGGAACCGAAACGCAGAGACGAGCAAAACCCAAAAATAGTTTTCCATTTTGATGTCGTCTTATGAAAAAGGTCGACCTTGACCCACAAATGTCAACCCTGACCCAATAATGTCGACCGTGACCTACATAGATCTGAAAGAGACTCTGTTCACGCTGTCCAAAAGAAAGCCAAAAAGGGTATCTAGATCTGGGTTCAAATCCGCAGTCTTGAACTTGTACCTGTAAGAAAAAGAGGTTTGTTTATTGGGGGGAAGGGGTTTTCCTTGGTCAAACTCCAGTTTTGGAATTAACCTTATAACCAAATTGAAATTGCATAAACAAAGTAAATAAACAAATTCACCTTGCTTGTATGGAGACCCTTGTGGTGGTTTCAAATCCTTAGATCCACAAGGATGAATGCTTGAAATTGTTTGAACTTTGTAGAAGAGTATGAAGCTGATCTACCATGCCAATTCATGGCTCCATGGAAGTAAATGTGCTCAAGTGCTTGAATTGAGAATGTAGATGTCTTGAATGCTTGAGAGATCTTGGTA
>MU225187.1:1833706-1859189 GCA_018584345.1 Thuja plicata | reverse complement strand
ATTAGGAATCCTACACAAAGCTCGAGAAAGGTCCACCTCAAATATTAATTTAAGAGTTCGACACTTAACTCAAGGAATAATGGCCCCGAAGAGGGAAAATATAAAATTTTGATGAAACCCTGAAACTAGGACTGAACCCCAAGGACCTTAGACCCTAGGGTCAGGGTTGAGGTCGACCCTGACCCAGAGGGTCAGAACCTCGGGAAATGTGCCAGAGTCTCAAAAACATAGAGAAAATGAAGAAAAGAGTGGTAGAACAGGCACATAAGCACATGAAACTCCATGGAAGCATGAAGGTGTCTTAATTAGGACCATAACAGCTTACTAGGGAAGGTTAAAAGGTCTCAACATGGAGTGCTTCCATTTTAAGATGATACAATAGTAACAGGTGTCAGCAAATGAAAAATACTTTGATGGCATATAGCTTTGTTATATCTGTTTTAAACTGAGCTAAGTTTCATCCTGAAAGATATTTCAAATACTTTAATTAGTATTATAGTTATAAGGTAATAAAAATTATGGTCCTGACATGGAGAAAGTATATTAGGGATGAGAAGTAATATCAAGAATCAGTTATGAAACTGAAAGGAGAGTTACTGGGAAAAAGTTAAATATGCCCACGAAAGAGAGAAGGGTTCAGATTTTTGGCAAGGGCTTTGGAGGACTGTGTCTTTTCCAGAGGGAATGACTTTTCTATTTCCATAGTTTTTGTAGGGGAAGATAGAGTATTTTGTTCTGGGAATGGTAATATTGTAAAGACGAAGCAAAAGATTTGTGTTGTCTTTTGTGTTTATCCAGAGAAGGAGGATAGTTTCTATTCAAATCTGTGAATTTGGGCATCTATCTTTGATTGAAATGAATCTGTGAATTTAGTCAATCTTTTCTGAGTTTATTTTCCCTTACTTATTCACATGCATGTTTGTCTCCAGGTTTGTGAGTCTTTCTCATGCATGCATTGTAAAATGGATCTTATATCTTCCTTTTCTGCATTCTTTGGTATGTCAGTTTTGATAAATGGACTAAGTGCTATTTATTTTGTACTTAATTAGTGTTCTTTCCTTTCTCATCTACTCTTTGTTTACAGATAGATGTTTATGTGCCTTTCTTTCTTTCAAGTTAAAAGCATTCTTGTTAATAGTTTAGGTGATTCATTGAAGATCTTGTACGGGGAGTTGTACGCAAGACAATTCAGAGGGCACTTATGCACTTCCATTGCAAAGTGACCCAGCTATTAGTCACAGAGTTTGTCTTGTTCATTTGGGCTTCTAAGAGTCAATTTGAGGCAATTTTATAAAAGACAAATCTGTTCACCAACAGTCTTCAAGTGCAGCATCAGAGTTTTCTTACAAACCAGCTAAATACATTCTGATCTCCCTTAAGTTGTTAGACTTTCTCTCTAAGGGCAAAAATATCTTATACCAATTGTTAAGATTGGGTAATACTAAGAGGGGGGGTGAATCAGTGTTACAGTACTTAATTAAACTTTTCAATCAATTGCAAATAATCCATAATCTTGCAGAAATGAAAAGAACATAAGCAAATAACATAGTACTCATAACACCATTATTTGTTGTTGAGGAAACCCTGGCCAAGGGAAAACCTGGGTGGGGATGGTACCCACAAGCATGCACTAAAGTATAGTGTCCATGTTAGGAGACCTAGCCCTATTAGGAGCTGAATATTACATAGTACATTTCCTTGTTAAAGGAATAACAACCCTGTTAAAGGTAAACAACTGTTGGGATTAATGGGAAGTATGTACTGAGAGGGGAGGGGTGAATCAGTACCTCTAAAAATTTTGTATCCTTTAATCAATTAACCTTTGTAATCAATTGTATGTCTATTCAATCTGATCTATACTATCTTGATGTGAGTTATATCAATTCATAATATTAACATACATGTGAACATTCATAGAAACATTCATGAAATTAATTTGACACATAACACAAGATATGATATCACAGAAAACTCCTGTTAGGAAGTAAAAACTACAATGGGGATGGCACCCACAAAATCCTCACTATCTGCAGATTGGAAGGGGTCGGTTAAGGCTTACAATTTGATCACTTCTGGTGATCTACCCTATTAAGAGTATCGGTGGAGACTTGTTAAATTCTACTCTATTAAGAGCTTTAGCAACACTCTTGAGTGTGCACTCGGTTAAGAGATTTGTAGTTGGACTGTTAAATCCACCTTCCTTGAAAGGATTTTTACATTTTGCTCCACTTATTAGAATGATAGGAAATTACAAATTGACCTGGTAAATGCAATCTCCTATTGCTGATACAGATCCAATTTAGTTTACATGAAAAATATTATCACCTAATTGTGATTGAATAATACCTCTAATTCTCGGTATCCTATGTTCTTGGTTCTGATAACCAGATTCACCTTTTTCTATTCTTGTTCTTGAAACTCTCAATCTGATCCATAGATGTGCTCATTGGCTTCATTCATGTTCTCCTCTATACTCACATACTTTTTCATCCATGTATAATAAATTATTGCATCATCTATTTATAAGATGGATTGACATCATCAAGTTTTGAGAAAAATGATGTTAACTCTAAGATCAGGTTTACAACTTGTACCTAGATCTCCTAGTCTATGTGTTTTAATTTAGTTAGACTGATTAAATCACTTACATTCATGTTTCTTGTCCCTAAATAAATGGATTTTAAAAAAATCAAGATCCTATAAATAGAATAAGATTTCTTTATTTGACGTGGAAGTAAGATCCACTTTTTGCGGGCTGCAACTGACATTCAGTTCCTGTCTATCGGTTATGCTCTAATTGTCTTTTGGTTTTTTAATATCCGTTGAACTTTAACTGGCTCGTCAATTTGCACTTTATCTTGCATTTCAGGTTCCTTTGTCGGGTTCCTCTTTATCTATCTGTCTTTGCATTTTTGGTCTACACACTAAGTTGTGTCGTCGGTTCTCTTTGCACTTAGTCATCTTTGATGATCTCTTTCTATCTAATCTTCAGTTTTCTCTTGTCCTCTCTTTCGGTGTATGCTTACCAAAAGCATTTTTTGCATACTAATGGAAAATTAATGTCATCAACAACACCTTGTTAGGGGCCAACTGAGCATACAGCTCTTACAATATAGTTTTGTTACAAAATATTCTCAGTAATGAACAAAATAAGCATCTTTAATGCTTAGATAGTTCCAGTCATAGTTCTTCAATGATCTCTATCATTATCTACTTTGTCATTCATATATCACATCCAAAACTCTATTCACAACTATTTCTTCACTCAACAAAAGATCTTACATATATTTATATCTTTCTTCTTTACCAAGTCAGCTCTCAAATACAAATATTACATAGTCGGCTCTCAATACAAAATACATTTAATAAATCAAATATAAAATGCATAGTTGGCACTCTTACATATCAAAATATAGGTTATCAACAATCATAATCCACCTCCAATTGCCAGGAGTCCACGTCATACTCCCTAAATCATCGCTTATGTCTAGCTGCTTTGTATCACTGTTCTGTTGCAGTCTATCTGTCTTCAAATCTCTCTAACTTATTGTAATCATCACCAAAACAAAATTGATCTTAGGTGGAGGTCACACATATCCCATACTATCTTCTTCTAAGCTCACTTTCTGTAACTCATCGATCTTGATATTTGATACTCAAAATACCTCTGTATTTCTTCTTCTGTACTAAGCCGATTTCAGAGTCACCAATACTTAACTTTAAAGGAATCAATGAGTAAGCCAAATGTGTTGCCATAAATGACAACCTAAAATTGAATCACATCATACAAAATTTATCACTTTCCAATAGAGGTATGGAAGGTGTAGGAAGCATTCAGGGTCCAAGAAAGGAGACAAAATGACCTTAGGATTGCTAAGTTCACAAATATTTTGGACTTTGAATTTTTGATAGGATACGAAGAAATTATCTTTACAAGGTTAAATTGATTCAGGAATGGAAGGCTATAATAAGTCAAGGTCTAATTTCCCTCAAGTAGCTAAACGTTGATAGAGACTATGGTTAATCGCGATGATTTCTCCATCATGGGGAAATTTAAAATAATTATGGATAGGAGAGACTATATAGCTTTCATGGAAGTGAGCCAAGGAAGACCAAATCAAACTTGAAACTAATCAAAATTTTATACCCTTGGAAACCTTCAAGAACCCTATTTTCTTAACTATTATCCCCTTCACAAATCAAACCTAAATTTCTAGTAGCCCTTGCCAATGAAAAATTTGTGCATAACTTCTTATAAACAACTCAATCCCACAAAAAAAATAGGGTTTGAGATACCCATTAAGATCTTAAAAAACATACCTTAGAATAGACATATGTTTTTTTGTAACGCGTTGACTAAACAAAGGTCTGTTATTATTTTTAGGCCACAATTAGCCCTATTTTCAAAGAAACCATTATAAAAACTTGCACAATTAAATGGATAACTATTCTAATGGTTGGAAACCATCACCAAACTAAGAAATCTACTTGGTTTTTACACCAAAACATAATGGATTACAACATGTTATTAGCTTTCTCATGACTGTCACCAATTTCCTGTCCACAATCTATGAATCTGAGGGCAAGGACATCAACACAATCGGTTTTATCATTGTTCTTCAGGTATGAAAGTTTCAAAATATCAATATACACTCAAAAATGCCTCATTCCACCAGTTTATGAGGAATTCCCATGGTGCCAAGTGCCCAAATGAATAAATTATTATCAAAACCCTTGTTGAGTGAGGGTTTCAAACCTTTCCTCATAAAAATTATTATAAATTTTGATAGACTCCATGTAAAAACATGACACTTGAACCAAAATAAATTTAACTCATATATCTAATCATTCCAATGAATTATAGACAGAGAAACCCATTTACAACACCATTCCAAGCACAATAACAGTGAAAACTCAGAGAATTACTATAACAGTCAAGTTTTCATTGAAAGTTTCATTACAAAATTATTTCCAAAACCCCGTCCAACCAACTCCCACATGGCCATACATTCATTTTACATCATTTCATGGCATTTAAACTCATATCAACTAATTTTTCAAGTTTTGTGAGCGTTCATCTCCTAAACTGTCATTTTTTGACAAAGTTGTATTGACATCTTTCTTTACAAATTTTGACAACTTATACAATTTTAATCCAAACTTACACAACTAACCTCTTATCATGAAAAATGGCCCTGATGGGCCAAAATAATGGTCATGTTTATCTATGTTTATGTTTGTATGTTTCAAAAACCCTTATAATTTTTAGGTTGTTTTAAGACTCTTTTTTCTTATAATAGGTCTAAGACTTTGAGCATGTATTGACAAGTATTTGATGGTTATATAGCTATGGACTTATATCTGTTGTTAGAAGGATGCTTAATTTTTTGAACCTTAGTTATCTTTATATTATTCTTTTAATAATAATTGAAGCGTACTGGGTTCCTCCAACCAAGTAGTTTATCTTCCTGCAACCATTTGATGTATGCATATATATGAGATCTGAGATTTAATGAATGAATGCAATGTGGAAATGAATGTATTTGCATATATTGTGCTTCTAAACTCTTTTTGTAGGAATAGTTCAAAAGGCAAAAAATCAAACATGAATATAGTGGATCTTGCCAAGTTGTTTGATCGAGTCATTTAGCATGGAGGGGAAAGAAGGACAACATTAAAAACCCAACGTATTCACCCCACTTCTAGTCAAATTAGTTAGAGATGTTTTACTATTCAAAAACTACATGCATTGGTTGTCATATATTCTCTCCCATGGATAAAGATAAATATTGTTTCTTTCTTATTAATAAGTTTCTCATTTCTATTTCAAATGTAATAACTGCATCCACTTATTCTACTGGAAGTGGCCAGTAAGTTAAGTTAGTTATTTGCAAGTTCTAGTATAAATAAGTTGCTAAAGAACCCTGCAAAAGGAGTTAATAATAAAATAAATGATAACTTGGTTTGTATTCATGTAATTCTTTCTGCAATATAGTTTCCAGTTTTCATGTCCTTATGTGTACTCAAGTTTAGTTATATGAATAAAAGCAATGCTTGTACCAAGTATATAGTTTGTTAGATAACTTGGATCCACTCACCCAAGGGGGCCCACTTGGTGAGTGATCCCTTGCATTCTTACTATGTTTATTTCATATTTTTTTTAGTTCTTTGTCTGTTCATGCAGCCAAAGCAGGCAGAGCAATTCTCGCCTGTAGAATTGAAATTATTTAGTTTTCCTTATGATTAGTTACACTTTGATAGATAAGATTCAGATAGGTTTTCTTCCAAAATTCTTACTTTCCTGCAACTTTCCTTTCCAAGCAATAGTATCATGGTTACAGTGGAGACTTAGTGCATATATTTTGCAGAACCATTTCAAGCTTATGCCCCTGGGTTGAGATATTAAATGAACCTTTCCATAGGATAGATTGTTGCTCAATATGGATGTCCAATCTATGAGTATGGGAGTTGTGCCTAGTTATTAATCCAATTGGAAAGGCATACAAACCCTCATATTCCTTATTACATAAAAAATGGACACTTAAACCCCAAATTAGACACTTTGACCCCTATTGGAAAACTAGTTGCAAGACAATTTGCTTGACAAATTTTCTTGCAACTTGACAACATTTTACACAATATGACTATATGACCCTAATTGATTTTCCTTAGATCATGAATGGTCAATTATGACCTCATCACAACCAAAGATGACTCAAGGTATCAAAAATTGTTATTTGACCCTGTTTGACAAGCATGGCTAGGTCCCTACACCATACTCCCCATGGAAATAAAACTCAAGTCCCTTGAGTGAGGACCTACAACAAAATCATTATTAATCTCCTATTTCTTTAATCTTCAAATGTTTCTTTCATCCAGTGTGTCTTTCCAATGTACTAGGTACTGGAAACATGCATCAACACTTGAACTTGCACCAACATTATGCTTTGTCTTAATTCTTAGTCTTCTTATCTTCCTACTCAGGTACTTGGAAATATCAAAGGGAAATTTTTGCTTCTTCCAATCTTCTTTTCTCGATACCTACACTGGGACAAATATAATGGCAACTTCATTGAAAACAATTATTGGATTAGTATCAATACTATTCATGAAATCTTGTTTTTGCCTCTCAACCCTTATTGGATCCTACCACTCCTTATCACCAACACCTTGGTTCTCAACATTAGTAACCTCATCCTTATCAGACCTTCCCACTAGTTCATCAACAACAATAATTTTATCAGTAATGCAACCTCCATATAATATTTTTCTTCTACCATCATCGCCTCAACTTGCTTAACTCCAACCTTACTATTCCATTCATCCTCAATGGCTACATATGTTGTCCACAAATATACTTGTTCATCATTTACTATTGTCCTTACACCTATATCTTCTCCTTTATCTTTCATTTCTTGTTCATTACCCTCTTCCATCAGGGGTTCTTTTGTCTTCACATCTGGTCCTAATGCTTTCATCTTCCTTCTCTTTTACATCATCCTTTGAATAGGCCATACCAATCTCCTTTTAAATGTCGTATGCCAACTTTGTTGTTGTAGCCTAGTCATTATGTCCAATTCTTTCATACTTCTCTTCATTTCTTCCGCAATCTGCCTCAACTCTCTTATCTCTTTCTCAACTTCTAATTTCCTCTTCTCTTACTCTTTCCTCTTCCTTTATTTCTCTTCTCTTTTATTTTCTTTCTTCTTCCTCTATGAACCCTCCCCCTACATGTGCTTCCTCAAAAAATCCATTTTTTCTTCAATCAAGTCCCTTTAACCTTGCTTCCATTGTGTCTTTGCCTCACCTAGGTCTCTTCTCCTCTCTACCTAGTATTTTGACATCGAGTTTCTCCCCTTAACCTACAAAAACAAAAACTCACAGGCACACAACCATAAAACCCTCCTTTTCCTAGACCTTCTGAGATCTGATACCACTTTGATGCAAAGGAAGAGTTCACCATCAACAACTTGTAGACATATTTCACTTCAATGGGCTCATCCCCTTCATACAAACTCAACAAAATTTCTCACATCACAATGTTCACCTTCAAATAATACTTTTAGGCATTTCAAAATATCAAATTAACAAGGACTCATAAATTATTGGTTCCAAACGACAATCCTGACCACTCTTCACAAACTTCAAACTTCACTTCTCAATGACCCTAGGCTTCATTGCCTACAAACTCCAACCTAGGGTTTAATGCTTCTCAAGACTTAACAAACCCCAGAGACATATTATATCAACCAAAGAAAAAAAAAATTACACCCTTGGAAACCTTCAAGAATCCTAGTTTCTTTAATTGTTATCCCCTTCACAAATCAGACCTAAATCTCTTGTACCCCTTGGTGGTCACAAATGTGTGCATAACTTCTTATAATTGAGTCAATCCAAAAAAAATAATAGGGTTTCAAATGCCCATTAATGCCTTAAAAAAATATCTTAGAATGGACATATGTTTTTTGTAACACATTGACTAAACAAAGGACTGTTACTTTTTTTAGGGCGTAATTAGCCCTATTTTTCAAAGCAACCCTTCTAAAAACCTGCACAATTCAATGGAAAAATATTCCAATGGATTTAAAACATCACCAAACTAACATATATACTTGTTTTTGAAACCTAAATATAATGGATTGAAATAAGTTATTAGCTTTCTCATTATTATCACCAAATACCAGTCCAAAATCTATGAACCCACGGGCTAGTGCATCAACACAATAAATTCTATAATTGTTATTTAGGTCTAAAAGTTTTAAAATGTCAATATACACTCACCAATTCCTCATTCCACCAGTTAATGAGGAATTCTCATGCTTCCAAGTGCCCAAATGAACAATTTCTTATCAAAACCCTTGTTGAGTGAGGGTTTCAGATCTGCCCTCAAAAAAATGATTATAACTTTTGATAGACTCCATAAAAATATATGAGACTTCAACCAAAATAAATTTAACTTATATATATATATAATCATTCATGTGTATTATAGACAGAGAAACTCATTTACAACACCTTGCTAAGCATGGTAACAATGAAAAATTGGATAATTACTGTAACAGATAAGTTTTCATTGAAAGTTTCATTACAAAATTTATTCCAAAACCTCATCCAACAAAATCCCACATGACCATCCATGCCTTTTACATCAACTCGTGTTAAATTTTTGTGACCATTCATCTCCTAAATTGTCATTTTTGACAAAGTTGTATTGACATCTTTCTTTACAACTTTTCACAACTTATACAATTTTACTCCAAAATTATGCAACTGACCTCTTATCATGAAAAATGGGCCTCATAGCCCTTATTACATAAAAAATAAACACTTAAAACCCAACCTAGACACTTTGACCCCTATTGGCAAACTAGTTGCTGATGAACTATAACTGATTGAATGTTTGAAGATGTTAAGTTGATGATCACCAAGTAATAGAAAGTTTATGCAAGACATTAAATCAGTTAATGTATTGTATTGTCATTGATGTCAAATTTATATAATCTATATGGTCATGGACATACTTCCAAAGACCTCAAAGAACTGATGAATCAAAGGATATGTTATCAGTAATTCATATAATTCAAGTATTCACAAGTGACTGTATACATCGATAGAGTGCACACCGATGGTCAGAGTAAAAGAGAAAATTCATAGAGTTACCCGATGAGAAAATGCATAGAATTATTGACAAGAAAAGTATAGAGAAACCCAATGGACAGAATTACAATGTTGCCCAATGAACGGAAATCCCGAAGATAATTGAAGTCACACCGATGGAATAGTCAGTTGTCACCGACAACTAACTGAAGTATTGACTGACAGAACAAAGAGTTCAGAAATGACAAAATGCTTAGCTGTCAAGAGCTAAAAATAGACTTAACTGATACTTATCATTGCTTTAATCGAAAAGATAAAGCGGGAGATAAGTAAAAGATTTAAAGTTGCTTTGACCAGTTAGCAAGAAGATCTCTACGAGATAAAACTGGAGTTTTGCTTTAAATCTAATTGGTGAGAAATGTGGATCACGCCAAGATCAAAAGCCAATAAATGGTGAAATCATGTCTATATAAGAGACAAGATTATTAATTATGAAAGGGGAGAGTGACAAGAGAATAGATACTGAAGAGATTCTGAAGGAGAAGAAAGTCTTCATTCAGACCTGATCAATCAAGCTGAGGAAAGAGATAAATTATTTGAACACTGACGAATAGTGATACAGCATCACAGAGAAAAACAGTGTGGAGCAAAGGTATTGAATTGATGAAATTGATTAGAAAGGTAATGCACTTACAATAGATCTGAAAATCTGCAATTCAAGTTGTATATGTGAATAGATCAATTTATTGTTTCAGTTTAACCATTGAAGCATCAAGTCTCTTAACCAAGAAAGACTTAAAAGTCTTTTCTAATTGAGATACATCCCAAAGAGTATCAAAAAGTTTGAACATACAAAGTAGCATTGGATATGCCCGATACCTATTGATAGGCCAAGTGAGTGTTTGATCAAGGATGGTAGCATTAGATGCCAGATACTAAGTGACAAACTATCTATTTAAACCCTCTAACAAGGTCACACCTAACAGTGTGTTTGTAACCTTTAACAGGGTTGGCTCTTAACTGAGCTCACTTCAGAAGAGTGAAATTTTGGGGTACCGATCCTAGTGGTTTTTCCCTTAACAAGGTTTCCAAGTTAAAAATCCATGTGTTAATGTGTCTATGAGTCATTACTTTATTGTTTTTCATTTCACTTAAGTAAATATGGATTGATTGGTATACACTAGTTATTTACTGTGTTTCGGTAAATAGAAAGACTTCTTATTGATAAACATACAATAGAAGGTTTTACAAAGAATTCTAACAAGTAGTAATTTTATATAATTATTTCAAGGCATTCATCTTACAGGACTAAAGATAACTAGAGGTATAAATTTGTGATACTAAGTTTGAAGGGTTGATTTAAGGATTAATTTTTGAAGCCACTGATTCACCCCCCCCCCCCACCCCCTCTCAGTTNCTGATTCCCCCCCCCCCCCCACCCCCTCTCAGTTATTACTAACAATTTGTATTAAATCTTGTGTGATTAGAAGGAAGGTTTCAAGACCTAAGCTAAATATCATAAGATGAACAGACGAGATGTGCCCAAGTTGAACAAAGACAACTTTGCTTCACGGAAAAGCAGGATAAGACTGCACTTATCAGGTATTGGAAATGATGTTACTCAATACTTAGATACTGAATATGTGTTTCCCATAGGATCACCCATAATTGAACAAATGAGAGAGAAGCATGAGCACAGCTGCATGATGATAGAGCTTGCTTCCTTACTCTCTGATGCTGAATTTGAAGTTATCAAAACTTGCACAACTGCAAAGTAGATGTGGGACAAATTGAAGCTTGTACATGGTGGTGATAAAAATGTTCTAAGAGCTGAGGAAGAAAGCCTTAGAGGAAAGTTTGATGATCTCGGAATGAAGGAAGGAGAAAACATCACACAGTACATCATAAGAATCAAAAAGGTAGTAAATGCTATTTGAGGAGTTGGAGGTATATTAGATGAAGATATAGTGTTAAGTAAAATTCTAAGAACCTTACTGCCTACTTATGCTATTAGAGTATCTATCATACAAGAAATGAGAGCAGTAGAAAATAGCAATTTTACTCTAGATAGTTTGATTGGAATACTGATTTCATTTTAGATGAATAACTTTGATAATAGTGTCTTACCAAACATAGAGTCTGCATTCAAATCTTCATTGAGAATAAGTAAATCAAGTCATAAACACACTATGAGAAGAGATAGTGATAGTGAAAGTGAAGAAGAAGATCTTGATTAAATTGAAGCACTTATGGAAAGAAGAATGCAGAGAGGCAAAGGTAAATATAAAGGCAAATTACCACTTGTATGTTTTAATTGTAAAGCAATTAGACACTTTGCTGCAAGATGTCCTAACAGAAGAAAAGATGACAAAAGTAATGGCAGTCATATGAAAAGAAGTATGACAAGGGTGATAACCGAGATTACAAAAGAAACTGACAATAAAAAAGAAGAGATACCTGAGACTACAAGGACAAAGGAAAGAAGGCCAACTACCTAGCTAAATGCAAAGATGAAGATACTGACACTGAATCTGATGAAGACATCAAGATGGTGTTTGTGGCAGTAAAAGATGATTCAGATGAAGATGAAGAAAGGTATGTAGAAACTGCACTCATATCTAAATTTAGTAAAAATAATGTCTAGATCATAGATAGTGGCTGCACTCACCATATGACTGATGACAAGCAAAAATTTGAGACTTTTGAATACTATAAAGGTGGTTCAGTAAGAATGGGTAATGACACACCTTGTCCAGTTGAAGGAAAAGGAAATATAATGTTGAATAACCTGATAAAATGTGAAAATGCTTATTCGGTGAAAGGATTGAATTATAATCTATTGATTGTTTCTCAGTTGAATAATTTAGGTCATAGAGTAGCATTTGAAAATAAGAAGGAAAATATCTTCAATAAATCAGGAAATATGATTGGTACCGGTGAGCAGAAAAAAGGTAGCTTATTTTATCTGAATGATACTGACACCACTTGCTTAATAGCTAGAAACAAAGATATATGGTTTTGGCACAAAATATTGTGTCATGTAAACTTTGACAACATGATAAAGATAAGGAGAAAGAGAAAGAGAAATGTAAGAGGCTTACCGATGATGATTAAGCTAGACAATATCATGTGCAAAAATTGTCAAAAAGGTAAGATGACAAAGTCTAGTTTCAAAAGAAAAACCCATACATTTGATGCCATTCTAGAATTAGTCCATACTGATCTATGTGGACCCATGAGGACAAAGAGTTACTATGGCGATAGATATTTTATTCTCTTTGTTGATGATTACTCTAAAATGATGACAATAATGTTTCTAAAAGATAAATCTCAAGCATTCAAGATGTTTAAATGGTACAAAGTAATGGTAGAAAAACAAAGTGGTAAAGAACTGAAATACTTAAGATCAGATAGAGGAGGAGAACTTATTTTAGATGAATTCACTAACTTTTGAACTTATTTTAGATGAATTCACTAACTTTTGTAATGAGCATGGAATCAAAAGACAGGTCTCTGCACTGAGAACACCACATCAAAATGGAATTTCTGAAAGAAGGAACAGATCCATTGTTGATTGTGCAAGGACATTGATGATAGACAAAGGCATCACCCAAATCTTCTAGAGGGAAGCTGTCAATACTATTGCTTACACATAAAACAGAGTACAATTGAAGAAAGACACCAAGAAGACACCCTATGAGCTATGGTATGGTCACCCAATGTAAGTTACTTCAAGATCTTTGGTAGTCAATGTTATATCTTAAAAGATGATAGAGATGGAAAACTTGACTCCAAAAGTGATGAAGGAATTGTTATCCTAATTTTCAGCATGTATCAAAATAATCATAAATAGGAAGAGATTGCATTTTAGAGTTCATATTAATATTATCCTTCAGGTATTATTAATCATCATTTTGTAATTACACTCATTTCCAGAAATTGTTATTTTGTACTCTAAGAGTTGATCACATTCCAGAATTTTTAAATTACAATTTTGATCAATTACATTGTGCATTCAAGCTGAATGTATTATACAAATGTTATTTCATCCTTCTTTTTATGTCAAAACAATAGTACATTGCAGAATAAAAGGCATAATTGAAATTATGGAGTAGAGGTCCCATGCATTGCCTTGTGGTTGGTTTCTTGATGCTTGCATATTAGGTCTCCATTGCTGGTTGCATATCAGGTCCTAGGTCTTCATAGCCCATCTTCATCTGCATATAGGTTTTTTAGGGTTTACCTGCATCATGGTGAAAAAGATGTTAGATCCAGTTGGATCTAAGCAATACATGGAACATAAACAACACACAATCAATCTTTTTGAAAACTGCATATTAATATGATGAAATCAATGTAACAAGAAAACATTCATCTATAATATCTAAAGAATAGTATTAAAGGGACTTGTTCTAAACATGAAACATTTTTCTATGTATGATCACATTGATACATGTTATTCTTCTCTATATAATCAGATATTTGAATGAAAGGGACTTAGTATTACCATCTGAGAAAACTTTTTCATGATTAGATCAACCTATGAGTTCACCAAATGACACAAACCAACCAATATTCATGAGTGAATGTTATCTTACATTCACTCAAAAATATTAATTGGTGCATATGATTTGATGACCTAATAAATTGAGTGGTATTTTGTGTGCAAATAGACAGGTATCTATAACTGAATGCAGGAAACAAAAGAAAATGATGCAATGGATGTCACGAGCCCGTGCTCGACCATCACATAAGCCATTGTATGCAGAAGGATGGTTGATATCTCAGGAGGTTATTGCTCACATACATAAGAGGGATGAGATGCAAACATATGAAGGAGTCAAAAGATGCTACAGAAAGGACATGAACAAAGGATGCTGGAGAATTGCAGAATTGAAAGACTTTGAAGATTTACTGTTTTTATGCAAATGATGGAGAATGAGAAAATGTTGTTACAGTAAGTGCTTTTTCATATATATTTTTCTGCTAGACATCTGTTAAAAGTTCACTTGGAGGATCTAAGTTGAAATCTCATACATAAACATTATGCATAAACTGTGTTAAATGAGAAGATGTCATTGTAGTCATTTTAAAATAGCTGAATCTGACAGAGTAAAAGCATGGAACAAAAGATGTGAAAACTACAAGTAAGGACGGAGATTAACAGTCTCATATCAGCATGGGTTTACACATACAGAAAGCAAACATAATGGAAAAATAATTACAAGATATCCAGAAGCTTCATTAAATGAGACTATGCTTAATAGTTCTAAAACATTGCAGTGTATAATGTGTTTTAGACAAACTGTTGAGAAAGTTTCTTTTTGTAAAGTTTACATCTCATATAGATGTTTTGAAAATATGAACATTCATAATAACAGAACAGGGCATGTAATATTGATAAGAATTATATATGCAGAATGGGTTTACTATTTCGAAGTAAAACCCATGGGAGTCACAAGCCTGTGCTCAAACCCCATGGGTTTGTTCTTTCCTATGTATACTTCAAAAGAAAAATAGTGTATTTTTACATCAAAGACAGTAGCATATTCAACATATTTGTGCTTACATGCTAAAGAGATACTCAGTATTGTCATCAAGATTGTAAACTAAAAGTGTTTTTAACATAATATTGCAGTTCAAATGTCTTATACATGTTTTCAGACAGTGGAGTGTCATCAAACAGAGAAGCATATATTGTGCTTGCTAATTACTTGTATTTGAAGACAGCAATAATGATGTTTTTATTAAAACATTTAGACAATACAAATCCCATTGTTCACTTCAAAATTGAAACAAGCATTAAACCGACAACTCCAAGTGCAAAGCTATGTGGTTATTTTAAAGTGATGCAAGTTATAGCATGTGGGAATGACAGTGAGGTTCGACATCGAGCACTACTGAAGTTCATGGGCTTGATAGTAAACAAATAATAGTTCAAGAGTTGTATGAAGATTTAAAGCTATAGTCGACATCAAATAGAGAGCACCAACAGGAATTAAACACTTAGAAGGTTCACATTGATGCAATAAGCAGAGATAAATAAACAATAGAGGAGATGATCACTTATCTGTATGTATAGAAGTTGGTGGTACATTATACTTCCAAATCATGGGTGTATCAACTCACAATAGAAATGTGAAGCTTATGACTGAAAGATGTCATAAAGTTTGAAGAGAATACATTCACCACACCTTTCAGTCATAAGCTACATTTCTATATGTTGAAGAGAGTCATGGTTTCTAGTCTCAACATGGTGGTCGAGGTAAAGAAATCATAAATTGGTCTATTGCCTGCGTGTCTGAAGGAGGAAGTTAAAAGACATACAGTGGAGGCCGCGGTTTTTCTCAGTTACATGTCACACAACAGACTGGGGATAAGTCTAAAACTATGACTGAGATCTCCCCAGTTCAGAGCTGAGGTCCATGGGTCCACATCTCAATCACAATTTAAGACCACTCCAAGATTGCAGTGGTAGTAAACTCCAAATGTACAGTGGTGGCCACAAACAAAGACCACTAGAACTTCCTTCATACACTGTGGTTTAAAACCCAAAATGGTGGTAAGAAATCAATCTAGAACCCAAGTTACAATTGAATCTACAGTGCCTTTTGTAAATGGCTTCAAAAACACTTCATCATCAAGTGTTCCCAACATTCAAGCAGACTGAAGATAACTTATAGTTGAAACCTAAAATCAAGCAAAAAAGAAGACCGAAGATACTATATCATCAAAACATCCCAACATTAAAGCAAATGCAAGAAAACTTACAGTTGGAACCCGAGTTCTAAACAAATGAAGATCAAAAGCTACGACCTTTACTGAAGAAAAATGCAACAACAAATATGCCATGTGTTATAGTGAATATGTAAACGACATTTTTTCCTCTTAAAGCTCATGAAACTAATAGTTTCTTCACAGAATAGAGGTGGAAACATAGCAGAGATTCATGGTTTCCAGTTTCAAACATGGAGGCACCATAAAACAAAACCCTAAAGATGCAAATGAAACTGATGAATGGAATACATTGTGTTTTACTCTCATTTGAAATCCATTGTCAGATGGAGTAAATGCAATTGTAGTTCAAATGCATTGACATTCCCTCCTTACTGCCACATTGGTACCTTTTTGTGCCATGACATGTTAAAACTATCCCTTCCAATTGGTGGTGATCAAATTAATTACAAACCGTGCTGGTTACCAAACCACAACAGCATCGACCATAGTGGTATGGTGTCGACAGAGTCAGAGATGGGTTGATGTCGAGTTAACAAGGGTTTTGAACCCTTTGAGGTTAGGTAGTCTGGTTTTTTAAGTGGTGTGGTTACACTGTTAGATTAAAATGTCATGTATTCGAATGGGATGTAATTGATACATTGGTAATTGGTATGGTATACCAAATTTGGGGGGCTAAAATTTAGGGTTTTTGTCTTAGGGAAATTTATTAAACCCTATAGTTTTGGAGAGCTTTTTGGAGGGAAGATTATTTGAAATAAGCCATGTTGGCTATTTAGGGAGAGTTTTTGCTTTATGTTAATGGGGTCAAATTGGTGGAGAAGGGAGCTTTAGTGAATTTTTGATTCCTATAGTTGTTGATTCATTTTTCTTTGTATTCTAGTTTAAGTCCATGCTTGTAATTTCGGTTGTGTGCAAGAGGATTTCATTATTCCTTGCCATTGCTTGGGAATTCATACATGTAACTTATATACAGATTTTGAGAAGAATATAGTGGCCCCACTTTTTTACATACATCTTATTGTGATCATCTGTTCAAGTTCCTTTTCAATTTTCTACATATAAGAGTAATACCTTTGGAATATGGTTTAGTGAATTGCATTGATTCCTATTCTATATTACAGAATATAAGCCTTTTGCAGAAAATGCATGTTGTTAATGGTAAAAGTACTGCTTGTGGTCAAACCCTAGTCATGACCTTCCAACTAACCTATGTATTGAGCAGTGAATGATAGTGCAAAGATCCATCAGGGTATGATAAGTGAATGTCAGTTTGAAGCTTTAAAAGAATCTGAATCTCCTTGGTGTATCACCTTTTTCTAGTTTTTATGCAAGTTCAATTTTAAATCTCTCTTCCTTTTTCTTAGTTAAATTTTCAATCAGGAGGTGATATTCCATATCAGATAGGAACCAGCCTAGAATCCAGAGATTCTTCCTCATCCATAGTTCACCCACAGCTAGAGGAAGTTTCCATTGTCAGATAGAATTGCCATGAAGCCTTAATGCCTAATTTAGGGTGACAATTCTAAGCCTGAACAGGAATATTTCTAAGGTATTCTACCAAGAGAAAGTCTTATAAATGTCTCAATAAAGCCTCTAACAAAATTTTTGAAAGTGCAAATGTAAAGATAGATGAATTTGTAGAGAAGAATGAAAAGGAAAGCACAAAAGAACTAGAGGACTAAAACAGGTTTGTTTACAATGAAGAACCTGACACTCTACCTGAGAAACAATGTATAGCTCCTGAGAAATAGATTATTGCACTTGAGCATCAGGCTACAAATACCAAAAATTAGGATATTGTTCAAGATGATGTACCAAGCGATGGAGATCAGAATGAAGGACAAAATGATGATCAAGATGATAGACAAAGAATTGAACCCGTACTTTCTAGATATGTTAGAAGTAACCATCCACAGAACTAGATCATTGGAGACAAGAAAGATGGTATGAGAACCAGATGTAAGTCTCTAAACACAAGATGTCTTATTTGTGATTTTGAGCCAAAATCTGTCAATGTTGCACTTGATAATGATGAATGTGATGACATGTAACTGATTAAATGTTTGATAATGTTAAGTTGAAGATGATGTAAGACATTAAAATAGTTAATGTTTTGTATTTTCATTGATGTTAACTTGATATCATCTTTACGGTCATGTAAATAAAGCCAAAGACTTTAGATAATCAATGGAATAGAGATTATGCTTTCATTAATGCATAAAAGTCAAGTATTCACAAAGTGACATACAACACCGACGGAGTGCACACCATCAGTAAAGGAAAAGTAAAAGTCACAATGATGCCTAATGAGCAGATGATAGTGTTTCCCAATGATGCAAAATCCTATGATGCCCAACGGATGGAGATCTCGAAGCTAACTGAAGTTACACCGATGGAACTGGCAGTTGTCACTGACGATGAACTACAGAGTTGACCAATAGAACAGAGAGTTAAGAAAATGACAAAATATCTAGCTGGCAGAGCTTAAGGATAGACTTAACTAGTTGTTCTATTTGTTTTATTCACCCAGAGTTAAGTAATTAATTTAAAGAATATTTATACAGTTGGCAAGAAGATAACTACAAGATAAATAAGGAGTTAAAGTCGTAAATCAGATTGGCTGGATTGTTTTTCATGCCAAGGATCAAGAATCAAGAATCAAGAATTAAGGAACATCATGTCTATATAAGAGACAAGAATAATTCATTTTTGAAAGCAATCAGATACATGGGGAGTGAATAGAAAGAGGATGCTGAAGAGAAACTAATGAAGGATAACTTCATACAGTCCTAATCAATCAAGCTAAAGGAGAGCTAAGGAATTCTGTGGACACTGAGGAATAGTGAAGCACAACATCACAGAGAAGAAAGTGTGGAGAACAAATAATTGAATTGATACATTGATCAGAAAGGTATTGTACTTAAATAGATCCAAAAATCTGCAATTCAAGTTGCAGTAGAAATAGGTCATAATCTTTGAGTTTAACCATTGAAGCATCAAGTCTCTTAACAGAGTAGGACTTAACCATCTTCTATAATTGAGTTATATCCTAACAGATTACCAAAAAGGTTGATTCATGAAAGTAGCATTGAATTTTCATAAAGCCTATTGACAACCTAAGAAGAAGGTTGATTCAAGGATGGTAGCAAGATTTGCATAAAGCCTATTGACAGTCTAAGAAGGAGGTTGATTCAAGGATGGTAGAAAAATAGATGCCAGATACTAAGTGACAACCTATGTATAAAATCCTCTAACAAGGTCACACTTAACAGTGTGTTTGTAACCTTTAACAGGGTTGGCTCCTAACAGGGTTCACTTCAGAAGAGTGAAAATTTGGGGTACCGGTCTTAGTGATTTTTTCCATTAACAGGGTTTCCACGTTAAAATCCATGTGTTATGTGTGTATGGTTTATTACTTCATTGTTTTACATTTCATATATGCATTTCTGGATTGATTGGTATACTCTACATATTTACTGAGTATCGGTAAATAGTTTTACTACTTATCGATTATCAAGGAGAATAAGGATAGACAAGGTAAACCGACAGATAGTTTATTATTTCAAGTATTTCATGGCATGCATCTTGTAGGGACTTAATAATCTGAGGTGTATTGATTGGTGGTAAAATATTAAAGGATAAATTTTTGAGGCCACTGATTCAGCCCCCCCCCCCCCTCTCAGTTATTACTAACAAAATGGGTAAGTGCTATGAAAGAGGAGATTGAGCAGATTGAAAAAAACAAGACATGGACACTTGTACTGAGACTAGATGACAAGACTATCATTCGTACAAAATGGATATTCAGGAATAAATTGAATGAGAATGGAGAAGTCACCAGAAACAAAGCAAGACTAGTATGCAAGGGGCATGCACAAGAATAAGGGATTGACTATGGAGAAATATTTTCACATGTCGCTAGGCTAGAAGAAGTGAGAATATTACTTGCTTATGGTGCATGTAAAGGATTCAAGGTATACCAAATGGATGTCAAGTCTGCATTCCTAAATGGAATACTTGAGAAAGAGGTGTACATTGAACAACCAGAAGGGTTTGTTGATCCAAACAAGAGGAACATGGTATGTAGACTACACAAAGCCTTGTATGTATTGAAACAAGCACCCTGAGCCTAGTATGAAAGACTTCATTCCTATCACATAAGTATTGGATTTGTAATAACTAGTGAAAACAGTAATCTTTATTTGACGGAAGATACTGATGCTAACATTTTGATTGTTGAGATATTTGTTGATGACATCATATTTGGAGGCAATGTTATGCTATGCAAATCATTTAAAAAATAAATGAGCAAAGAGTTTGAGATGTCTATGTTTGGAGAGATCAAGTTCTTTCTTGGTCTACAGATCATGCAACAAAATGAAGGTATTTTCATTACACAATCCAAATACATCAAAGAAGTGCTGAAAATATTCAAGATGGAAGACTTCAAGCCAGTTGGAACACCGATGGCAACTAGATGTAAGTTGACAAAGGAGGAAAACTCACTTGAGATAAATCAGACTTTGTATAGATCAATGATTGGAAAACTCATGTGTGTTGTACATACTAGACCAGATATTGCACATGAAGTAGGAATAGTTGCAATATTTTCTACTTCTCCCAGGGAATTGCATATGACTGCTGTTAAAAGAATCCTAAGATATCTGAAGAATAATAAGGAATATGGCTTATGGTATAAAAGAGAAGGCAAATTTTAACTTAAGGTCTTTACCGACACTGATTGGGCTGGAAATATTGATGACCAAAAGAGAAAAACTAGAGGAGCATTCTTTATGGGTGACAGACTTGTCACATGGATCAACAAAAGGCAAGGATGCATCTCTCAGTCTACTGCATAAGCAGAGTATGTTTCTCCTACTGCAAAGTGCCCAAATATTGCATGGATCAAAAATTTACTGGAAGGTATGCATATGAAAATTATTGAACTAGTAATTATCTATTGTGATAATACCAGTGCAATAAACATTTCCAAGAATCCAATCATGCATGCTAAGACAAAGAATATTGCTATCAAGTATCATTATTTGAGAGAACAAGTTCAAGAAAATGAGGTGATACTTGAGTATGTTCAATCAAAGGATCAATTATCTGATATCTTCACCAAGCCACTGCCCAAGGATGCATTTCAATACTTGAGAAAAAGACTAGGGGTCAAACCCTTGTCTATTGGTCAGTGAGATGACTAGAAGGTTGCATCAACCTACATATTATCAGAATATCATTCATGTTGATGCAAGAAAATAAATGGACTTCAAAGATAAATCTATACAAAGAAAGGTACTTATCTACTCCGAGCACCAGAAGTGTTGTATTGCTGATGGATTGGGAAATTCAAGGAGTATATTATGGATAGAAAGAATTGTTTGGCATTACTATCAAAATATATGTTTGGCATTGTTGTCAAAGGGAGAGATTATATCCATTATCACATCAAGGTATCACATCAGGGATATATTATATCCATGGGAGAGATTATATCCATCACATTATCCAAAGGGAGAGATGTAACCAGAAAGGGAGAGTACATACAAAGGGAGAGAATTGCTGACAAGAAATATCAAAAGAAAAGAGAACAGTGAAAGGGAGAGAGTTTGACATAGGAAAAGAACACATAAAATCAGAAGAAGAAAGATTCTACATCTATCTAGTGAAGGGATTGAAGACAAAGAGAAAGCTGCAAGAATCAAATCTAAGCTCTCATAAGCTTACCGAGGACTAGATATTTGTATCGGTTATAGTACATAAGAGTGGTAGTTTGATGAACTTCAACTGTTATATTTCATATTGTATTAATGATAATATAGTGTGATAATGTAGTGTGTTTCCATCAATGCCAAAGGGAGAGATTGATGAACTATAACTGATTGAATGTTTGAAGATGTTAAGTTGACGATCACCAAGTAATAGAAAGTTTATGAAAGATATTAAATCAGTTAATGTATTGTATTTTCATTGATGTTAACTTAATATAATCTGTATGGTCATGGACATACTTTCTAAGACCCCAAAGAACTAATGAATCAAAGGCTATGCTATTAGTAATGCATATAAGTCAAGTATTCACAAGTGACTGTATACACCGACGAAGTGCACACTAACGGTCAAAGTAAAAGAGCAAAGTCACAGTGTTACCCGACGAGAAAATGCACAACATTACTGATGAGAAAAGCACAAAGTAACCCAATGGATATAATTATAGTGTTTCTCGACGGATGGAGATCCTGAAGACAACTGAAGTCACACCGACGAAAGAGTCAGTTGTCACTGATGACTAACTGAAGTATTGACCGGCAGAACAAAGAGTTTAGAAACAAAAAAATGCTTAGTTTTCAAGAGCTAAAAATAGACTTAACTAATACTTATCATTTCTTTAATCGACAATATAAATTCAGAGATAAGTAAAAGATTTAAAGCTTCTTTGTCCAGTTGGCAAGAAGATCTCTACAAGATAAAACTGGAGTTTTTCTTTAAATCTAATTAGCAAGAATTATGGATCATGCCAAGATTAAGAAAGTGAAGAAATGGTGAAATCATGTTTATATAAGAGACAAGATTATTCATTATGAAAGGGGGGAGTGACAAGAGAATAGATACTGAAGAGATTCTTAAGGAGAAGAAAGTCTTCATTTAGATCTGATCATTCAAGCTGAGGAAAGAGCTAAATTCTGCGGACACCGACGAATAGTGATACAACATCATAGAGAAGAACAGTGTGGAGCAAAGGTATTGAATTGATGACATTGATCAGAAAGGTAATGCACTTACAATAGATCTGAAAATATGCGATTCAAGTTGTATATGTGAACAGATCAATTTACTATTTTAGTTTAACCATTGGAGCATCAAGTCTCTTAACCGAGTAGGACTTAAAAGTCTTTTCTAATTGAGATACATCCCAAGGAGTATCAAAAATTTTGATCATATAAAGTAGCATTGGATATGCCCAATACCTATTGATAGGCCAAGTGAGTGTTTGATCAAGGATGGTAGCATTAGATGCCAGATACTAAGTGACAAACTATTTATTTAAACCCTCTAACAAGGTCACACCTAATAGTGTATTTGTAAACTTTAACAAGGTTGGCTCTTAACCAAGCTCACTTCAGAAGAGTGAAAATTTGGTGTACCGGTCCCAGTGGTTATTCCCTTAATAGGGTTTTCATGTTAAAAATCTATGTGTTAATGTGTCTATGAGTCATTACTTTATTGTTTTGCATTTCACTTAAGTAAATCTGGATTGATCGGTATACACTAGTTATTTACTATGTTTCGGTAAATAGAAAGACTGCTTATCAGTAAATGTGTGTGTGATTTTTGTACCTGTTAAGAGAGACACAACACTTCAATAGGTCAATGCATTAGTGGAAAACATGGTTAGATGAGCATATAAAGAAACTAAAATCAACCTATTTCTTTCTAACTAAGAAGAGTATGATAAGCAACATAATAGCCCTCAAATTATGCTACTATCAATGACATATATGGCTTAGCATGAAATATTTAAGTTAAAACAAGAAAGCTATCTCCTAAACATTCATTCTATCTCTAAAAAGCATGAAAATAACAATGCATGAATATGAAATCTAAAATATGATATGAGTCTAGGTTTATTCTAACAGCCTAACAATGCAATTTTACTCTAAAAATGAAGGCTTATTTGTGCTCAAAAACCCCTTCTATTTATAGAAGAATGAGGAGAGAGAAGGGGGACAAGGTGCATTAATGGAGTTCAAAAACTCATTAATGGTGTGTAAGAAGAAATAAATGCCAAAGGCATTCAATAGGCATGGGGGCGACATGGGCTTAAGGAATCTACATTAATGAGGTATCAATAAGAGCCTTAAAGAAGCATGGGAAAGGTGTAAGAGGGTGGCTTGAGAAAATGGACTTGAGGAAAGGAATCTTGAGATTTCTTGACTTTCTCAAGTTGGTGGAGTCCTTAATCACTCCCTAATGGAATGTGACAACATTAGGAGGTGGGTTAGGATAGAATTAGGATTAGGATTAGATTAGCATGGGGTGAATGGGTTGAGATAGGTTCAAACCCAGGATCAAAGTGGTTGAAGTGGGTTAGGTTAGGGGTTTAGAGGAATATTAATGAAATGAATTAAATTTATTTAATTCATTCAAGATATTAATTATTTAAACAATTAAGTGCTTTTTAATAATCAATAGGAGTATAGACAATTTAATTAAATAGGCTAGGGGAATGGGTTCATTTGCAAGTGAATAATTGATTTAGGGTTTATTTAATTCCTTTATGATTAAATACTATAGCCATGTTTTAAATTTGAACTGTTTTAATTGGTTTGTTTTGAATTGAATTGTATGGCTATAGTAGTTAATATAATTTAGTGATAAAAATCACCTAGGACATTAAATCTGATTTAAAATGAATTATGCCAAAGTAACATTATCATGACATAATTGGGCGTATGATCACACTTAGAGAAAATAGGGTCTATAGGCAGAACAGACCAAATCCAAGTGGTTACATTTGCCCCTCTTTGAATTGATGTGAAAGAAGCTCATTGATTCAAAGAAAGTTTTTGATTTTTTTGATGAATAGTTCCTTTCCATTAATAAATTTCAAAGTTACATATTCACAAAAAGGGGCCGGGGGATAAATAAAATCACCCCGCAGAGTCACTCGGCCAAAGCCGGATACAGATAACTATTCATCAAAAAAAAAAAAACTATAATGCCATTAGGCAGCAAGAGCAGTAGCAGCAGAAGGTGGAGGATCTTTATCATCTGATCCCCACTTCGGAGTGGGATTGATAGTAGGGTCGGGAGGAGGCCAACCATCATTCTCTTCTTCTTTTTCTTTTTCTTTGTCTTCCGCCCTAGGCGGGGAAATAGCAAGCGCCAGGCGTGGGAACTTGGAGGAAGTGGCAGGAGGCCAATCCCAGCCACGGCGGGAACCAGGAGCATCAGGAGGGGCAGACTGCACAGGGGAAGGCCCCCAACCAGAAGTCCGCCGCGGTGGAGAAGCCGAGTGGCGCCGCCAACCATCCCCACCACCTCTCGGAGAGTGGTGGCGAGGGGCCTGGGACCGTGGCGTATGAGAACGGTGCGCAGAGGAGCTGCGCCCGCGGCGGCGGCCTCGGGGAGGCGTGCCCTCAGC
>MU225187.1:1821061-1831969 GCA_018584345.1 Thuja plicata | reverse complement strand
GGGGACAACCTTGCCGAATGGATCTGAAAAGCCCAAAAGTGTCAGATTGGGCCCCATTGATAGTAATGCAAGCTGAAGCATCTCCAAAAAGAATTTCTACAGAGTGCAGAAATTGAGGCCCAAACCCACGAGCTTGAAGCATAGCCAAAATGAAAGGCCACTCAATGCGATCATAAGCTTTGGCAAAGTAAATTTTGAGGAATAGAGCAGCCTGTTTAGATTGGCGAGCCCATTCCATCCCTTCCCAGACCGTAATAATGTTTTCAAGGATATACCTGGACTTAATAAAGCCAGTTTGCTCAGGACAAACAATGAGAGGAAGGAGATGTCTGATCTTGAGAGCTAAAGCTTTAGCAATGATTCAACAGAGTGATGGGTCTCCAATTGCAAATATCCTCCGGATCACCAGATTTAGGTATGAATTTAATATTTCCTTTGTTAATTAAGTTGCCTAAACTCTTGTTGTGGAATGCTTCCAGGTAAACCTTATGCAAATCAGGACCAACAACATCCCAAAGGTGCTTGTAAAATTCACATGGGAAGCCATCGCATCCTGGAGAAAGATTGAGAATTTCACTCACGATCGAACGAAATGCTTGATGAGATTAGTCTCGCACTTGATCGAACTAAACTGATAGAATTGACTTTGAACTTGGTTGTCATCCAAAGGTCAATAAAAGATTTTAAAGATACCAATTTTGAGCTTGGTTGTCATCCAAAGATTGATAATACTGATTCCAAACTTGGTTGTCGTCCAAAAGTCAGTATGAAGCTGCCAGGAGCTTAATAAGAATCTTTTAAAATGAGGAAACATAAGATATCCATCTTATGAGAACAAAAGCTTTCTTTCCAACAGTTCTGACTTAGTCAAGGAAACTGTCATGCCCCTAGTTTGTTTGATAACAAAGTTGTTTCAATGTTTTTTCGAGAAAAAATTTAATTGATGATAGTGTGATCATGCCCCCTCAGGAATGAAATTGAAGGAAAAGAATAAAATCCCTCAATTGAAAGAACATATCACTTGCAGAAAGTGGTTAGGGAAAGAAAGAACAAAGTAGAAGAAGTGAAGAAGAGAGTGTGTTTAAGAATAAACACATGGTATACCAAGTTAATCACATGAAAATGTGAGTGGTGAGATTGATAAAATGATGTCAGACCAAGATTTATGATAAAATGTACAATTTAGACAGATTTTTGGAACAAATGGAGCAAATTTGCATTTTTCAGAGCTGTCGCAAAAATGGTACTGTGCTGCAAAAAATACCTTAGGCACCTTCGATTTGGTTCCTGATTGATTAAAAAGAGAATAGAAATGTAATTTTAGTTTCTTGGGAGGAGTTTTGAAACTCCTAAATAGCTCAAAAGACCAATATATAGCTCAAAATTTACCATTTTACTATTCATTTTCACTTTTATCCATAGTAAATCTGAGAGATCTGCAGAGAAGATGGTGGTCCCTGTTAGGAAGCATCATTTTGAGATGAGCCATCGACACCAGCACCCAGCTGACTACCCACCTCTGGTAAGTGCTCATAAAACTACCTTGTGAATTTTGCAAATTTGATTTTTACAGCTTTTATAGCCCTTTGAATTCTGGGTCGCATCCAAGATTTCAGATCGCACCCCGTCAAACCCGTGTCACATCCGGTATTTCCTGGATCGTATCCATTTTTTACATGGGTTCATTTGTTCAGATGGGTGGACATGCTAGAGCAAATGGTCATCCACAAATAGAGATTTGCATGGGGTAGTTGCATCTTAGCCCATATGTACCAAGAGTTACACGAGATTGTATATCATTTTACTCGGAGCATGACTGTAGGTATATTAATTATTCAGATCTAGGCCTGGGAGCACATCCCTATTACATGACCGATAGTAGATAGACAGCGAGCACTGGAGTAGGCCTATGTATATATGTATCCAGGTCCTATTCAGCAGCCCCATCTGGGAAAGGTAGAGTACTGGCGACGGCTCTTTGATGATATGATTGAGGTCATCTGGTGACCATATTTAGATTGTGAGGAGTGGACTTCAGATGCTTGCCAAGTGCCATTTTTATTTGAGAGCAGGTACCTTATTGGGAGGACTAGATATGTTGTAGAGCATTTCATGGTCTCCTAAGTTCTGAGACAGTATGATCGACGGCAGAGCAGGACTCAACATATCACTGTATATGCCCAGATCTGTGATGGGGTACCATTGTGGGGTGCCCAGTTGATATATGAGACTTCCCATTAGGAGATCAGGGACATGGTTGGAGTAGATTGGGATCTCCACCTGGATGTTGCAGATGCAGGCTGCTCGGATGGATACATAGGAGAGATGCTTCAACATCCATTTCCTTGTTTCACAGTACCAGAGGAGGTCATTCCTCACATAGAGGAGCCACTAGATTATGATCCTAATGATCATCCTGCCAGAGGGAGAGGAGGAGCCCAGAGAGACAGAGGTGCCAACATGCATGGAAGGAGAGATGGTGGCAAGGATGGAGGTAGGGATGGAGGGCAAGATGGGAGACATCCTCCTCTAGATGAGGGGGACGATGGTGGAGATGACAGGGGTGGTGGTGTTGTGGGTGGCCACACATATGTTTCCAGTGGGAGTGGAGAGGGTCGGCACACCCGATTTAGGTTTTTTTCTCCTAGGATAGATCCAGGGCCATTATGGTGCAGGAGCACCTAAGGTTAGGAACATTTCTAGGCTAGAAGGTATTTTTGGTTTGTAAGGTGTTTTGTTCTACCATTCTTGTAATTACTAAGGTCAGCCAGTGAACAAACACCATAGTTTCTTAGGTAGTTGTTTCCTAGTAAAGATGTGTGTTGAGGTATTTTATAAACCTCTAGAAATGCAACAAGGCTCTAGTAAATAGAGATCGATGCTTTACAGTTAAGTTATACTGGTCATCGGTGATGTCCATCAATTTTTGTCCGTCGATTTCTGTTCATCGGTGATGCTTGTTGGTGATGACCGTCAGTGACTATGTTTTTTGTCAGGTTTGTGATCTAACACTCAGGGTTGGAAACCACCGATGTTTCTGTTGTTTAGAAAAGTCAACACTGGCACTCGATAATGTCAGTTAACGACCCAGGAAATGTGGGATGTGACATTTGTGACCAGCTGGGTCATTTAAAATGACTCTCTACGTGTCATTTTTGCTTGATAGGATTAGAGACACCTATTCCTATTCTAGAAGGGTCATTTATTGCTTAGTTTGGCCACCTGTATAGGGTGGTTGAAGTTGTCCATGAGTATCAGATATTTTAGAGATATTTTGATGGATGTATATATATAGTTGAAAAGATTTTGTAGCTAAGTAATAGATCAAGAGAGAGATAGAAAAGATATAGGAATATATCATCTTTGTAATAAATTAGTTCTCATGAATAAAAAAGAACATATTTAATGGATTCCATTAGCAGTGTGTATTATTGTATTCTTCAGGTTGAACCTGTCAGTTTAGCTTGGAAGAGGAACCCATTCCTATAGGTTCCATAGCATGAAATAGTATCTTTATGGTGTAAGCCTGGTCTATGGCACTTGAGGTGAAGATCTTAGTGACTTCCTCAAGGTAGGGTGAAATAATAGGTCTGTGCAAGAGACCTTAGAGCACAGTCAAGCTGACTGTTGATAACAACTGGACCATGGCAATACATCACAACACTGAAAGGAGATCAATAGAGACAGCCTGACAGATCACAGGATAGATCTTAGGATAGGCCTTTGGGACAGGATTATGGCAGAGATGGAGACCCACTTTTATAGTGTGAGTGGGATAGAGAGTAGCTGAGGGCACAAATCATATCTCTAGAGGGTAGGCTCACTGTAGTAGAGTCTAGGATTGCTATATCAGAAGCATTTCTCATAGATAGGGATAGACGGATGGAGAGACTCAGGACAGAGCGAGATATACATGTGTGTACTGCTATTCACCAGGGCTAGAGAGCCACTTATTATTACACTTGTTATCATGCAGCGGTGCAAGAGGGGCAGAGAGAAGTGTCTTTTTCATGGTTGGCTCAGCAGTTAGAGGGGGCCAGGCCATGCCTCCTCCTCCTCCATTTTTACCACCTCCTCCTCCTCCTCCAGATCAAGGAGAGGGGGGTAGCCAGAGCTGATGTTGTATTTTTTTTACACATGTATATTGTATATCTGGATCCTTTTGAGATCTTTCTTTTGTACATCACACACACACACACACACACATATATATATATCTTATTCTTTCTGATCCTTTGACATGCTAATACTCTTTATGTAGTCATATTTTGATCTTTGTATCATGTTTTGAGATATATATCTGATGCAGCTATTCCTGATTATGACATGTTTCATGATTTGCTTCTTTCTTTGATAGATTTATTTGCACATGTGATGATATCTTGGTCTCTTGATGAGTTAGATTTTGATGATGAAATCATTTATGTTGTTTTGTGGATTTATCACTAATATAAATATGTTTCAAATGATACTATGTGAATATGCAAATGTATGTTTTTGAGTTTTCCTTATGCAAGTAAAATGTATGAATGCACTTAGGATGTAAAATGAAATGTAATGCATAAATGCTTTGTTTTTGTATTTTCTTTCTGTTTCATTTTATGAATGCAAAATGTATGCTATGGATGTGCAATGATATAAATATAAGTGATAGCAAATGGATGTAATTTTAACTTGGATTTAGAAGAAGAAAATAGAAATCATTTTTTAGTACAAATTTCCCTACGCTTTTACTTCTTTTACAAATGCATCAGGCAATCTTTAAATGCAGCTATATGCAGACTCTTAAGACATGTCACTGATTTGCAGATATTATAGCTTTTTATCATCATCGGGCACTTTTTAGAATGGATACCACCTGATAGTACAACCATCACTAATACCCACTAATATTATGAAAGTGTGAATACTATGTTTTATTGGAATCTTGAAAATAGACTTAGGCGTCAAGGCATAGAAGCCAAGATGATAAGATAGTCACCTTCCTTTTAATATACCAGATTCTATTTAAGGAAAGATATTGGACCCGCAATGACCTTAAAAAATCATATCCTTGGGTACATTATACTTCGTATACTTTAGTGAGAATCTGATTTAGAAAATAAACAAGGAAATTGTGTCAACCTCACCGTAGTTTACACATAACAAATATTGAGATATATGTGGCTATCCACTCATGGTGGATGCTCTTACCATAAACATCCAAGTTAGGTGAAATTTATAGGATCATTTGGAACAATCACCATATGCAGAAAACCAAGAAAATGTTATGCCCATGTCCTTGCGACTCTTTTTCTTTGCGTAGATGTCATGGAGTAACTTGGAAGACATAACACCTATCAATTGTGAATTAATCAAATAAAATTCATAACTACTTAGATGCCCCCAGTGAAAACATCATGGGTTCATAAAAGAGTCATAATCAAACCAAGATCAAACTATGTTTAAGGTAGTATTGAGAAATACTAGTGATTCATTTTTCAAGCGCAGTAGAGATTCAACAATCAAAAGTTGGAATTCAAGCAATATGGTGTTCCATGTCTGTGTACCTTGTTATTCCTATCTATGATCCCATGTATGTCCTCAGAACATCATTCATGTTAGTGCAATGTTTGTGTCATACTTGTGTCGTGAAAGTGATAATGGTAGTGAAAGTATCATAAAGCATCATATCACGAGACAAACCATCCTATGATGACCTAGCAGATGCAACCTATCACACTGGCAATGATGCCCCTAGTGCAGAATGACTTGATCCCAAAATAGAAATGCAGACAAATCCCAAGTGAGGATAAGATAGTTGTTTTAGGAAACAAAGTTAGCATTTTAGCACAAGTGTAAACGTGAAGGCTTAGTATGAGTGATGCTTTTATAGATGGAGTGCAGAACACAGGTGACACCTGATTGCAAGGTTTTCACCACTTGGCAAGGTCTTTTCTTTCTTTTTGCTACCAAGATGCCTGTTTTACCAGGTTGTCATCAAGGCACTTTTTTTTTTTCCTTTTTTTTTTTTGCTATTTTTTCTTTTTTGAATGTTTTTGTAGTATCAAGGTGCCCGTTTGCCAAGTTTTCACCAAGGATACCTTTCTTTAGGATTTTTTTTACTATTTTTGGATTTTTTCAGGATCAATTTCTTAATGTTTTTGGTATTTTCTAAGTACTATTTCACTGTATAGGATCTGCTAGCCAAACATCAAGTGTAGAACCACTTCAAATGTAGAGTATTGATAGGATCTGGAAGAACGTCTCCCTCGGGTGTAGAAATTAATAAGCTCTAGTCCCAAAACTAGCAATGATAACATAAGGTCCTAACCAATTAGGTTCAAATTTCCTTTCTGCTCTCTGTTGGGCTAGTTCTTAGGATTCTCTTTTAGGATGAGATCCCCCACTTCAAACTTATGTGGTTTGACCTTCTTGTTGTAGCCTTTGGACATGTGTGCTTGGTACACTTTTAGATGATCAAACGCCTATTGTCTACACTCATCTAATAGGTCTAAAGAATTCACCCTATCGATGTGGTACTTCTCATCAGTTATAAGACCTTGTAAAGATATCCGCAAAGATGGGATTTCAACCTCAATAGGTAGTACTAGTTCAGTTCCATAGACTAGAGCAAATGGCGTGGCTCCAATTGGTGTTCTGATGCTTGTTCTGTAGGCCCATAGTGCCGGATTTAGTTGTAGATGCCAGTCTCTGCCAGAATTACTTACACTTCTATGTAGGATCTTGAGAATATTCTTGTTAGATGCCTCCACCTGTCCATTACCTTGAGGACAATAGATTGAGGAGCAATGTTGAGTAATGTGGAACTGTTCACAAAGGTCATCAATGTCTTGATTTTTAAATTGGCCCCCATCATCTATTGCAATTGAAGAGGTTACCCCATATATACAGATAATGTAGTTCAGAATGAACATAGCCACCTATTTGTCAGTGGCTTTGATTAGTGGTACAGCCTCGACCCACTTTGTAAAATACTCAGTGGTCGTAATGATGAACTTGTGTCCATTTGAACAATTGGGATATATTTGTCCAACCAAGTCAAAGGCCCATTGTTGAAATGGCCAATGTGTTATAAAAGGTATGAGTTCTCTGGCAGGAGCATGGATTAGATTTCCATGTGTCTGGCATTTATGACATGTCTTGGAAAACTGAATAGCATCTTTCTCCATGGTAGGCCAGTAATAGCCTACTCTGAGAAGTTTATTTTCTAATGAAAATTCGTTTGAATGTGATCCACATAGACCTTCGTGGACTTATTTTAACACGTGATTGGACTCTTCAATTTCTAAATATATAAGAAGTGTACCATCAAGACCTCATCGATATAAGTTATTAGTTATGAGGACATAACGTGATGTTGTCCTAATCAGGGCTCTCTTCTCATTTATGGATAGATTGTTAGGAATAGTTTGGTTAGTGAGATAGGAAATAATATTGGCATACCGAGATTGGTCTGGGGTGTTCAAAGTACAAATTACTTGGTATTCATGGGTATCAAAGGCAGGATAGGAGAGTTCTTCCACCAAGAAATCATAGCAGAATTGATGTTCCTCTAGTTGTAACATGGACGCCAATGTATCCATAGCATCTACAGCTTTGTTCTCTGCTCTGGGTATCTGTTGGAATGTGATGAAGATAAAGTATTTCTTCAAGTCATCAACCAATTGCTTGTAGGGTGTCAAATTTTTATCTTTCATCTGGTAGTCTCCATTAACTTGATTGATAATGAGTTGGGAGTCACCGTGCACATGTAACTCTACAATCTTCCATTCCATGGCAAGCTTAAGACCATTTACAAGTGCCTCATATTTTGAAATGTTGTTTGTGCATGGGAACATCAATTTGTAAGACTTGGGTATCTTGTAGCCTTGAGGAGTTATGAATAGAACTCCTGTCCCAGAGCCTTGTTGCATGAAAGAACCATCAAAGTACATCTTCCATGGGTACTCAGTCAAATGCATAATGGTCTCATTAGTAAATTCAATCTTTAAAGGTTCATCAACTTGAAGTGGTGAATCAGCTAGTTGATCTATGAGGACTTGTCCTTTAATAGCCATCCTGTCTACATACTCAATGTCAAATTCACTTAGAATGAGGACCCAGTTTTCCAGACGTCTTGTTAACACTATTTTACTCAAAAGGTAATTTAGAGGATCAATCTTAGCAATGAGCCTTATTGTATGGGAAAGCATGTAGTTTCTCAATTTCTATGATGCAAAGATGACTTCTAAGCATGCTTTTTCAATAATGTTGTAATTGAGCTCATAGGAGACTAGCATTCTACTGATGTAGTAGATAGCTCTTTCTTTCTTTGTTTCATCCTCTTGTGCTAATAATACTCCTAGTGATGTAGCTATAGCTAAAATATAGAGGAGTAATGGTTTGCCATGAATAGGTGCCATAAGAATAGGAGGAGTAGCTAGGTACCCTTTTAGTTCTCTGAAGTTGGTTTCATAGTGTTCATCCCATTTGAAGGTGACCCCTTTATGTAGTAATTTGGTAAAGGGCTATTCTCTGTCAACAAGTTGTGACATGAACCTCCTAATTGATTGAAGCCTTCCTTGTAACGTCCTCATCTTACTGATGTTGCATGGAGGATTCATCTCTAGAATAGCTTTGACTTTTTCAGGATCTACCTCAATTCCCTTTGCTGAAACAATGAATCCTAGAAACTTTCCTGATTGGACTCCAAAGGCACATTTCTTTGGATTGAGCCTAAGTTGAAATTTCTCCATTTGATCCAATATCTTTTGTAAATCAGAAATATGAGTACTCCTCTCTTTGGATTTGGCTAAGGTTTCATCCACGTAATCCTCCATGTTTTTATGCATCATGTCATGGAATATAGTGGTCATTGCTCTTTGATATGTTGCACCAGTATTCTTTAACCCAAAAGGCATAACGTTCCAGAAAAAGGTGCCCCATGCACATGTAAATGCAATTTTCTCTTGATCCTCAGGGGCAATTTTGGTTTGATTATAGCCTGAGAATCCATCCATTAATGAATACATATGGTAGTTGGCTATGAGGTCTATGATCATATCTATATTAGGCAGTGGGAAGTCATCCTTTGGACATGCTTTGTTTAAGTCTCTGAAGTCGATACAAATCTTGATAGATTTATCAGATTTAGACACAGGGACCACATTGGAGATCCATCCTACGTAGGAAATGACTCTGATAAATCTAGCTTTCAAAAATTTCTCTAGCTCCATTTTTACTAGCAATGCAACATGAGGATGCATCTTTCTAAGTTTTTGTTTCACGGGCTTGATCCCGGGAGATATAGATAAGTGGTGCATGATTAGGTTAAGATCTAGTCTAGGCATATCCATATAAGACCATGCAAAGTTGATCTTCTTTTCCCTCAGGAACTCTATAAACTGTGTCTTCTCTTCTTCTAACAAAGATTGTGCTAGGTGTACTATTTGAGGATCTTTGATTGTGCCCAGATTAACTGGCTATGTTGGTTCTATTAGGACTGAAGACCTTTCTTGAAAGTGCTCAGGGAGGATATCAATAATCTCATCCTTTGGTGCCTCTGAGAGGTTTTCACCATTGGATACGTATTTTATTTTTACTATTTTAGGGTCTGACACTACCACAATGTGGTTTTCACCGTCAGTCCCCTTTTTCTTTTTCTTTTTCAATTTTTGACTAAGAAACCTGATATCCTCCTGTGACATGTTCTCGCTCCTTGCATTGGTGGAAGAAGGGTAAGGTTCACAAGCATTGAGATAGTAGGCTAGGGTGTAGCTATTGGGAAAGTCAAGAATAGGAGTAAGATATGTGTTAGTCCAATAAATTAGATTTGGGTATATCAAAGACAAGGAATCAGACTCTGGGAAGGACAACATTGAGCTAGCATCAAGACCATTAACCAACATGACATGTTTTGTTAAGTTAATTTATTCAATGTTTAGATCAATAAGAGTTAGATCATCATAAAAGGGTCATTGTTAGTCATATGTGGACCAAACTCTAGTGACTCGTTAGTAGAACTATCATCTTCATCTCTCCGTAAAAGGAGGCTTCTTTCTTGTCGCCTTTGAACTTCTTATAGACTTAGGAAAGCACCAGTCTCTCCATCCATGATAGGGAGAAGGAACTCTTCCTCTGCTTCAGGATTATCAGTGTCATTGGGAGTAGTGTTAGACAATTCACGAGGAGTTGAGGGAGCTGCAAACATGTGAATCATATCTATTTTAATATCTTTTGTGGTGATAGATAGCTCATCCCATTCATAATCATGAGAGTCAGTGACCTCATCATCAAATTTGTTTAAGTATTCAGCAATAGTTATTTGATGTACCCAATTAGCTACCCATGGATCAAAGTGTAGTAGATAACGATCATGTGAAACCGTGACCAATTGTCCCCAATTTGCATGTAAATCCTATCACTGGAGTGTGCTTGCTGTAGCTATTGCTATCAAGGGTATCTCTGAATCATCTATTGTTGAGTCTCCTGCCTCTTGAATGGGAGGTTGTGCTAACAAAGGGGTGTGAAGATCTTGTGGTACCTCAAAGCTGGGTACATAGTGCTCTCCTTGATAGTTGGGATTCTATGTACCAACATGTAATAAACTTTCATAGGACCACTACTCTAGCTCATCTATTTCATCACTCCCTTTATCTGGGGCTGGGCTATCTTTTGAAGCAGGTTTGTCAGTTTTAGTATTAAAACCCAGTCTTTTTTTGTCTCTAGTATTCTGGAACTCCATGGGTATAGGCTCAATAAGTCCTCTTCATGTGTCATTTAAATGTCCCTTTCCTTATTTGTCATGCCCCAAAATTTGGGCATTAAAACCTTAACTTATTGAAACTTAAAACTTTCATTTAAACATGTTATATCAATTAGTGGAAATGAAATCTTTTCTAAAACCTTTGCAAATTAAATTAATTG
>MU225187.1:1705559-1821011 GCA_018584345.1 Thuja plicata | reverse complement strand
CTAAATAAGTAAAACAATTATAAACTCATCTTGATAACAATAAAGTTCCAAATACTAATCTTATTAATAGAAATGAGATACACCGATATATAAGTTCCTTCAAACAAGAAGGTTACAATTTCCAAAACTCTTTCAAGTTTCTGCCTTGTAAAACTTGAAAGAATTTTGGAAATTGTAACCTTCTTGTTTGAAGGAACTTATATATCGGTGTATCTCATTTCTATTAATAAGATTAGTATTTGGAACTTTATTGTTATCAAGATGAGTTTATAATTGTTTTACTTATTTAGTGGAAAAAGAAACCTCAAGAACTATTACTCTAATTAATGTTGTTATTCTATATTGATACTTCAATTAATTTAATTTGCAAAGGTTTTAGAAAAGATTTCATTTCCACTAATTGATATAACATGTTTAAATGAAAGTTTTAAGTTTCAATAAGTTAAGGTTTTAATGCCCAGATTTTGGGGCATGACATTAGTATCTCATTTGCTTGAGGAAATCATATCCTTTTCCATACTGGTCTGGGGATATTTCCACATGTTTGATATTTACCATGCTAGTTTCTTTTTGTATTTCTGGCTCCTTGGATGCAGTAGGTGTGAATGTCGAGGAAGGTTTTCCATAGGATCTTGGCCACACCAGAAGTTCTTTCAGTGATGGAGTCAGGTCCAGTTTGTACTCTCCCATACCTATTTCTTCAATTTTTAAGGTTTTACCAAAACTCTTCATAACCATGTCCTTGGTAGTTTCAAGAGCGATCTCATCCATAGCTTCCTTGTTATGTGGAATCATACTACCTGCTTTGATATTATTACAAGTATAGTTAGCATCCATAGGAATTATCACTTCCACCCCATTATGTGGGAACTTTATGCACTGGTGGTAAGTAGACGGCACAGCTTGCATTTCATGAATCCATGGTCCCCCCAATATGATGTTGTAGGCCAAGTGTAGATCCAGAACTTGACATACGACATTCCTTTCAATTGGCCAGACTCTGATGGGTAAAATAATAAGACCTTTAGAGGATCTTTCTTCCTCATCATAAGATTTGATAGTTATTTTTCTTCTAGAGTCAATGGTTTGTTTAGAAATACCAAGTTTCCTAATCAAATTAAGCGTACAAATATTCAATCATGTGCTTCCATCTATCAATATGCGTCTAACACATGTTTTATGAATAAGAACTTCAATATGGAGTGGTTGATTATGTGGATGTGTCAATGACTTATCATCCTCTTTAGAAAAGGAGAGGTAATGTGGTGTTGAGATGTGATTGACCATCGCTTGGAATTTATCTATATCAATATCCTTTGGGATGTTAGCATGTAGAGATTGTTCTAGGATTTCCCTATGTACTGTGGATATTCTGAGCAACTCAAAAATGGAAATTTTGGCAGAGGTTCGTTGCAATTGGTCTACCAAGTCATACTTTGCTCCAAGAATAGTAATCACATGTTTTGCTTCTGGTTTAGGAATAGTAATAATAGGAACCTTGGATGTTGATGTTGGTTTTGGGGAAGAATTGGGTCCTTTGATCATGACCTGTGCTTGGCTCTGAGTCGCTGCATTCGAGTGGAATGAAACACCTTTGATTGTGACCACATTAATTGATTCCATTTTAATGTCTAGCATATTGATCACATTGTCATTATTGGAATAGGTGTAGTTTATTTCATTACCTTTTCCTTTGTATGTTTCCCCTTTGCTGTAATTAGGAAAGGGTTAATTGAATGTTGTATGATCTTCATTTGTAGTGTGTCCATACACTTTGATCTTACCTCCTTCAATGAGGTCTTGAATAACATGTTTAAGTTTAAGGAAATTGTTAGTCTTGTGTCCTTTGTTCTTGTGAAAGACACAATAGGAGTTATCATCCCACCACCTTGGTTTGACCATTGCTTCCCATGGTTTGGAATCCGGGATTGTGAGAACTTTGTTGTCTAGAAGTGTCTTCAAAATAGTTTTGAGAGGCTCTCCCAAAGGAGTAAATTTTCTTGTAGGTTTTGAAGTCCATGTCTAACCCTTTCTATTATCATTATTTTCTTTGGGTAAGGGGGTTGTTATCTTGGCATCTTTTCTTTCTTGCATACTATTGGTTAGATTGAATACTTCAGGTTTAGGGCCAACATTGGATGCATCTACTACGCCATCGTTGACAACATTCTTGTTCTATTTCCACCATTTAGTCTTGGAGTTGGAGTTGTTCAATTTGTTTTCACTCTGAAGAGTGATCTCCCCCTTTCTGACCATAACTTCTTTGATATGGTGGGTGTTTATAATCATCCTGTCAAAACTAGGGGAATCTTGCATTTGCAATGCGTAGTTCAATTCTGGTACCAAGTTATTGACAAAGATTTCCATCTTCTCTGATTCAAGGATAGCTCTTGAGTATCTTGCAAATATTTTCCTCCATCTTTGGAGGAAGTGTGTAAATGATTCATTGGTCTTTTGTTTAGTGTTACATAGGTCCATCATAGTCACACCATGTTGGATGTTGTAGGAGTAATGTTGAATAAATTGTTGAATCAACTCCTCAAAATTTTTGACCTTGGGTGTAAGTTTTGAGAACCATTCCATGGCGTTACCTCCTAGACTTCCAGAAAATAGTCACATGAGGTAAGTAGGTTCATGCATGTATTCTATGCTAAGAGCACAAAACTCTCAAACATGGTTATGTGGATTGGTCTCTCTCATATACTTTTCGTATTTTGGCCTTGCCACGTTGGGAGGGAATGGAACCATAGTGATACTCTTGTCAAAAGGAAATGGACAAATGGTGTCCAAAGAGTATTTTTTTTTGGGTTTCTCTTTCTCCTGTTTGAGAGTTGCGAGCTCTATTTGCATCAAAGTGAGTTTCTTGGTGAGAATGGATATAGGATTTGGTACCTCCTTTTCTTTGATTTTCTCCACATCATAATTCGGGGGTAATTTTATGCCGGTGGATGTCAAATGGAGGAAGTATTTCTCTTTATCATCGTCAATTATCATTTCCAATATCTTGTGGAACCTCTTGCTCTATTTGAGTTTATCATACTCGTCTTCAGGGATCTCCTCCTCATTGTTCGATCCAAATGGTAGATGTTCAAACATGGTTTCTTTATTTTCATCAAGATCTTCATGCTTTTGGCTTTTTCTATTGTCATATTCTTCAAAAGCTACACTCCATTCACAAGTGTTTCTATCCATTTGTGGAGATTCTAGATCAAGTAGGGAACTGCAAGATGTTTCTCCTTGAAAGTGCGGAAATTTAGGATTGTTGGTAAATAGATTATTCTTTTGAATGTAACTCTAAAATACCCAAAAATGCTTAAGAACAATTGAATACAATAGTTGGGAAAAAGTTATTTGAAAACCTATTTTCCCTCTGAATTTGAAGGTACAGCTCCCTTATATGAATGATCTTTAATGGATAACGATCTTTCCTAATCTATCAGGGGTATGCTATTAGCCTAAGAGTAGGAGAGGTAAACCAAGCTAAACCTAGATAGGAAATAGCTCAGGCGCAGTAACTCCCACTCTAAATCTAGCCAATTCTAAGATCTCATCAATCAGACTAACTCCCAAAACTAGTAATGCATGAATGATTACTAAAAATGCAGATGCAAGACTAAAGATTATCAATGCAATGATAATGAATCGATATATATCGTAGGAACATTCCCAAAACTTAGGATAACAACTGATTTTCCCCTTAATTAGTTGTATCAAATCATAATACAGAACTCTGGTTTGAATACAAATTGCAAATCTAACTCAAAAGAAACATTCAAATTCAACAGAAAGATAAATGAAATACAATGGAACAGTTTAAAAAATGGCATTCAGACATACACAATTGACTCAAAAAAATGCTATCCTTCACACCAAAATTTAGCCAAACTTTGTATTGATTTTGGAAATAATACATATAGAGTTCCAGGTGGGACCGTTACAAAAAGTGATAACCGAAATGGTTCAACTTCCCCAACCAGAAATGATAACCAAAGGTTTATCCATTACAAAACTAACTAAAATAGTACAAGGGGGAATATATCTAAGATTCAATTTCCTTCCCCTTATCTAATTTGGCCCTATAGGCGGTTACAGTAGTGATGACTTGGATGAGCTCTTCATGTCTGTTCATGTGGACATTGGTGTAACGGATGAGCCATCTGGAATGTTCTTTGGCTAGAGTCTTGATTGCATATGTTCGATCTTTCAGTTCCTCCATAGCCCTAAAGATGCATCCACTCAATTGTTGGAGCTTTGGCACCTTGTCTAGATGAGAAGAAGACTCCTCTGCTAAATTATGGAGATAATCTGTGAATGACTTCTGCATGTTGACTACTCCAACCATTTCTTTTCCTTGACCGTTGGTTTGTGAGTCTGCATGAAGTCCTAAGAGGAGTTTAAAATATTTACTTTTTTCTTCTTGGACCTTAACATCTATTTATTGTAACCCCGTCTCAGCCTGAATGATCATCTCAATTTTAAACTCCAGACTTTGGAGCCATTTGATCAAAGGCTCATCCCCCTTCTATAAAATCTTATCCTTTAGGGCTTCCTTAGTCTTCATCTTCACTACCACATACAACATGACTATGAATTCCTGGCATCTTACTCTTTCTTCCATGAGAGTCTGCAAATTCTTACCAATGTTGTTCCTCTCTGTTTCTAGCCTTAGAAGAGTATTACCTAGTTGTTCAATAATTGTGAGGCCTTCAGATTCAAGCCTCTTAATCCACCTTTTACCAATCTGCCCATAATGTCAATCTTCTTGTAACTTAGCTAGAATGGCTTGGTTCTCCATAGCACTGGGATCAAAGGAGGTTTGGGTGCTGGGAGCGCTTGCAATAGGAGTGAGGAGCTGTCTAATGAAGTCGATTAGTTGAGCCACTTCTACCTTAAGCTGAATTTCAGAAGTCTTGAGATCTTTGAGCTCTTCCTCTATCACTACATTAGTGGATTTCCACCAATCCACCTTGGTATCATGGCAAGCCAGTCCCATATCGAATGATTGTAACTGAAAGTCCGAGGCCATCATATCTTCAAGTCTTCCCTCCTTAGTGGGCTTAGCTACTTCCATGGTGAAATGCCCAGTCTCGGGATCATGACCTAGAGTAGACATCATCTTCACTTTCTTCTACTTGCTTGTAGTGGCCTTGGGTTGAAGGGTCCATGACAGAGTGTCTTTGCTGGGATTTCCTTCCCCCACTCTCTTCATTTTACACTCTAGAGTGTTTGCTATCCATGACTCTACGCTGGTAACTTTGTTGGAAAAAACCAACTCTTCAATGAACAACTTCCTTATGAGAGGAGGAGTAGCTTTAGGTTGGGAAGTGAATGGATTCACTGAAGTGGGTTAAGAGGAGATTAATTTAACAACTTGAGCAACCTCCTTTTTCTCCCCACCCCCTTTATCTGATTCTTTAGCAGTGGTACTAGGGCTATCCTCTCCTACTTCAACTATGACATGGGATACCTGCCTTGGAGTTTCTTGAGTCAAGGTCCTGGCTTGAGTCTCCACAGCAATAGCTGTAACTAGGTGTTCAGACTCTGTAGCTTTAGGGAGCTCGGCTGTGGACTTGATTGGGTCTGTCAAGACTACTTCTACAGTGGCTCTGATATCTAGAAGAGGGCCCTCTCCATAGGTCTTCTCTAATGGGATGGACTTCTCAGGGGGTTCATTTCCTCCTCCTAACAGTTGAGTTGATCCTTTTGCAACTGTTGGTATGGTTGTTGATGAAGTGGTTGCAGTGCCAGAAGTATCCTTTGCCGGGGTTCGCTGAGCGAGAGGCTTCTTTTCTGACCTTTTCCTTCAGCCTGTAGTCCATTCAACCCATTGTACTTTTCTTTTGTAAATCCCCCCCATCAGAGCCTACAAGTCACTTACGGCTTGATCTAGCATAGGCTTGGAGCTGATAGGGGTGAACTTTATCTTCTCTAGATATGTATCATCATATAGGTGATTGCCATCATCTTCTAGCCCCTCTACTGCAATGTTAACATTGAACCTTTTGATCTGTTCAATGGTTAACCGAGCATAGAATCTCTCCCTGCTCTCCAAGTCATCACTGCAATTAGCCCAGTAGTCTTCAATATCAGGTAAATGGTGAATTTCCCAACTCATCTACAAGTCATCTCTGGCGTAATTGACTGGATCATATTGCAGCCTTAGAACATCATAGGTTTCCAAAGAAAACCTCTTTGAGAATGTTTTAAGAACATTCTTCACCTCCGACTAGGATGCACAATTGTAAGCTCCGATGGTCATTGGGAATTTGTAGCCTTTCTTTTTGGCCTCGACACAGATTAGATTCACCTGGAGCACCTACCTCATCACCTCGATCAGCATGATCATGTCAGTAGGGTACCTGAGCAGCTTCAAAGGAAAGTCATCAAAACCTGCAAGATGAAGATATGAGAAATCCCTAAACTAAATAAAATAGTATCTAAATTGACTTATAAAAGCCATGTCCTCAGGAGAAAATCTCCTCTCTGAACAACCTTGTAGTTCCCTGCACAATCTCATTGTAAAGGCGTCATTTACTATGAGATAATCAGCATAACTATTTTGTAGTTGCAAAGAAAGGAAAAACTCAGCTTTTTACATCATTTGGAAATTCCTCTAACCTAGGAAGCCCTGACCAAATTTGAATCATAGCCAGAATATACAAAAGGACCGAAGACATATAGAATTCATTCTGGCACTTGGCTCTATTGAGGGCTTTCGAGAGATTCTCGCTCACCATAAGGGCCCAATCAATGAAGTGATGCTGGAAGTAGATTATTTGAACTACGAAGAAATGTTTCTCAATAAAGTTAAGGGCTTCACTCTCACCTCTAATCCTGTGAAGTAATACCAAAATATCCATGATCTCTAGCTTCAAGTTTGCACCAAATAATGTTTTGGGAAACTTGCCCTTGGCACTCTTTGGTTATTTAAACCATGACTTCATGATCTCTTTCTTCCACACGGGTCTCTTCGCTGAATATTTAAAGACTGCCCGACTGAAATTCATTTTGGAGTATTCTGTTTGTTCTGGAATACAGAGGGAATTTTGGATGGACTCTCTATCAATAGAGACGAGCACCATGTTGTCAGGCAGAAGAATCTTCTTGGTGTCTAGGTTATATCAAGCTATACATTCCTATACCAATTCAGAAGCTTGAACCGCCATAGGAAAATTGGCAACTTCGACTAACCCACTCTCCTTAAGCTTTTCTGTAATAGGATGCATCTGATCCGCCCTCAATCTGTTCTGGAAGTTCTACATATCAAAAAAATTCAATGAGGTATCTAAGATTTTGTGCCAGTCAGAGATGATGCCGTTCATCTTTTCAAATCCAATAAATATGGAAGCCATGTGAGTATGATTTAATCCAGGGATTACGAATTTCTCTTTGGGATGCAGAGACAATGAACAACTGATCTTAGAGGCTTCGAATTCAAACAATTTGGTGAACAAATGGTGGTTCATGTTCAAAATATTCAACTGATTTTATACTTTTTGAATTCTTATTGTTTAATGGCTGACTTCCCATGCCACATGAATGAAAAGACCCCTACATTAATGAAGAATTCCATTATGAAGTAAAATGACTTTATTTGAATTAATTACTTTGCTCTACATGTTGTTAGGAAATATCTTTTCACTTTAGTAACCGTAACGGTAACTTTCTCGAAGTGGCGGGAAATTACTTTTCCGCTTCTCCTTTTGGTAGAGAAATACTTTTGTAGTGCTCTCTATTTGAAAATCCACCAAAGGAGAAATCTGGCTTATAGGGGCACCAAAAATGATATGTGTTGATTTCATCGGCCTTCTTTATATGCTAGATTCCTCATGAGATAGATTTTTCCTCAAAATTCCTTCACATAGATAGTTTGGCAGAAAACGCACTCTGCAAGTTGAAACCCACCTGTAGGAGTAGCAGAGAAGCTATTTTCCACTTTTTCGCCTATAAGCTAGCTCCATGAATCTTTCTTTCCTCGATCATTTCTTTTGTTTCCCATAGGCTTGATTCGAGTGCTCAAAGATTTCTTGTTCCTGAATTTCTCATTTTCCATCTTTATTTTCCCCTGATACTCTTAAGTCTGTCAATTGTGGAAAATGCACTCCGCAGGTGATTTTCTGCCATGGAGAAGCTAAAATTTGATTTCCTGCCAATGTTGCAAAATGAAGTTATGCGGCAAAATATTTCCTCTGTACGTAAGACTGAGGTTAGAATCTTTCAAACCATGGCCTTTACCGGATTGGGAGCTTAACCTACCCAATAAAAACATGATCTCAGACATAGATTTCCCCTGGCTTACGAAGGAGAAGTGAAATTTGGGAAATCTGATAAAGGCCTTCTAGCTTAAAGGGATCTCTAGACTTAGACTCCAGACTCACATGAAACTTTCAAGACTACTACTTCACATTAAACATCCACTTTTGTCTTAAGGTATAAAGACCAAAAGTGGGGCAAAAAGGAGGCATGTTCGATCCTTTAGAGGTGTACTTATTGCATCTTATGTTAACCATGAAGTTGTGTCAACTCTATCAAAGTTTCCCAAGAGTGTCAAGTAGTATCTTGAATCGTTCAAGTGAGTGTGTCTAGGTGGAAGTATCGTTTGAGTTTTGGTGAAAGCAAATGATTCCAGCGTGAGAGGGTTAGAATGCCCTGATAGTGAGCTGGGAACCAAGTTGTAAGAAGTGGATAGACCACACATATTGAGACAAATTGCAAGAAATCGACAGGACATGCAAGGTGGACGTTTGAAAAAGTGTTTTGAAATAACGACAGGGAGACTAGAAAAAATACAATAGGAACAGACTAAATAGCCAAAAGGGTATCCAAATCAACTAAGACTTTTTGAGAAACTATCTTGCAAGTGCCCACTATCCTAGATGTGAGCTCCTAGATGCAAGCCTAGAAATACTGGATGCGATCTACTGATGACCCTAGATGCGAGCTTAAATACCAGATGCGATAATGTGCTAACTATATGCGAACCAAGATACCAGATGTGAGCCTAAATACTGGATACGATTCATGAAATCAAGGATGCAATTTTTTGATGTCTGTCAGATTTGATCAGTTTTGAAAAGTTCATTTTGGAAGTGCGTGAAGTTCATCTGATTGTAGTTTTGCGTTATGAGACTTAGTAGTGAATAAAAACACGTGTGAACCCAAGATTGAAATTTATTGTTTGTTTTGAAGATGTTATCTTTTTAATGATTTTTCAGGCATGTCAAATAGATTTGCATTGTTAGGAGGGTGAAACAGACACACATATCATCTTTATTTTCTAGGTGGAGGATGAAAATATTTTCTTGTTGACTTAGGTACACACTCAAATGCTAATTAGAGTACAGCCATCACCAAGAACACAATGGCTCCAGTCATGATGTTGTATTAGCTGAATCCAAATGCAAGTGAGGGCATGATATGATGAGTGTCTTGGGGCAATTACTTTTTGCCTTGCGCAAATATTATCACCCTTTCAAGGGTGAATCAAGAATTTTTTCAGTTGAAATGGTGTCTATTATTGGGAAATCCATTCGAAACCGTCCCCCATATAATTGCATAAGGCAAAATTGAGGCGTATAGCCCTATGAGTACTTAAGTATATGTAGTCTCGCAAGTAAGATTCAAGCAACTCCACTCTACACATACCCAAGCATGTTCAAAGAATGATGTCAAAATTGTATGAACAAAACTGGCTCCGTCTTCCGAGGCTTTAGCCTACAAGGAAGCAATTATTTATAGTGAGTTGGAAGGGTTGTTGTAAAACCTGTCCTCACTTGGGTCATTCCCAGGAGATTTTTTCCTCAACCAAAAGGCCCTCTACTATTAAATAATCTTACAAAGGATTGGCAAGCATAGGACGTCTAGACTTGTGATTCCTCCGAAGAAGAAGAGCATACTCTCCTAATCCATGTCATTTTCTCCCAAAACATATTCAAGCAAACAGTTCTTTCCCTCAAGAAATGTTGTGCTCGATTTAAGATGTTCCTATTTAATGGAAAATAAGACTCTTTGAAAGGAAAGTTTGCTTGTTCAATTAATCCACAATCTTAAATGAGTAGCTTGTTCAATTTCTAGTTCCCAAAATTTAGACAATGTGCTTGTTCAATTAACACACAAATTTAGTGCTTTGATTGTTTAGTTACTGATCTAAATTGAAATTTAGTTTTGTTTGCCTTGGTTCAATTATCCCCAAATTACTTTCAACCCATAAACTGATGTGTGAGTTTCTGATTTTCCTTAAAAGGAAAAGAGCATAGTCCTCTAGTCAGTTTAGTGGAAAATTAGAAAATGTTATTAGTGTAAAAAGCATGTAGAAAAAGAGGTCAAGATGGGGGTTGGGCAACCTAAAAAATCATGTTAGTATCCTTTTTTTAAATCCCAAGAAAAAACCTTTGATGGCAACTTGAAAATACTAGTTAAGCTGTGAAAAGACCAAAAAAATCAAGCAAGCAAACTTTAGTGGTTAGGCAATGAAGTTCACAAAATATTCCACCAGATGCGATCCTAAAATAATAGGATGTGATATCGTATACCGTATGTGAGCCTTTGTCACCAGATGTGACTAAATGTTCCCCAGATGTGATCCTAAACCAAAAATGATCCAGGAAATCCCGGATGCGAGCCTCATTTTCTACGGTACAATGGCGTATCCCGGATGCGAGCCAAAATGACTAGATGCGATTTTGGACCTAAAAATTGGGAGGAAAATGAGTGAAAAAGGAGATCAAAATGAGGCAAATATCAAATCGAGTCCCATGGTGGGCACTAGAAATGTGTGTGTGATTTTTGTACTTGTTAAGAGAGACACAACACTTCAATAGGTCATTGCATTAGTGGAAAACATGGTTAGATGAGCATATAAAACAACTAAAATTGACCTATTGCTTTCTAACTAAGAAAAGTATGATAAGAAACACAATAGCCCTCAAATTATGCTACTATCAGTGACATATATGACTTAGCATGAAAGATTTGAGTTAAAACAAGAAAGATATCTCCTAAACATGCATTTTAGCTCTTAAAAGCATGAAAATAATAATGCATGAATATGAAATCTAAAATATGATATGAGTCTAGGTTTATTCTAACAGCATAACAATATAATTTTACTCTAAAAATGAAGGCTCATTTGTGCTCAAAAACCCCTTCTATTTATAGAAGAATGAGGAGAGAGCGGGGGGACAAGGTGCATTAATGGAGTTGAAAAACTCATTAATGGTGTGTAAGAAGAAATAAATGCCAAAGAAATTCAATAGGCATGGGGGAGACATGGGCTTAAGGAATCTACATTAATGAGGTATTAATGAGAGCCTTAAAGAAGCATGGGAAGGGTGTAAGAGGGTGGCTTGAGAAAATGGACTTGAGGAAAGGAATCTTGAGATTTCTTGACTTTCTCAAGTGGGTGGAGTCCTTAATCACTCCCTAATGGAATGTGACAACATTAGGAGGTGGGTTAGGATAGAATTGAGATTAGGATTAGATTAGCATGGGGTGAATGGGTTGAGATAGGTTCAAACCTAGGGTCAAAGTGGTTGAAGTGGGTTAGGTTAGGGGTTTAGAGGAATATTAATGAAATAAATTAAATTTATTTAATTCATTCAAAAATAGGATATTAAATATTTAAACAATTAATTATTTTTTAATAATCAATAGGACTATAGCCAATTTAATTAAATAGGCTAGGGGAATGGGTTCATTTGCAAGTGAATAATTGATTTAGGGTTTATTTAATTCCTTTATGATTAAATACTATAGCCATGTTTTAAATTTGATTTGTTTTAATTGGTTTGATTTGATTTGAATTGTATGGTTGTAATAGTTAATATAATTTAGTGATAAAAATCACCTAGGACATTAAATCTGATTTAAAATGAATTATGCCGAAGTAAAATTATCGTGACATAATTGGGGGTATGATCACACTTAGATAAAATAGGGTCTATAGTTAGAATAGACCAAATCTAGGTGGTTACAGTAAACATACAGTAGAAGGTTTTACAAAGCATTCCGACAAGTAGTAATTTGATATAAGTATTTCAAGGCATTCATCTTACAGGACTAAAGATAACTAGAGGTATAAATTTTTGGTACTAATTTTGAAGGGTTGATTTAAGGATTAATTTTTCAGGCCACTGATTCACCGCCCCACTCCCCCCCACTCTTAGTTATTACTAACAGTTGCAAGTAAAGTTGCTTGACAACTTTTCTTGCAACTTGACAATATTGTACAATATGACTATATGACCCCAATTGATTTTCCTTACATCATGAATGATCAATTATGACCTCATTACAACCAAAGATGAATCAAAGTATCAAAAATAATTATTTTACCCTATTTGACGAGCATGGCTAGGCTCCCTTGCACTAAAATCTACCAATGAAATCAATCACTTTTTCTTTAACACCTTGTTTATCATGCATCAAATCAGTCAAAGAAATATTAGGACCAATATTATTTTGAAGTTGTTAGATGAAATTAATAGCAGTTTGTTTGGAATGAATCAAAGGAATAAGTAGGAAAAGAAAAATACCATTGTAGGGCCTTGTCTCAAAATGTTCTAGTAAACAGTTTAGGCATGACTCTATGATCGTGAGAACAAAACACAATGTTTGAAAGATCTTAACATGACTCAAGAGATCACCTTTTCCATTGTAGGTCTCCAAGTGAAGTATTTCTATGTATTGAGGGATGACGACATGAATAATGCCTAAGGACAAAGGACTAGCAATGTCACATGTGAGAATTTTGAATTTGGATTGACTCACAGAGGTATTTTTTTGTTGCAAGGATTAAATAGTTTGGGAAATACTATTGATGGTGGATTTGGTGAAAAGGTTTGTATGGGACATGTGGGAAAGTTTTGGACCATTATGGGAAATGGAAGGAACATTGGAATATGAAAATTGAACATTATTGTACATAGACATGGATGAACGTTGGGAAACACATGGAGCACTTGAAGAAGGAGGAATAATAGGATTAGGAATTCTTCCAAGCCTAACATGAATGGGATTGATATTTGAAATGTATGCAGTCATAAGAGGTGAAGCATAAGTGGAAACACTAGGTAATGAAGTAGGAATAAGAATTGAAGGCTCGACACTACTAGGATTTTGAGTTAAACAAAGATCTTGGGCACAATATTTAATAGGTTTAACATTTTTATCAATAAGATGGGAAATAGTGCATAATAAAATAATACCATGTTCATCATTGTGAATCAACTTCTGCAAACCCTCTAGTAAGGAAATGGATTTGGTATTAGAGTTTTCTTGACCTAACACTCGCTTAAATTTTTCAAAGTCATGGGAAATATTTTGCACCTGAATAGGAGTAACTCTTAAGGTCTCATCTTAATCATGATAAGAGTGGGAAGAAGGATTTTGAATTATAGTATGCATGTGTGTCTCATCAATATTCCTAGGAAATAAAGAGGACTCAGGATCAAAGGAAGCCATAATTCTATAGCTTTTCCAAGCCAAAATGTTATAGGTAGGAATCAATGTTATAACTCTCATGTACAAGAAAAGAAAAGAAAAGATAGATCCAACAAATACAAGTATGAAATTTGAAAGAGATATGCAAACACTCATTAAATTTATGCAACATAAATGGAATTAAAACACATGATTGGACATAAAATCCAATAAATAGCACATCTAAATATCAAATAAAAAATGAGGATCCAATTCACATAAATAAGATCCAACACCAAACTAAAAATGGAAATTTCATGTGTCAAGTTCACTAAAAATGTACAGTGGGGAATGAGAAACAATGTGGATGCAAGGAATTTTCCTCCTTTCCTCAATGCACAATCCAGAAGGAAGATGACCCAATAGGCTCAAGTGGAGATCAAGTGTTAAATGGGTCAATGATCCTTCAATATAAATTAATTGGGATAAGTTGGAAAGTTTGCAAAAATTTGTTGTGTTCCCTGTGATTCTACCTGAAACTTTCACAATTACTCTGAAAGATCCCAAACTTTTCGAATTAGTCCCAAAAGATACACTACCTATTCCTACACATATAAAATTAGGAAAGAGGTTGTGGAAAGGGGTTTTCCTTGGTCAAACCTATATTTACAAATAAACCTTGAAAATGTAATAAAATTGCATAATGTAAAGTATGTAAATGAAAATATAAATGTTAGATCTACCTTGTAAATGAGTATACCTTCATGACTAGATTTTGAAATCGCACATATTCATGAAGATTCTTCTATGTTTCTTGAATTATAGTTGGATGTTGAATTTGAAGCAAGGATGCCCTTCACAAACGCATGGATCTATAAATGTCACTCTTAGATCTTCAATGTTTTTATGCTTGATGAACACTTGCTATGAAGCAAGAATTTATGTGGATGGAAAAAGGAACTTCTTACATAATTGAGAACTCCTCTACTTGGCCATCATGGAAGAGAATATTGACATAGTGGATAATATTTCCTTCAAGGTGTCTTGTATGCTTCGATAAATTATAGATCTTGGATGCTTGCCTTCAAATATTCAATAATGCTTGATAATCGTAATCATGGCTCTTGAATTCTTGCTTATGGATGCATAATATAAAAATGATGAGAGATAGACCAATTATATACCTATCACAAATTTGGGGATTTAAACTAACCCAAGTTGACCACGATATCTAATTTCCCACTAAAACATTACAACGGGGCCCAATTTTAATTTGGGCACAAATGTGGGGGAACACAATGTCTTGGGCATTGTGCTCCTACGAACATAATTCCTTGGGTGTTATGTACCTAGGTGAAAGAGGAAAGATTGAAATGGGAAGTCAAAAAGATAGGATAGATGTCAAAATAAGGGGAGATGGGTGGCCAGATCAAGCATAATGGACGTGAAATATCAAAATCACTAAAATGGGGCTTAACTAAGCATCTAATTATAGGTAATAACTTTTTAGGATGGTATAGGTATAAAAAAAAATTTATGGTGTGACAAGAAGGACCCAGGGCATTGCTACAATTAGTGGGTGTGATTAGGACAAGCTTGGGAGAGATGGTTGTAGCCTATGTTAGTAACATTGAAGAAAACACCAATAATCTATTTGAAGGAATGATCTTATTTTGGGGCCTCAAAATTTCCCTCTCAATTGGTCTTAAGGACTTGTCTAAAGAATGTGACTCTAAGCTTATCATTGATTTTGTTAAAGGCCTATCCAAGGTTAATAGGTCTATTGAGGGGATTATTGATGTAGAGTGAGGTAGATGATAGGTTGTTGATACCATATTTCACAACAATAGGTCCTCTTACACCTAAAATAAAAATTCAAAATTTCCAAATGGTGGGTTTCTCTTTACTATGCCTCAATCCACTAGTAGCCCTCCAAAATTGGTCTTTTTACCATAACTTCCAAGGCAGGTCAAATCTCCCAAATCTAGTTACCATTTAGGATACCATTTATGGCATTTTTCAACATATAAAATTTGTGGCTAGAGATGTTTTAGAACATAAACTTCAATAATTGAATGGTAACATTGAAACTAGGCCTCATCAACTGGAGTCGTCACCCAATCACCATTTCACAAAACCCTCCTTCTATCTAGTCAATTAAGCTTAATACATAGGGATATTAGGATAAGGCTTGACCAAACTATGTTCTAACTCCATCATCCTACCCCACAAACACCAAAAATATGAAAACCACCCTAACTAACTCCATTCCATTGATTTTTAGTTTTTTCTACATGTGGAATGGGCTCCAAATCATTATTTTTGTGCTCAAACCCTCAAAACTAGGTTTCAAACATGTTCTCAGGAAAATTTCTCTAACTATGCCCAAACATAATGAAAACCAATGGAACCAATTGAAAACTATGAGGGATTCACTCCTCCATCATTTTAAATTACCCTTGTCTCAAATTTAGATTGTATTGAGCTGTACAATTCGCTGCAACAACAAGAAAACTAGTAAAATGCACAAAATAGAGTGTATTTATATTGCTTGATCAACCAAAACATCATTCAACCACCCTTTGGTCAAGGAAAAAATTATATTTACATGGTTGGGCAACCTTTCCAATGGTTACTAACCAACATTTGAAATGAAAACTAACCAAAAACCACATTTTTCTCATTATGGCAAAATTGATAATAAAATTTGCCTATAACTTGTGCAACTTTTTACATGATTGCACTTATAACCCAAATGAATCCATCTAGACTCTTATAACCTAAAAATAATCTTAACAATATCTTATTACATTATTAAACATAAAATGAAAGCAATGTTGACAAAATTGATGACATGTAACTGATTGGATGTTTGACAATGTTAAGTTGAAGATAATGCAAGGCATTAAATCAGTTAATGTATTGTATTGTCATTGATGTCAACTTAATATCATCTATACAGTCATGTACATAATGACAAAGACTTCAGAGAATCAATGGAACAAAGGTTATGCTTTCAGCAATACATAAAAGTCATGTACTCACTAAGTGACAAACAACACCGACGGAGTGCACACCATCAGTAAATGTAAAGAAGAATAGTCACAGTGATATCCGACGATCAAAAGATAGTGTTTCCTGACAAAGCAAATCCACAGCGATGCCCGAAGAGAAAATTCAGAAGGTTTCCCAATGAGTAAAATTTCAATGATGCTCGACGGACGGAGATCACAAAGCTAACTAGAGTCTCACCGATGGAACTGTCAATTTTCACCAACAACTAACTACAGAGGTGCCCAACGGAACAGAGAGTTCAGAAAATGACAAAATATCTAGCTAGAAAGAGCTAAAGATAGACTTAACTAGTTTTTTTCTTTGTTTTATTTGACCAGAGTTAAGTGATTAATTTAAAGATGATTTGTACAGTTGGCAAGAAGATAATTACGAGACAAGTCAAGAGTTATGCTTTAAATCTAATTGGATGGATTGTTTTTCATGCCAAGAATCAAGAAATAGTGAATATTATGTCTATAAAAGAGAAAAGCTTAATTCATTTGTGAATTGGATTAAGGGGAGTGAATAAAAAAAGGATGCTGAAGAGAAACTGATGAAGAAGAACTTCATACAGTCCTAATCAATCAAGCTGAAGGAGAGCTAAGGAATTTTGCAGACATCGACAAATAGTGAAGCACAGCATCATAGAGTAGAAAGTGTGGAGTATAAAGAATTAAATTAATACATTGATCAGAGAGGTAATGTACTTAAATAGATTTGAAAATCTGTAATTCAAAGTTGCATTAGAAACAGGTCATAGTGTTTCATTTTAACCATTGAAGCATCAAGTCTCTTAACAGAGCAGGACTTAACAGTATTCTATATATTAAGGTACATCCCAAGGAGTGCCAAAAAGGTTATTCATGAAATTAGCATTGGACTTGCCCGATACCTATTGACATTCTAAGAAGGAGGCTGATTCAAGGATGGTAGCAATAAATGCCCAATACTAAGTGACAACCTCTATGTATAAAATCCTCTAACAAGGTCGCACTTAACAGTGTGCTTGTAACCTTTAACAGGGTTGGCTCTTAACAGGGCTCACTTCAGAAAAGTGAAAATTTGGGGTATCGGTCCCAATGGTTTTTTCCTTAATAGGGTTTCCACATTAAAAATTTGTGTGTTATGTGTGTATGATTCATTTCTTTATTGTTTTGTATATGACATAGTTAACACTAGATTGATCGGTATACTCTGATTATTTATTGACTTTTGGTAAATAGTTATACTGCTTATTGGTAATCAAGAAAGAATAAGGATTGACAGAGAACACCAATAGACAATTAATCATTATAAGTATTTCATGGCATGCATCTTGTAGGGACTTAATAATCTAAGGTTTATTGATTGGTGGTTAAGTTTGAAGGATAAATTTTTGAGGCCACTGATTAACCCCCCCCCCCCCTCTCAGTTATTACTAACAATTGGTATCATATCTTGTGTGCTTAGAAAGGAAGGTTTCATGACCTAAGTCAAGATCATAAGATGAAGAGATGAGATGTGCCCAAGTTGAACAAAGACAACTTTTCTTCATGGAAAAGCAGGATAAGACTCCACATATCAGGTATTGCTAATGATGTTACTCAATTCCTAGATACTAAATATGTGTTGCCTACATGAGTATTGACAGTAGATCAATTGAGAGAGAAGTGTGAACACAATTGCATGGTTATATAGTTTTCTTCCTCACTCTCTTATGCTGAATTTGAAGATGTCAAAGATTGCAAAACTGCAAAGAAGATGTGGGACAAACTAAAGCTTGTATATGGAGGTGATACAAATGTTCTGAGAGCCAAGGTAGAAAGCCTTAGAGGAAAGTTTGATGATCTCAGAATCAAAGAAGGAGAAAACATCACGCAGTACAACACAAGAATAAAAGAAGTAGTCAATGCTATATGAGGAGTTGGAGGTACACTTAAAGAGGAGACAGTGGTAAGTAAAATCTTAAGAACCTTACTACCTGTATATGCTATTAGAGTTTATGCCATTCAAGAAATGAGAGTAGTAGAAAACAATATAGTTACTCTTGATAGTTTAATTGGTAGACTAATTTCATTTGAGATGAACAACTTTGATAATAGTGTCTTACCAAACTTAGAGTCTGGATTTAAGTCTTCTATGAGAATAAGCAAATCAAGTCATAGACACACATCTAGAAGAGATAGTGAAAGTGAAAGTGAATAAGAAGATCTAGATGAAATAGAAGCACTTATGGCTAGAAGAATACAGAGAGGCAAAGGTAAATACAAAGGAAAATTACCACTTGTATGCTTTAATTGTAAAGAGATTGGACACTTTGCTGCAAGATGTCCTAACAGAAGAAAAGATGATAGAAGTAATGACAAATATTTTGAGAATAAATCTGACATAGGTGATAATAAAGATTACAGAGGTTATCGACAATCAGAAAGAAGAGATACCCGAGACTACAAGGACAAAGGCAAGAAATCCAGCTACTTAGCTGCTTGCAAAGATGAAGATACTAACACCAAACCTAATGAAGACATCGAGATGGTATTTGTGGCTGTGAAGGATGATTCAGATGAAGATGAAAGGTATGAAGAAATTGCACTTATATCTAAGGTTAGCAAGAATGATATCTGCATTATAGATAGTGGCTACACTCACCACATGACCAGTGACAAAGAAAATTTTAACACTTTTGAGTATTATAATGGTGGTACAGTAAGAATGGGTAATGATACACCTTGTTCAGTTGAAGGTAAAGGAACTATAATGTTGAACAACCTAATTAAATGTGAAAATGCTTATTGGGTAAAAGGATTGAATTATAATTTTTTGAGTGTTTCTTAACTGAATAATTCAGGGCACAGAGTAGCATTTGATAACAAGAAGGCAAAGATCTTCAATGGATCAGGAAGATTGATTGGTATCGATGAACAGACAAAAGGTAACTTATTCTATCTAAATGATACTAACACCACTTGCTTAATGAATAGAAATGAAAACATATGGTTGTGGCACAAAATATTTTTTCATGTGAATTTTGACAACATGATGAAAATAAGCAGAAGGAGAAATGTAAGAGGCTTACCGACGATGACAAAGCCCAACAACATCATGTGCAAGAATTGTCAAAAAGGTAAAATGACAAAGCCTAGTTTCAAAAGTAAAACCCATACATCTGATGATATTCTAGAATTAGTCCATACTGATCTATGTGGACCAATGAGGAAAAAGAGTTACTATGGAGATAGATATTTTATTCTCTTTGTTGATGATTACTCTAAAATGATGACAGTTATGTTTCTAAAAGATAAATCTGAAGCATTCAAGATGTTTAAATGGTATAACACTATGGTAGAGAAACAAAGTGGTAAGGATTTAAAATGTTTGAGATCAGATAGAGGAGGAGAATTTATATCAGATGAATTAACTAATTTATATAATGAGCATGGTATAAAAAGATAGGTTTCTGCACCAAGAACACCACAGCAAAATGGGATTGTTGAGAGAAGGAATAGATAAATAGTTGATTTTGCTAGAACACTGATGATAGAGAAAGGCATCACCCAAATCTTCTAGAGGGAAGCTGTCAGTACTGTTGTCTACACACTGAACAAAGTACAATTAAAGAAGGACACAAAGAAGACACCTTATGAGCTATGGTATGGTAAACACCCAATGTAAGTTACTTTAAAATCTTTGGTAGTCAATGTTATATATTAAAGGATGATAGAAATGGAAAGATTGATGCCAAAAGTGATGAAGGTATATTTCTAGGGTATTCCACCAAGAGCAAAGCTTATAAATGTCTCATCAGGGCTTCTAACAAAATTGTTGAAAGTGCAAATGTAAAGATAGATGAATTTGCAGAAAAGAATGAGCTGGAAAGCACAAAAGAACCAGAGGACTACAACAAGTTTGTATACTGTGAAGAACTCAACACTCTACCTGAGCAACAGTGCTTACTTCCAAAACAATAGAATGTTGCAACTGACAGCCAGGCTACAATTACCGACGGTTAGGATAATGATCAAAATAATGTGGAAGGTGATGTAGAACAGAATGAAGATCAAAATGATGATCAAACTGATAGACAAAGAGTTGAACCTATACTTGCAAGATATCTAAGAAGGAACCATCTAGAGATATAGATCATAGGAGATAAGAAATCTGGTACAAGAACAAGAAGTAAGTTTTTAAATTCAAATTGTTTAATTTGTGAGTTTGAGCCAAAATCTTTCAATGATGCACTTGATAATGAAGAATGGATAAGTGCTATGAATGATGAGATTGAGAAGATTGAGAAGAACAAGACATGGTCACTTGTGCCAAGACCATATGACAAGAATGTCATCGGTACAAAATGGATATTTAGGAATAAGCTGAATGAGAATGGAGAAGTCACAAGAAACAAAGCAAGACTAGTATGCAAGGGGTATGCACAAGAAGAAGGTATAGACTATGGAGAAACCTTTGCAACCATTTCTAGGCTAGAAGAAGTAAGAATACTACTTGCTTATGCTACATATAAAGGATTCAAGGTATATCAAATGGATGTCAAGTCAGCATTCCTGAATGGAATACTTGAAGAAGAGGTATACATTGAGCAACCAGAAGGGTTTATTGATCCAGACAAGAGAAACATGGTATGTAGACTTCACAAAGCCTTGTATGGATTGAAACAAGCTCCCAGAGCCTAGTATGAATGACTTCATTCCTATCTTATAAGTATTGGATTTGTAAGGACTAGTGAAAATAGTAATCTTTATTTGAAGGATGATATTGATGCTAACACTTTGATTACTGAAATATTTGTTGATGACATCATATTTGGAGGCAATGATATGCTATGCAAATAATTTTCTAATGAGATGAGCAAAGAGTTTAAGATGTCTATGTTTGGAGAGATCAAGTTCTTTCTTGGTCTATAGATCATTCAATAAAGTGAAGGTATTTTCATTACACAGTCCAAATACATCAAAGAGGTCCTAAAAATATTTAAGATAGAAGATTCCAAACTAGTTGGAACACCAATGGCTACTGGATGTAATTTGACAAAGGAGGACAAGACAACAGAGGTAAATCAAACTTTGTGCAGATCAATGATTGGAAAACTCATTTATGTTGTACACACTAGACCAGATATTGCATATGTAGTAGGAATTGTTGCTAGATTTTCTTCTAACCCCAGGGAATCACATGTGACTGTTGTGAAAAGAATTCAAAGATATCTAAAGAATATTGAGGAATATGGCTTATGGTATAGAAGAGAAGGCAAATTTGAACTTAAGGTGTTTACCGACGCTGATTGGGCTGGGAATCTTGATGACCAAAAGAGCAAAACTTGAGGAGCATTCTTTATGGGTGAAAGACTTGTCACATGGATAAGAAAGAAGCAAGGATGCATCTCTCACTCTACTATAGAAGTAGAATATGTTGTTGCTGTTGCAAACTGCTCAAATATTGCATGGATCAAATAGTTACTGGAAGGTATGCATATGAAGATCTCAGAACTAGTGATTATCTATTGTGATAACACCAGTGCAATAAACATTTCCAAGAACCTAGTCATGCATTCCAAGACTAAATACATTGCCATCAAGTATCATTATTTAAGAAACAAGTTCAAGCAAAGGAAGTGATACTTGAGTATGTGCAATCAAAAGAACAATTGGCCGATATCTTCACAAAGCCACTTCCCAAGGATACATTTAAGTACTTAAGAAAGAGACTAGGGGTCAAACCCTTGTCTACCAGTCAGTAAAATGACTAAAGGCTGCATCAGCCTACATATTATCAGAACATCAGAAATTTTGATGCAAGCAAAGTGATGAACTTCAAAGCTACATCTATATACAAACAGGTATATATCATAACCAAGCACCAGAGCATATTGTTGTATTGCTGACGGATAAGGGAAATTCAAGGAATATATTATGGATGGATATAAATGATTATTTTACATGAATGTCTGATATTTATAAAATACTTGTTTTGCATTGCTGTCAAAGGGAGAGATTATCCATATTATCACATTCTTCAAAAAAAGGGAGAGAAATTGTATGAAAAGATTATACAAAGGGAGAATTGCTGACAAGAGAAAAAGACTTCAAAAGAGAAGAAAAGTCAAGAGAGATAAATTGACACAAGGAGAGGACACAACACATTAGAAGAAAGAGAGCTGCAAGAATCAAATCTAAGCTAAAACAGAGCTTAGCCAAGGTTAGACATTTATCAGTTGACAGAACAAAAAGATTGGTAGTTTGATGAATCTCAACTGTTGTATTTCATATTGTATTAGAAATAGTATAGTGTGATAATATAGTATGTTGCCATCAATGCCAAAGGGAGAGATTGATGACATGTAACTGATTAGATGTTTGACAATGTTAAGTTGAAGATAATGCAAGGCATTAAATTAGTTAATGTATTGTATTTTCATTGATGTCAACTTAATATCATTTATACAGTCATGTACGCAATGCCAAAGACTTCAGAGAATCAATGGAACAAAGGTTATGCTTTCAGTAATACATAAAATTCATGTATTCACTAAGTGACAAACAACACCAATAGAGTGCACACCATCGGTAAAGGTAAAGATGAATAGTCACAGTGATACCTAATGATCAGAAGATAGTGTTGCCTGATGAAGAAAAGCCACAGTGATGTCCGACGAGAAAAGTCAGAAGGTTTCCTAACGAGTAAAATTCCAATGATGCCCGATGGATTGAGATCATGAAGCTAATTGGAGTCTCATTGATGGAACTATCAGTTGTCATGGACAACTAACTACAGAGGTGACCAATGGAACAGAGAGTTTAGAAAATGACAAAATATCTAATTAGCAAGAGCTAAAGATAGACTTAACTAGTTGTTTTCTTTGTTTTATTTGACCAAAGTTAAGTGATTGATTTAAAGATGATTTGTACAGTTGGCAAGAAGATAATTACAAGACAAATCAGGAGTTATGCTTTAAATCTAATTGGCTGGATTGGTTTTCATGCCAAGAATCAAGAATCAAGAAACAGTGAATATCATGTCTATAAAATAGACAAGCTTAATTCAATTACGAATGGGATTAAGGGGAGTGAATAAAAAGATGATTCTGAAGAGAAACTGATGAAGAATAACTTCATACATTCCTAATCAATCAAGCTTAAGGAGAGCTAAGGAATTCTGCAGACACCGACGAACAGTGAAACATAGAATCACAGAGAAGAAAGTGTGGAGCATAAAGAATTGAATTGATACATTGATCAAAGAGGTAATGTACTTAAATAGATCTGAAAATCTGCAATTCAAAGTTGCATTAGAAACAGGTCATGGTATTTTAGTTTAACCATTAAAGCATTAAGTCTCTTAACAGAGGAGGACTTAACAGTCTTCTATATATTGAGGTACATCCCAAGGAGTGCCAAAAAGGTTGATTCATGAAAGTAGCATTGGAATTTCCTGATACCTATTGACATTCTAAGGAGGAGGTTGATTCAAGGATGGTAGCAATAGATGTCCGATACTAAGTGACAACCTATATGTATAAAATCCTCTAACAAGGTCACACTTAACAGCATGTTTGTAACCTTTAACAGGGTTGGCTCTTAACAGGGCTCACTTCAGAAGAGTGAAAATTTGGGGTATCGGTCCCCGTGGTTTTTTCCTTAATAGGGTTTCCACATTAAAAACTCATGTGTTATGTGTGTATGAGTCATTTCTTTATTGTTTTGTATCTGACATAGTTAGCACTAGATTGATTAGTATATTCTACTTATTTACTGAGTTTTGGTAAATAGTTATACTGCTTATCGGTAATCAAGAAAGAATAAGGATTGATAGCCAACACCGATAGATAGTTAATCATTATAAGTATTTCATGGCATGCATCTTGCAGGACTTAATCATCTGAGGTTTATTGATTGGTGGTTAAGTTTAAATGATAATTTTTGAGGCCACTGATTCANCCCCTGATTCCCCCCCCCCCCCCCCCTCTCTTAGTTATTACTAGCAAAAATAGCCTCATGGAGGCATGAATTCAACTAGGTACTCCTACACCATACTCCCGGGGTGAATAAGAATCTCAATTCCCTCTTGAGATTAGGTCTTAGACTATGGTTTCATGCTTATTTATGTTCTCCTTTGAAATCCATGTGGCATCCTCCATAGGAAGGCTTTTCAACTTCACTAAGTACTCATTGTACACCTTGTATCTGTTAGAAAAAGGCAACACACACAACTACGAGGGGGTGAATAAGTTGTCTCAAAACTCAAAATTTAATCCAAATATTTAACCTTAATCTCATATCTAAATAATAAACATTAATGCAAGATCACAACAGATCAATCAACACATAACACCAATATTTTTCACATGGAAACCCAACTAAGAGAAAAACCATGATGGGGATCAAACCCACTAGATGATGTACTATGTTAAAAGAACTATACCTAGTTATGATTATTACAAGGGGAATGCACATGCATTCAGGAACACTACCTAGAGCTCACTTCCCAAATACAAATCAGGGCTATAACCTAGAGAAATACAATGAGGGCTACAACCCTGAATGACTATAATCCATTATGGACAACAATCCACAAATTATGACCTGGCAGATAGGATCTTTTTCATGGAAATACAATTCCAATGAAGTATATCAAATATTTATCTCAATTGTAGATTCCACTCATACCTCTTCACACAATCTCTTCTTACTCATGCACATACATCCTCATCACTTCGTAGTTACAAATGATTACATCTTCATATACATTTCATCAACCTTGGAAATATAAACAAGGTCAACATAAACCTTAACACCTCAATTGAAAATAATTAATCAAATACAATACAATATTTAATGTAATCCAAAAAATTTTGGTTAAGACATAGCTAGGATCCAAATCTTCATCCTTGAACATGATCCCCATTCACAAATCATGTCTCAATCCATCGCAACACACTACACCATCATGTCGGCCAAGAACAATAAGAACACCAACACGCCACAAGAAAAATCACCAAATCTAATCACATAACCCAATTTGATCTAGCAACATGAACAAGACATGATCTAGAAACATCAACAAGAAACATGAAATACCACGACAACAACAACAAAAACTTTGTCTCAGAATTCATAATTATCTCTACACTATTTATCAGAAACACGTATCAATAACCTCTATCACTTAGGAAAAATAGCTTTCCAACATCCAAATCATGAACCAATTCATCTAAGGACACACATCCATGTCCTAGAAAAACCACTAGGTTAGCAACCAAAAATATTACATAACCAATCCACACCAAACCAAAAATTACAACAATGTCTCTTCCTAAACAACCAAAATACTAGTCTCTGATAAATCATTCATAGCTCACTCAAATAAACATGCAAACCTCTATAAATTGACATAGGTCAACTATAAACATCTTTTAAACCATCTATACCCTCATAGCATCAGATCTTCAATACCGTATCCATACCAAACCAATCTTCCCACTGAACATACCAGGAACATTGTCACCAACGGTAGAAATATGTTGACATTAATGACAAAACATCAATGTCAACACATATATGCATGATATCCCAACAATATATATATAAATATCCCCCTTTGGCATTGATGGAAACATATTATGTGAAAAACCAAATCAATGCACAAAGAAACCATATCAACAATACTACCAACAATATATTTTTCAGAGTCTCTCTAACAAACCTTCTCAATTAGAGAATAATCTCTCCACCTTAGTATCAAACTATTTTTCACATTACTATCTCTCCCCCTTTGACATCAATGACAAAGGAACATATATGCATTATGTTATAGAAGCAAAACAAAATGATTTTATCTTCCAAAAATGGAATAACATACCTCACAAGACTAACTACTCCCCCTAAGTAGCAGCCACCAAAACATCAATCTGAATCAATGATGTTCTTCGTAAGAACACTGGACTGATACAAATCAATGCATCTCTAGCTCTAATCAGGAGGTGACTCACCCCAATCTTACCTCGGAGATGTTCAAAAGTATCCTTTGGAAAGGGCTTAATGAAGATGTCTGTAATCTACTCTTTAGTGGACACATATTCCAATTTGACTTCCTTTTCATTTACCTTATCTCTCAAGAAATGATATTTGATAGACATATGCTTTTGTTTTTAATGTAACACTAGATTCTTTGAAATATTAATAGGACTTGAGTTGTCACAAAAGATAGAAATAGGCTCATCAATACTTACCATGATATCTTTCAACATTTTCTTCATCCATATCACTTGTGTATAATTTAGAAAAGAAGCAACATAGTAAGCATCAGCAGAATATTGAGATATATAATTTTTCTTTTTACTTGCCCATGAAACTAACCTTTTACATAAGAATAATTCTCCACCACATGTACTTTTTCTATGATCCACATTACCTGCCCAATCTGCATTAGTAAAAGAACTCAATGTAAAATCATCATCCTTACCATACCATAATGTTGGTCCACAGAGGGGGGGGTGAATCAGACAAAATCAAACTTAAATACTTAAAACTTAGTTCACTAATTCACTCAGTAGAACTGAATACAGTAATGTCTGACTCACCAAATAACTTAATAAATAAATCAACCATACATCTTATAATATGAAAATCAATCATTCAAACTCATTTAACACCAGATTTAATGAGGAAACCCAATAAGAGAAAAAACCTCTATGAGAATTGTGACCCACAATAAAAAAATGTACCCTTCTAAAGTACACTCGGTTAATAACTTATCATGTTAAAGATTACAAACCCATTTTCTAGATGTGACCTTGTTAAGGGATTTACCTCATATCTATTAAGATCTTCACCCTATTAGGAGTGGACTTGTTAGAGGTCTTTAAACACTCTTTTGGAATGTCACCTACTTTTAAGATTTAAAAATGGGACTGTTAAATCCACTCGGTTAAAAGATTTTTCTCTATTACAAATGCTAATAAGAAATAGTAAAACTTTTATCTATAAATATAGAAACAACCTTTTCTTGGGTCAGATCCTTTATTCTCACATGAATTCTAGCATCACATACTTCATTTGTCTCTGCTTTAGACTGTAGATTTTTATCTTTCTGCTTCTCTTCTTTGCTCGGTAACTCTTTTCTTCAGCTTCTTATGCTTCTCAATTCAACTCTCCAACATCTCTTCTCTCATTAGTTCTCATCCTTTATATAGACAAACGTTTGCCTATTAATCTCCTTGCTTAGGTTTTCCATCCTTTTCTCTCAGTTGTTCAATCATCTTCTTCACAAATCTCAGCTCGGTAAACCATTTCACTTTTACCTCATAACTTGAACTTTTTCTAAGAACTCTACTAATCAAGTTTAATCATTTAATCTTCACCTTAGATCTTCTCATTGAATTTTCTCGCACGTAGATCTTCTATCAAACTTCTTTTGATCCTTATCAACATCTAGATTATCATAGCTTCATATTAAATTTTATCTTCTCATCATTCTCAATCAATATGCTGTACTCGGTAACTTGCCTTGCAACTCGGTAACTATCTTCATTCACTAATTATTTCCTAACTCATTCTCAGTGCTCAGTAACTAAAAATGACTTATACATCTCTATACCGACTAACTTTGTCTAGCTTGGTATAGTAACTCTTTTCAGTCATAAATTAAGTCTTTGCAATCTCTGACTTAATCAGTGAAATGTACCAACTTGATAGGATCAAATATATAGTAGAAAACAACTATATCAACATTACTTCATCATTTTTTGATCTATATTTGTCACCCATTTAAATTCTCCTTCTTATGATATGGTAACTTAATATAAATTACTAATCAATTGCTTGACATCAATGACAAAATACCAACTGATCTAACCATTTCTACAAACTTGTATACCTATTATCACTCGATCTTCATCATCTCCATTAGTTGATTAGCAATATCCCTCTTTGGAATTGATGGAAACACTATAATTTATTACTATAGCAATTGATGATGGAAATTCTCAATAATGTCAATCTCTTTCATTACTACCTCTGAGTTGATAGTTTTTGTTTCTGATCATCAAACTGTTATCCCTCTTGGATAAATCTTCTAATAATGTAGCATACATTCTAATTCTCCTTCATGATTAAATAGTAGCAATTAATTCTCTTCCTCTTTCATCAATATCTCCCTTATGGATAAATGTCATCAATTCATTCTCTCCCTCTTTGACAACAATGCCAAAAAGTTATACTCCTGAAAAAAAAATTCAGCAGTGGATTATACATTACATATACAAATATTCATTGCATACAGAAATCTCCACACAACTTCAAGAATCACCTATAGTGTGTCATACTAACATCAATTCAAGAATAGATATTCTAATAAAGTATAGAATTGATGCAGCATGCCTCATGTTTCTTAGTGAATATTGGATAGGGAAAGAACCCCTAGTTTACCTCTAAGATACTCAAAAGCATCTTTCAGTAGTGGCATTGTAAAGATATCAGCCAGTTGTTCCTTTGAATTCACATATTCCAATACCACATTTTTCTCTTGAACTTTTTCTCTCAAGTAGTGATACTTGCTAGAAATGTGCATGGTCTTTGAATGCATAAATGGGTTCTTTGATATGTTGATAGCACTCATGTTGTCACAAAAAATAGTTATAGGATCTGGGATAATCTCTTGCATACCTTCTAGTAGTTGTTTGATCCAAACAATGTTTGCGCAATTCATGATAGAAGCAACATATTTTTCCTCGGCAGTAGACTGTAAAATGTCACTTTGCTTCTTGCTTAGCCATGTGACCAATCTTTCACCTAGAAAGAATGCTCCTCCACTAGTAATTTTCCTGTCATCAATATTTCTAGCCCAATCTACATTAGTGTAGACTTGTAGATCAAAACTACCTCCTTTCTTGTAAAATAAACCAAAATCTTCAGTGCCTTTCATATATCTAAAAATTCTCTTAACTGCAGACATATGTGTTTCCTTGGGATTAGAAGAAAATCTTGCAACAATCCCAACTGTGTGTGCTATATCAGGTCTGTTGTGAATAACATACTACAATTTACCAATCATGTATTGGTAAAGAGTATTATTCACCTCTTGCATCTCATCTTCTTTTGACAATTTACATCCTCTAACCATCGGTGTTCCAACAGGCTTGGAATCTTCCATCCCAAAAGTTTTGAGAATCTCTTTGATATACTTAACTTGTGTGATATAGACCCCTTCTGCTACTTGTTGTATCTATAGACCTAGAAATACCTTAATCTCTAAAATAATTGACATTTCAATCTCTTTTCTCATTTCATCAGCAAATGCCTTACATAAGGTGTTATTTCCTCCAAAAATAATATAATCAAAAAAAATTTCAACAATTAAAACTTTGTTGTCACTGTCACACTTCAAGTAAACATTATTATTGTCACTTGTTCTTTGAAATCTTATTTTGATTAGATAAGAGTGCAATCTCTCATACCATGCTCAGGGTTCTTGCTTCAAACCATAAAGAGCTTTGTTTAATTTACATACCTTTTTCTTATTTGTCCTCTCAATGAATCCTGCAGGCTGCTCAATGTAAACTTCTTCTTAAAGTATCCCATTCAGAAATATAGACTTAACATCCATTTGATAAACTTTGAATCCTTTTTAAGCCACATAAGATAGAAGTATTCTAACTCCTTCCAATCTAGAAATAGTTGTAAAATTCTCTCCATACTCAGTACCTTCTTCTTATGCATAACCTTTGCAAACCAATCTAGCTTTGTTTCTGATAACTTTTCCATTCTCATTCAGCTTATTTTTGAAAATCCATTTAGTACCAATAAAAAAATTTATCCATTGGCCTAGGTACTAAAGTCCATGTACTATTATTTTCAATCTAATCAAACTCTTATTTTTTTTCTTTCATCCAATATTCATTATCTAGTGCATCTTTAACCTTCTTTCACTCTGTATCATCTTAAAATGGAAGCACTTCCACTTTGGATGAGTTTAGCACCCTCATTTAGTTTGTTTTCATATCAGATTTGCATATGTGTTTGATAAAGTGAAATTAGGGTTAAGATTTTGTGGATCCTCCTAGATTTCCATTTCCATGGCTCTTTTTCTCTAGGTAGGATCTATGTATTGGTCCTCCTGGGCCTCATCCTACTCTCTCTCTAGGCCTCTAGGCCTTCTTAACATTCTGGTTCATTCCTCCACCTTCCTAGGTCCCCGGCTGACCTAGGAGTCTTTCTGCAACATTCTGGAGACCTGCCTAAAACCTCAGGATAGGGTCAAGGTCAACCTTGACCTAGGTCAGGGCCAAGATTGACCCTAACCTAGGTCAGGGCTGAGGTTGACCCTATCCTCTGTCAGGTATGGGTCCTCACTTTCACATCTGGAGCTTATCAGGATTCGAAACTTAAAATAGGTCCCCAGGTTCGGATGCGAAAGTGCTTTCTCCGATATTTGAATTATTATGTTCCCTCCTTGGTTGGTGATTGTAATTGGACCATGATTCGAGATGAAATTTGAATTTGAGTCCCTTGCATTGCCCTAGGAGACCTATATTGAGATCTCTATATAAACACTCTCTTTTGCCTTCATTTGATCATGACATGAAAACAAAATTGGGAGATGACATGATGAAGTGATGCAAACAAGCAAGAGGATGATATAGAAATCTAAGAAGACAAATAATCATCTTCAATCAAGCATTTTCAAGGACAAGCTATGGTGGATCTTCATTGAAGCAAGAAGGCATTCTTTTTAGATCTACTATTTTCAACATTCAAGCATTCAAAGGACATTATCGTGGGGTAGCAATTATGGATTGTGAGTTGATAGGAATACTTTAGCCTTGGGGGCTTGGTATGCTTTCTTAATCATATTCAAATCTATGCATTGCTTTCTCATTTCCATGTTATGTTAGGATTGTTAATCTAGAAGGTTAGATCTTGATATTGCATGCTTAAAGACTCTTTTCAAAAGAGCAATACACACACTATACATTCTATATTCGGCTATTCATGGAGGTGGAAACCACCAAAATGGGGGTTTGACTAAAGCAAAACTCTTTATAGCCACCCTAAAACCCCTTTTTTAGATATTTTCAGGTGCAGGACAACAGATCTGAGACCAGATCTGGATACCCTTTTCAGTTTTCTTTTGGAAGAAGTGAACAGGGACACTTTCAGATTTGTGTAGGACAGGGTTGGTATTTGTGGTACAGGGTCAACCTTTTTCATAAGATGACATCAGATCGGAACAAAAATTTTGGGTTTTGTTTGTCTTTGTGTTCCGGTCCGAGATCACCTATCAGCATTTCCAGAAACAATCTATAGAACTCAAAAAATGAGTTTTTCCAGATCTTCTATGTTATGAGGTAGGCATCTTATCCCCCTATTCTTTACATGCTCTTTTCCATCCTTTTGATCAATATTAAGTGTAAAGTATTGAATTTGGACTTAGGATCTCTTTTCTCATTATGCAAACCTTACTTAGGAGATCTCTAGCATCAACCAATCCAAATTTTATACATCACATTTTGGTGAACCCGTGATAGACAACTCTTTCTTTTCTTTGGTGTTAGATATACATTTCATATTAGATCTTGCATGCATATAGAAGTAGACTTTATTTTATGTTCTCGCATTTATATTTCAAAATTCACAAAAAATTACAAAATCACTTTAAAAATACAAAAACATTTACATTTCTCATGCTTATAGTATTTCCTTGTGTTTAAAGTGTATGATTTGTGTTTTGAATACTTTGATGAAAATTTTGTTGTGCAAAATGATAGATCCCTTAATGAGGTACATGGAAGTGAGAATGCCAATAGTTCGAATGTGATCCCCATGGATCCTATTCCTATTTCATCCTCCTCCATAACTTTTGCAATTGACCTTTACCATAGAATGTATGCATGGTTACCTTCATATTCCTCTATTTGCAACATTGAGGCACCTAAAACAATATTTCCTAAATCTTTGATGACAGTAAAAGGATGTCCTCAAATGACTATTAAGGGTAAACCTAGAGATCCTTTGGATTTCTTTGATAACACAGATTCTATTTCGCATGCTTATCGCACACAAAATAATCCTCAACCTACTGTTCTAGCAACTTTACCTCCTTCTCAACCTATGCTTCCTCAAGCACCTAGGTTACCTTCTTCCTTTAAGGAATATGACTTAGTGGAACAATTACGTGCTACTCTGGCTAAGATATCTTTATGGGAATTGCTTCAAACTTCTCCTACATATCATGAGGCACTGCAAAAAGCTTTATCTACTCTACCTGTTCCACTTCCTAATCAAGAGAACATTAATTCATTTTTGGAGTGCATGCATACTATGCCTTCTCTACCTCCTATTGTGTTTTCTGATAATGATTTACCTATTGTTGAGGTGCAGAATCAATATGATGCTCTTATGGTTGTTGTCTCTATTAACCAAAGTATTATTCATAGAACATTGATTGATAATGGATCTGGGCTTAATGTTTGTAGCATGGATATGCTTAAGGAAATTAAAGCTGATCTCACAACTATTCAACCAGATAATATCCCTATCCGTGGATTTGACAATATTGCAAAGAAAACTTTGGGTATTATCACATTACCTATTAAAGTTGGTCCTGTACTACTTTACACTCCTATCCATGTTATGCGTGGACCACTCAACTATAACCTTCTATTAGGAAGACCTTGGTTACATACTATGCATGCGGTTCCTTCTACTCTTCATCACAAGGTTAGGTTCATTTATAATAATTTAATGTATACACTACATGCGGATGATGCGCCAAACCCTTGCATGAATGCAGAATATGTTAAGATTCCCGAGCCTATTCAACCAATAAAACAACCCGAACAACCCCCTAAGGTTAAACAAGATGATATTCCATCCTCTTCCCTGACAGAAGATGATTGGGGAACATTGGATTTTAATCCTACTTTTATTGGAGAATATAAGGTATCAGATTTGGAATTTTTGAAAGAACAAACTGAGTTTGAGAGACAAGTCTTTATTCCTTCTCCACCTTCTAAGGATTTAAAAAGTAACATTGTTGCTACTTCTCGTGATGAAACAATTGAGACAATAAAACTAGATTGTTATGACATTGTGACATATGTCGCTCCTTTAACTCAATCTGATATGGCCGATAGGTACGGTTCTAGTTATCACTTACTCAAGAAATCAGGATTTAATGGAAAAGGTTGTGGTAAGTATGAAAAGGTATACAAGTACCCCTGGATAATGACGGTTACGATTATACTTATGGGTTAGGATTCAATCCTTATAAGCAACCCTCAATTTTTCCTCTTAATGTTAATCATATTTGTGGTGGAAATTTGAAATTGGTTAATCCGCTTCTCTTGGACATGGACCAAAAACCTAGGTTGGATATCTTTCCTGAGGATGAAGCCCTCACTGATTTTTTAGGAGCTTATCAAGATCTACCTACATTTCATCATAAAAGAAGGAAATTGTATTGCTTGAATAATGAGGCCTATTCTGGAGAAAATGAGGAATCAGATATTTTCCCTTTGCCAATAGATTCTCCCATACAAAGTAATTTGTTAATAACTGAGACCATGGATGTTCAAGTAGATGAGAATGATGTTGAAAAAATAATCAAAATTGGGAAGTGTTTGAATCAAGATGAATGTAATCAATTGGTTTCTCTCTTGCTTGAATATAATGATATCTTTGCTTGGACATATTCAGACATGCCTGGTATAGACCCCAAGATTATCACTCATAATATTGTCCTTAAGCCCAATGCTAAACCTGTAAAACAAAAGATTTGTAAGATGAATCTCAGCATCACTTTATTAGTAAAAGCTGAGATTGAAAAATTACTAGGTGTCGGATTCATCCGCTCTATTGATTATTCTGACTGGATTTCCAATATTGTGGCTCTCTCTAAAGGAGAAAATAAAATAAGAATGTGCATTGATTTTTGAGACTTAAACAAAGCATCCTTAAAAGATGACTTTTCGCTACCTAATATTGACATAATTGTGGATTCCACAATAGGTCCTGTGCTATTATCTTTTATGGATGGATTTTCAGGTTATAATCAAATCTTTATTCCTATTGAGGATCAACTTAAAACCGCATTTATCACACCTTGGGGGACATTCTGTTGGGTTATGATGCCTTTTGGATTAAGAAATGCAGGAGCTACTTATCAACGTGCCATGACTTTGATTTTTCATGATTACATTCATAGGATTTTGGAAGATTATGTGGATGATATCTTGGAAAAATCCATACAAAGAGAAGATCATGTGTTCATTTTAAGACAAATATTTGAAAGAATTAGGAGTTACAACATGAGGTTAAATCCTAAGAAATGTGCTTTTGGAGTTGATTCCAGAAAATTGCTAGGATTCATTATCTCTAAGAGAGGCATAGAAGTTGATACTGAAAAGATCGATGCTATTGTTAACATGCCTCCTCCTAAGAATATTTCTCAATTGTGTAGTTTATAAGGTAAAATACAATCTATGCATCACTTTATTTCTAACCTAGCTGATAGGATTGTTCCTTTTAGTTCTTTACTTAGAAAGGATACTATCTTTTCTTGGAATTAGGAATGCAAAAGATCTTTTGAGAAATTTAAAGAATATCTTGCTAATCCTCCCATTCTACAACCTGCTCAATTCAATAAACCCTTCTATTTATATACTTCTACCACTTCCAATGCCGTGAGTGCATTGTTAGCTCAACATGATAATGATGGCAAGGAAAGACTGGTATACTATATTAGTCAGAATTCGTTGGATTATGAAACATGATATACTCAACTAGAATGACAATGTTTGGCTTTATTTTATGCTTTTCAAAAACTCTGGCATTATTTACTTAATTTTGAAGTCAATGTGGTTGTTAAATTTGATCCTTTAAAACACCTTTTCTCAAAAATTGATCTCTCCGGACGATTAGAAAAATGGGTGATGTTGCTCACAGAATTTGATCTAAATTTCATCCTTCAAAATTCAATTAAAGGAAAAGCTTTAACTTATTATTTAGCTGAAGCTCCTTGTCCTCATACTAATACAACTATTACCTCAGTGGAAATCCCCAATGAGAATATATTTGCAATCAAACAAGATGATATTTGGGAATTATATTTTGATGGCTCTAGGTGCAAGACAGGTTCTAGGGTGGGCTTCATCTTGACCCCTCCTACAAAGAAACCAATCCCTTTTTCATATAAATTAACTTTTCCTTGTACCAATAGCATTGCAGAGGATGAAGCTCTTATAGCTGGTCTACGAGCAGCTTCATCCCTTCACATTAAAAACTTAGAATTTTTTGGGGATTCACAATTGATTGTAGAACAAATCAAGGGAGGTTATCAAACTAAGAAGGATAAGATGGCACAATATAGAGCATTGGCTCTCGATATTCTTTCACAATTCTCATCATACACAATTCAAACTTTACCTAGGAAGGATAATCGACATGCAGACGCTATGGCAAGCACAACTTCTTTGGTTTGTCTTGAAAATAATGATGAAAATTTTCAATTTACTATACAGACTCTTAAACTCCCTGCCATTTCTGATAAGGTTACTGTTAATTGTTTTAATTTGCATTTAGATGAATGGGATTCGCATATCTTCCATTTTCTAAAAGATAATACTTTTCCAGAATCGGCAACAAGGAACACCCGTAATCGTATTAGAAAGCTTGTAGCCCGCTATATCATCTTAGGAGAAACACTTTACAAATGTTCTTACAATGGTTTACTATTAAGATGTCTTAACAAAACCAAAGTACATGTAGCATTAGTAGAAGCTCACTCTGGTTCTTGTGGGGACCATTTTGGTGGGAAGTATTTAGTTAATAAACTCCTCAGAATGGGATATTACTGGCAAACAATGGAACAAGATTCCTTTACATTTGTCAAAAAGTGTCCTTAGTGTCAACAACATGGTAATTTAATTCATGCTCCTACTCATGAGCTTCGCAATCAGGTTGCTCCGTGGCCTTTTAGCATTTGGGGTTTCGACCTTATTAGAAAAATCTCCCCAGCTTCTTCTCAAGGACATACATACATTCTCATGGCTATAGATTACTTTAGTAAATGGGTAGAAGCTATTCCTCTTCGTTCTACTACTGCAGATGTTATTTGTGATTTCATCCTCAACCATATTATAGCATGATTTGGTATTCCTTCAATGATAGTTTCAGATAATGGTACATCTTTTAAGAACAAAGAAGTCACAAAATTCATGGATAAATATTGTATAAAACATACATTTTCTACTCCTTATTACCCTCAATCTAACAGTCAATTTGAAGCATCGAATAAGGTTATTGAACAAATATTAAAGAAAATAGTTAGCAAGCATGTGAAAGATTGGCATACACAACTTACTTATGCCTTGTGGGATTATCAGACTAGCATTCATACATCCACCGGCACTTCACCTTACAATCTTGTTTATGGGACTGATGCTATCATGCCTTCGGAATTAGAAATACCTTCCCTGCGTGTTTCATTTCATGGGATCATTGACAAAGATACTTTCCAGGAACAACAATTACAAGAATTAGAAATGTTAGATGAACAACGAATAAATGCTTTGGAACACATTAAGGCCTATCATAAATCACTCCAAAAACAATATAATCACAAGGCGATTAAACAGTCATTTTCGGTAGGTGATTTTGTCTTATATGAGAACCAAAGAAATGTGAATGCTTTACCTAGTGAAAAAGGAAAATTTAGTCCAAATTGGCTTGGACCCTTTGTGGTAATTTAGGATTTTACTTCAGGTGCTTATAAAATCGCTGATATGAATGGCGTTCCTCTTAGGGAACCTATTAATATCATGCATCTCAAACATTATTATCCTTAAAAAAATATTTCTTTCTTTATATGTGTATGTGTTCCTTATAAGAATAATTATTTTATAAGTTATATAAATTAGAATGCATTCATACATATTTTCCTTTCCTCTTTCTTTTATTTAAGTTTTGTGCATTGATGAAAGTAGAGGTGATCAATCATAGAACTAAATTGTTCCAAAAAAACAAAGTTTTCTTTATAAATAAACTTTTCTGAGTTTGGTACATATGAGGCACAAGGGCCATATCTATCAATCTCTATCCCTATACTCTGAAGGACGGTGACTCCCAGCTCTCTCAGATCTATGATATGAGGCTGAGGATCTCAGAATGGTAGTCCATGTATGACTCCTTGATATGCTCATCTCTTGGATTTTCTCCTGGGCTCTCTCTAAGTTAGCCATCAATCTCTCTTCTCTTTCCTTGCATAATCTCAGCTCTTGTCGCACACTCAAAAAGATATATGCGCGTCTTCCGAGATCCCTTTGTCCTTCACTAGATTCTCTCTCACTAGCTGGAAAGTGGTAGGATATACATGTATCCTTTAGAACCTTAGATACAAAACTCCTCCACTCCGCTACACTTCCTGCAAAATTCAAATATAAAGCTTACTTAATTTCTTCTTCTAAAAACAAATTCATTATTCAAAGATATTCTAAAAGCTATATCATACCTAGATCTCTGGCCTGGACATCAATAAAAGGTCTAGATGGTGGGGGCATGGAGTGACTACTCTCCCCTTGCTCACTTTGTCTAGGCCTCGGTGGTGGTGTCTCTGTATGTGCTCAGGGAGGTCGCTGTGATCTCAAAGGAGTAACATAGACTGGATGATCACCGGTGTCTATACTATGACCTGGGGGAATCTCTTCCGCTCTCTCCTCTGCTCTCTCCTTTGATCTTTCCTTTTCTCTCTCCTCCTCCATAGGATCTCCCCTAATGGGAGACTCCTCCTCATCTCTCAAATCCTCATCCTCTCCTACTAGCATATCATCTCCTCGGTGGTTCCTCTCTGAAGGACCTGGATCACCTATGGGGTAGTCATCAGGATTGATAGGATGGGTACCCTATAAAATCTAGTATCTGATATACTCTCTACTCACACCTGCATAGGATATCTCAGGTGCTACCTCTATATCCTCAGTCTCACTATCCATAATATCAGCTACTATCGGTCGATGTATGGTGTCGGGTCTCTGATAGTATCTCACCAGATATGCATACTAGGGTACTGCCTGAGGGACTCCCTGTATCAAACCAAACTGCCTCATCACCCTATCATAGTAATAAGGCATCATGACATGATGGGTAGGACCTTCTATCAGCTTGCACTACTATGAGTGTCTCAACTATTGTCAGGTATCTGTCCACTCTACCATCTAACAATACGGTCTCCAAATCACATCTATACCTAGTATCTGGTCAAGACATACGCTCTGAAAGAGGATATCTTTGTGTTTCCAGACATCAGCTAGTGGATATGCATAAGCTCTTGGTGCAATCACATCTATCATTGTAGGATTACCCTGTGGTCACGTACATGCATAGTGCTCAAACATCCAAACCTGTAGCAAGGTGCACACTGTAAGACTCTCCCGCCGATATCTCACCAACTGACTCAGCTCATGATAAAGATGAGCCAACATACTGCGGCCCCATGAGATAGTGACCCTATCACTCTCCATCCTATGTACAAGATGAGTAAATGGTGCTAAAAATATTGTACCCTTTATGTTGGGCACTACAACCAAGGCAAGAATACAGAGCATCACTCTTTGTACCAGAGGTGTCAGACCCGCTAGAATGGCTACTAGAGAAATATGATCTGATCGAGTCTGCAACTATGGTACGCATCCCAAACAATACTCCACATCTAAAAACTCAAGTGGACCCCATGATACTCTCAGTCTGACAGGCTCACTCCGGATCAGAAGTCGTAGGATCATATACACATCCTCCAACGTGACTGTGATCTCTCCTGACAGAAGATGGAAGGAACATGTATCCTCATCCCATCTCTCTATCAGGGCTGATATCATAGATCGATGGAACCTCACCTATGGTAGGTCTACTACCTAGTACAATCCTACATCTCACAATAATTGATTCTCCTCTGGCTATAGCTCGGAGACATTCCCTCTGACAGACAAAAGTAGCCCTCCGAAAGGATGCTCTCAAAGACTGACTGGATCTTGCAAGTAAAAACATAAGGCATATCAGTCCTTATAAATAAAACAACTTTAAAACCCACTTGACTTGGATAGGGTCAACCTTAATAGGTCAAGGTCAACCTTTAGGGGTCAGGGTTGACATTTAGGGGTCAAGGTCGACCTTCATGGGTCAGGGTCAACCTGCTCCCCAACAAGGATAGAACCTTCCCAGACAGGATCGACCTTAAAGGGTCAGGGTCGACCTTACTGGGTCAGGGTCAAACTTATTGGGTCAAGGTCAACCTTCCCTATAAAAACATCAAAATTTCAATCACAGATACTAAAAACAAGAACTTACCTCAGGCAATGGTTGTTTGCTGGCTAGACACTCTCTCAGGACCTCTAGGCGGCTGGCTCGAAATTCCTCTCTCTTTGGCATCCTATCTCCTTGCTCCAACTCTGTAAATGGTAAGAATGAGGGGGTAAGTATCTCTTTCTCCTATTTATAGACACTAAATTAGGGTTTTTCTAGGGTTTCATTTCAAGTTATGAAGGTTAAATTAGAATTTTCCCTTTATATGCATTTAGATAGACATCTACTCTTTTCATCATAACTTGAGTTTAGTAACTCCATTTTTAGTGCCTTTAGAGGTGTTGGAATCATGATTCAAATACCTAACCTCTTGAATAAGTTTAAGAAGTTTTAGGAAACTTCTAACTAGTTTAGGAAAGGATTTTTCAAAAAACTACATACTCAGTATATCGAACTCACCTTATCACCCTGTTTCACCTTCCATGAATTAGTAAGCCAAATTAGGGGGGGCATAAGGGGATCTATATACTTCTCAAGATCATCATAGTAAGACTTAGGTGCTCTTTGTATTTTCATTAACCTCATGTGCTGCAGGTTGCAGATACTAATGGTTTCGTGCAGGATCTTTGCATTAAGGACTTGGCTATATCCTTTTTATACTTAATGATGTTTTCTTACTTTACCTTGCATATTCACGTAGTATCATAGCTAAGATAAAGTGGGGGCTAAATATATCATCTTAAAATGGAATCACTTCCACTTTTGATGAGTTTAGCACCCTCATTTAGTTTGTTTTCATATCAGATTTGCATGTGTTTGATTAGGTGAAATTAGGGTTAGGATTTTGTGGATCCTCCTAGATTTTCCTCTCCATGGCTCTTTTTCTCTAGGTAGGATCTATGTATTGGTCCTCCTGGGCCTCATCCTACTCTCTCTCTAGGCCTCTATGCCTTCTTAACATTATGGTTCATTCCTCCACCTTCCTAGGTCCCTGGCTTACCTGGGAGTCTTTCTGCAACATTCTCGAGACCTGCCTGAAACCTCAGGACAGGGTCAAGGTTGACCCTAACCTAGGTCAAGGCCAAGGTTGACCCTAACCTATGTTAGGGTTGAGGTCAACCCTGTCCTCGGATAGGGCTGAGGTTGACCCTATCCTCTGTCAGGTATGGGTCCTCACTTTCACATCCAGAGCTTATCGGGATCCAGAACTTAAAATAGGTCCCCGGGTTCGGATGCGGAAGTGATTTCTCTAATATTTGAATTATTATTTTCCCTCCTTGGTTGGTGATTGTAATTGGACCATGATTCGAGATGAAATATGAATTTGAGTCCCTTGCATTGCCCTAGGAGACCTATATTGAGATCTCTATATAAACACTCTCTTTTGCCTTCATTTGATCATGACATGAAAATGAAATCGGGAGATGACATGATGAAGTGATGCAAACAAGCAAGAGGATGATATAGAAAGCTAAGAAGACATATAATCATCTTCAATCAAGCATTGTCAAGGACAAGCTATGGTGGATCTTCATTGAAGCAAGAAGGCATTCTTTTTAGATCTACTATTTTCAACATTCAAGCATTCAAAGGACATTATCATGGGGTAGCAATTATGGATTGTGAGTTGATAGGAATACTTTAGCCTTGGGGGCTTGGTATTCTTTCTTCATCATATTCAAATCTATGCATTACTTTCTCATTTCCATGTTATGTTAGGATTGTTAATCTAGAAGGTTAGATCTTGATATTGCATGCTTAAAGACTCTTTTCAAAAGAGCAATACACACACACTATACATTCTATATTTGGCTATTTGTAGAGGTGGAAACCACCAAAATGGGGGTTTGACTAAGGAAACCCTATATAGCCACCCCAAAACCCCTTTTTCAGATATTTGTAGGTGCGGGACAACAAATCCAAGACCAGATCTGGATACCCTTTTCAGTTTTCTTTCGAACGAAGCGAATAGGGACACTTTCAGATCTATGCAGGACAAGGTTGGCATTTGTGGTATAGGGTTGACCTTTTTCATAAGACAACATCAGATCAGAAAAAAAATTATGGGTTTTGTTTGTCTCTGTGTTCCAGTCTGAGATCACCTATCAGCATTTCCAGAAATAGTCTACAAAACTCAGAAAATGATTTTTTCTAGATCTGCTATGTTATGAGGTAGGCATCTTATCCCCCTATTCTTTACATGCTCTTTTCCATCCTTTTTATCAATATAGTTAAGTGTAAAGTATTGAATTTGGACTTAGGATGTCTTTTCTCATTATGCAAACCTTACTTAGGAGATCTCTAGCATCAACCAATCCAAATTTTATACATCACAGGCTTAAATGTAGATATCAAACACGTATTGTCTCTTACCTTTCTTCTTGTCATCACTCCAACATCTTTATTTCCAATAATATTTCTCGGGGAGTGGTGCCTTCTCACATATTCTGCTAAAGCAGTCTCAGTACTTCATCCTCATCACTCCGGTTGTTGAGATGCATGTTCAGCTTCCTCCTTGGTAGGTGCTCTTGATAAGGTGTTAAGACCATCAGGTTTTACATATACAAACTTATCATAATCTTCAGGTTCCTTTTTTCTTTCTCTATTATTCTTTTCTGCAAACTCATCGATTCTCACACTTGCACTTTCCACCATTTTTTTAGTAACTTTATTCAAACACTTGTAGGCTTTGCTCCTTGTAGAATATCCTAAGAATATCCCTTCATCCCCTTTAGAGTCAAACTTTCCTTATCTATAATATTTTCATATATAACATCTACTTCCAAAAAATTTGAAATAACTCACATTAGGTTTTTGTTCATACCAGATTTCATAAGGTGTTTTGTTGGTACCTTTCTTCATTTGTACTCGGTTCATGTGTAAATAGCAGTACTAATTGCTTCTCTCCAAAGGTTTTGTGAAATACCTTTCTCAATCATCAATGATCTTGCACAATCAATAATAGATCTATTTATTCTCTCATATATATCATCATGTTGTGGTGTCCTCGATTTTCACATCTATCTCTTAATTCCATTTTCATTGTAAAATAGTGTAAACTCATCAGATGTAAACTCACCTCCTCTATCAGATCTCATACATTTCAATTGTCTTCCTATTTATTTCTCAAATCTAGCCTTGTACCTCTTAAACATTTGAAATGCATCAGATTTTTCTTTTAAAAACATTACAGACATCGTTCTAGAATAATCATCCACAAATAAAATAAAATATATTTCTCCAAAGTAACTTTAAGTCCCCATGGGTCCACATAAATCAGTCTGCACTAAATCCAAAATTCCTTGTGTAACATAAGTCTTGCTTGAAAAACTAGATTTAGTCATCTTACCCATATGACATTCTCTGCACATAATATTTTTCAAGTTTTTCTAATCTCGATAATCCTCTAACTCTATTCTTTTTACTCACTTTGATCAAGTTGTAAAAATTAACATGACAAAGCCTTTTGTGCCATAACCAAACATCTTCAAATTTAGCAAACAGACAACTCTTCATAGAAGTATCAAGATAAAATAAATTACCTTTGGATTGGTCTCCAGTAGCAATCATACTCTCCTTATCAAAAACTTTCACCTTTCCATGTTGAAATTCTAGACGGTGACGTGTTATTTAGTTGTGCAACACTCAATAGATTATACTTTAAGCCTTCAACCCAATAAACATCATAACATCTTGTTTTATTCAGTAGAATTATAGAACCTTTCCCTTTCACAAGGTATGGAGAATCATTACCAAATCTAACAAATCCTCCATCATGCTTCTCCAAGGAAATAAACTTAAGTGTGTCACCAGTCATGTGATGTGAAAAACCACTATCTATAATCCATGTTTCATTCTTACTTACTTGTGATATTAGGGCTCTTGGTTCTTCTTTGTTTTCTCCATCAGAATTATCTTTAATAGAAGCATACACAAATTCTCCATGATCATTGTCATCTGAATCATCTTCACTTAGTCCTTGATTAGCAATATGACAAGATTTCTTACCTTTGTTTTTTTAGTCTTTGAATCTATTCGCTCTTTTGTCCTTATCTCCATTATCTTTCTTCTCCTCATTATCTTTCTCAGTGCAGTTAGATGCAATATGACCAATCTTATTACAATTAAAACATTTAAAGGGTAACTGACCTCGGTATCTTCCTTTCCTCTTTGTATCCTTCTAGCCAACAAAGCTTCAAACTCTCTCTCATTCTCTTAATCTTCAACAAATAATTCTTCCAAACCACTCTGATAGTTGTAAAATATCTCACTAGCACTACTCACATATCTATCACTAGGTCTAGAGTCCTTAGAACTTCTAACCTTCAAAGACGACTTAAATGCAGACTTAATCTTAGATGTAGGAGGTAGACTATTTTCAAAATCATTAATCTCAAATGCAACCAGCTTACCAATAGTAGCATCAAATGAAACATTCACATGAGGAATGGATCTCAACTCTTGTATAGTAGATACTTGAATAGCATAACTCAGTAGCAGGGTTCTCAACATTTTTCTTGCTACATATTCTTTTTTTATGGCTCCACCATCTCCTCTAATAGAATTAACAATCTCCTTAAGTCTAGTGTTGTATTGTATTATGTTTTCTCCTTCTTTCATTCTCATTGAATCAAATTTACCTCTCAAACTTTCTACTTTTTCCTTTTGAACATGTTGATCTCCACCATAGGTCAAAATAAGGTTATCCCACTTTTTTTTTAATTAGTACAACCATCAAGTTCATCATATTCCTAGTTGGTAATTGTAGAATAAATGTCAATCATGACTTGTGTGTGTTATTTCTTCTATCTTTTCTCATTAAGTGTCAAAGGTGCAGCTGTAGGTGCAACAATGCATTATCAAGAAAATGAAGTTCATACTCTCATATACCAGACACATGCAATCTTATTGTGCTTTTCTATGTAGAGAAATGTTCCCTATTCAAATTTTGTGCTTCCCTCTTATACATCTTTAGATCTTGAATCAAGTCCTTTTAAACTTAGCACTTGAGAGAACCAAGATTTGATACCAATTGTTGGTCCACTAAGAGGGGGGTGAATCAGACAAAATCAAACTTAAATACTTAAAACTTAGCTCACTGATTTACTTGGTATAACTAAATACAATAATGACCGACTCACCAAATATCTTAATAAATTAAACAACCATACATCTTATAATATTCAAATTAATCATTCAAACTCAGTTAACACTATATTTAGCAAGGAAACCCAATAAGGGAAAAACCCTCTATGGGAATTGTGACCCACAATAAAAATGTACCCTTCTGAAGTACACTCATTTAAGAACTTATCATGTTAATGATTAGAAACACATTTTCTAGATGTTACCCTATTAATGGATTTACCTTAGATCTGTTAAGATCTTCACCCTGTTAGGAGTGGCCTTGTTAGAGGTCTTTAAACACTCTTTTGGAATGTCACCTACTTCTAGGATTTACAAATAGGATTGTTAAATCCACTTGCTTAAGATATTTTTCTCTGTTATAAGTGCTAATAAGCAACAGTAAAAATTTGATCTGTAAATATAGAAACCACCTTTTCTTGGGTCAGATCCTTTCTGCTCACATGAATATTGGCATCACATACTCCATTTGTCTCTGCTCTAGGATATAGATTCTTCTCTTTATGCTTCTCTTCTCTACTTGGTAACTCTTTTCTTTAGCATCTTCTTCTTCTCAATTCATGTCACCAGCATCTCTTCTCTCATTAGTTCTCATCCTTTATATAGATAAAATTTTGTCTCTTAATCTCCTTGCTTAGTTTTTCCATCATTTTCTCTCAGTTGTTCGATCAACTTCTTCACAAATCTCAGCTCGATAAACCATTTAAATTTTACCTCGTAACTTGAGCTTTTTATTAGAACTATAATAATCAGGTTTAACTACTTAATCTTTGCCTTAGATCTTCTCATTGAATTTTCTCACTCGTAGATCTTCTATCAAACTTCCCTTAAACCTTATCAACATCCAGATCATCATAGATTCGTATTAAATTTGATCTTATCATCATTCTCAATCAATATCTTGTACTTGGTAACTTGCCTTGCAACTCAGTAACTATCTTCATTCATTGCTCGGTGTGTAGCTCATTCTCGGTGCTCAGTAACAGAAATCGACTAACACAACTCTATACCAACTGACTTTGTCTAGCTCGGTAGAGTAACTCTTTCCATCCATAACTTAATTCTTTGCAATCTCTAGTAACTTTATCAATCAAATGTACCAACTTGATAGAATCAAATATATAGAAGAAAAAAACTATATCAACATCACTTCATCATTGTCTGATCTTTATTTTTCACCCATTTAACCTCTCCTTATTATGATATGGTAACTCAATAGAAACCAGTAATCAATTGCTTAACATCAATGACAAAATAAAAACTGATTTAACCATTTTTACAAACATGTATACCTATTATCACTCGGTCTTCATCATCTCCATCATTTGATTAACACACAATTCATAGTCAAATGTTCCTTTCAAGTATTTGAATATACTTTTAACATCAACAACATGTGATTCCTTCAGTTCTACTTGAAATCTTGAAACAACGCAAACTGGATTCATAATGTTAGGTCTGGTCTGTGTTAAGTACAGTAATCCACTGATCATTGATTTGTATCTTGTTTGATTTTATTTAAGTGAATCATCATCCTTTTTCCATTCGCAACCAGTAACCATAGGAGTACAAACAAATTTTGAATCATCCATACCAAATTTCTTCAACAATTATTTCATATACTTGGACTGTGATATGAAAATTCCTTTATCAGATTGTGTAATTTGCAGACCAAGAAAGAATTTCATCTCACTTATCATGGACATCTCAAACTCTATTTGCAACTCATCAAAAATTTCTTTACACAACTTGCCATTACCACCAAAAATGATATCATCCACAAAGACTTCAACTATAAAAATATCATTATGACCAACTTTGAAGTACAAGTTACAGCACTACCTTTATTGAAACCAAGTTTCAATAAATACTTATCAAACCTTTCATACCATGCTCTAGGGGCTTGTTTTAATCCATATAATTCTTTCTTCAATTGAAAAACCATGTCATCTTTATCAGTCAAATGAAATCCATCAGGATGCTTGATATAGACTTCCTCTTCCAACTCTCCATTCAAAAATGTTGACTTAACATCAATCTAATATACTTTAAAATCTTTGTATGTAGCATATGATAGAAACATCCTAAAAAATTCAATTCTAGAAAAAGAATAAAAGGTATCCTCAAATTCAATACCTTCCATCTATTAGTATCTCTTACAAACAAGTTTGGCTTTGTTCCAAACCACTTCACTATCTTCATTCAATTTATTTAAACACCCATTTAGTACCGATCACAATCTTGTTCTTAGGTCTGGGAACTAGAATCCATGTCTTGTTCTTCTCAATCTATTCCAACTCTTCTTCCATGGATTTAACCCTACTTCCATATTTGCATGCTTCATCAGCATCCTTGGGTTCAATCTTAGAAATCAAACAAATTTCATTTCTAGTAATTCTTCCTGTAGTTTGAACACCTTGATTCCTATCACCAATAATCCAATTTTCAGAATGATTTATCCTTACATACCTTTGAGTCTTCATATTTTCATTTGTAGTCAACTCTTATGTTTCTACCTCTTCCTCATTTTCAACTTCTTCATATGATCTACCAAACCATTCTGATTCTGATTTTATGCTTGCATTACCTGATTGTCTACCTCATCATCTTATTCATAACTTCAAGATATATCTTGTTTCTGATAAATTTCATCCAATTTGACATTAGCACTCTCAATTATCTTCCTCTACCTATTTTTATAACATTTGTATTCTTTTCTCTTTGTTGAATAACCAAGAAAGATTCCTTCATCACATCTAGGATCAAATTTCCCTAAATCTTCATCTCTCTTGAAATAACATTTGCTTCCAAAAATATAAAGTATTTCACTGTAGGGACATGACCATACCAAAGCTCAAAATGGTTCTTACTAATTCCTTGCTTTATTTGAACTGAGTTCAATGTATAGACTACAATGCTATCTGCTTCTCTCCAATAAATCTGTAGTACATTTCCTTCAATCATCATAGTCATTGCAAAGCCAAAGATAGTTATGTTTCTTCTCTCTGCAATACCATTATATTATGGGATCCATGGAGCATACATTTGCCTCTTTATCCCATTCTCCTCACAAAATTAATTTAATTAACTAGATGTAAACTCTCCACCTCTATCAGATCTTAGATATTTCAGCTTCATACATGTCTCAGTCTCAACCATAGCTTTGAAGATCTTAAATTTACCAAATGCCTCATATTTCTCCTTCAAAAATTTTACCCACATCATTCTTGAATAATCATAAATGAATAAAATGAAATACCTATCTCCAGAATAACTTTGAGTTCTATCAGGGCCACACAAATCAGTATGCACCAAATCTAACAATCCAATTGAAGATTAGGTCTTTCTCTTGAAAGTAGATTTAGTTAGCTTACCCAATTGACATTCCTTACACATCGCATTAGGAGGCTTCAATAATTTAGGTAAATATCTTACTGCATTAGTAGTGTTTATCTTCACAATGTTATCAAAGTTCACAAGACAAAATCTTTTTTTCCATAACCAAATATCGTCAATCTTAGAAATCAGACATTCTCTGCATTATTCAAATGGAATGGATTACCTTTGGTATTTTTACCTGATGCAATCTTAATTCTAGTACTTCTAATGATTTTGCATATTCCATCCTTGAATTGTAAATTATAACCTTTATCAACTAGCTTTTCAACACTTAAAATATTATGCTTCAAGCCTTCAACACATAAGACATCATCAGTGTTATTCTTACCATTAAGTGTAATAGAACTTCTACCTCTGATCATACAAGGATCATTGTGTTGCCCAACTTTTGGTCTGCATACCTTTCAGACAAAAGTGAGTGTTTAATGTATAGTAATGGTCTTGAAAGATTCTTTTTAGTCTTGAGTCTAAGTCTAGAAATCTTTCCCTTAGGCTAGGGAGCCTTTACCATATTTTTCCAAATTGCCTTCTCTTTTGTGAACCGGAGGGTTTCTGTTTATGAGTTCATGTTTTCATCAGGTAGGTTAAGTTCCCAATCTGATAAAGGTCATGGTTCAAATATTTCTAACATTTGTGTCACACACAATGGAAGTATGTAGCTGTAATCCTTCATTTTATAGCTTGGCAGAGAATCAGGCTCGAGATTCTCCATTAGCGAAAAAGTATCAACAGAGTGCATCTTCCGCCGATGACTACTAAGTGATGCCCCAGCAAGAAATACAGTTCTAAAATGTATCCTTTAAGCTTAAGAACGGATTTTGTGTCTAGATTACACATCTGCAAGCCAAAGGGAATGATTCAATAGAAAGAAATCAAGGAAATTAGCCAAAGGCAGAAAAGGGGAAAATGGCTTCTCCCCTACTCCTACAGGCGGGTTTTGGCCCACGGAGTATGTTTTCTGCCAAACCATTTAAATAAAGCGATTTTGAGGAAGAACCTGTCTCATAAAGAATCTGAGATATGAAGAAGGTAGACGAAATCAACACATGCCATTTTGGCATCCTGATAGACCAAATTTCTCCCTTGGTGGATTTTTGAACCGAGAGCACTCCAAGAGCACTTCTCCACCCAAAGGAGAAGCAGAAAAGTGATTTTCCGCTACCTTAGAAAAGTTACCATTGTAGTTACTAAAAGTGAAAAGACATTTCTTAACGGCCCATAAAAGAAAGGTAATTAATTCAAATAAAGTTGTTTTACTTCATAACAAACTTTTTCATTAATTTTGGGGTCTTTTAATTCGTGCGGCGCGGGAAGTCGATCGTTAAATGGTAAGAATTCAAAAGTTATAAAATCAATTGAAAGCTACGAACGAGAGCTACCATTTTCTCACCAAATTGTTTTGAATTTGAAGTCTCGTATTTTAGATATTCCTTACTCCCACATCCCTAAGAGATACTTCTAATTTCCAAATACAAATCATCAGAAGCATGGCTTCCAGATTCATGGGATTCAATGGAATGAACGACATTACTTTTGAATGGCATAATATTTCGAATACATCTCTAGAGTTATTTGACATGCAAAACTTCTAGAATAGATTAAAAGTGGACCAGATACATCCTATTACAGAGAAGTTGAAGGAGAGCGGATTAGTTGAGGCCACTGGTTTTCCTGTGGTTGTTCAAGCCCAAAAATTGATCAGGGAATGCATCGCTCGATACAACCTAGATACTAGGAAAATTCTCTTGCCAACGATGCGGTGTTGTTATCTATTGATGGGGAATCGGTCTAGAACTTGATTCGCATCCCAGAGCAAGCTGAGTATTTATAAATGAAACATAGTCAAGCGGTGACTGAATATATTGCCAAAAATTTAGTTTGGAAGAAAGAGATAATGAAAGCATGGTTTCAAGAACCAAAGAGTGCCAAAGGGAAGCTATCAAAGACATTATATGACACTAATCTAAAGCCAGAGATCATTGACATTCTAGTGTTACTCCATAGGATCAAAGGTGAGAGTGAGGCACTCAATTTTTTTGATCATCACTTCTTCCTAGTTCAGGTAATCTGCTCCCAACATCACTTCATTGATTGGGCGCTTATGGTAAGTGAGAATCTCTCGGAGGCCCTAGATAGAGATAAATGCCAGAATGAATTTTACTTATCTTCAGTCCTCTTATATATTTTGGCTACACTCCAAATTTGGCCAGGTCTTCCCAGATTAGAGGAATTTCCTGATGATGTCAAGATTTATGAATTTTTCCCCTCTTTACAATTGCATAATAGTTATGCTGAGTATCTTTGGGTTAGTGATGCATTTACAATGAGATTGTGTAGGGAGTTACAAGGCTGTCCAGAAAGGAGATTCTCCCCTGAAGCCATGGCTTTCATCAGCCAATTTGGATGCTATTTCATTCAATTTATAGGTTTCTCATATATTTGTCTTGTAGGTTTTGACAATTTCCATTTTAAGCTGCCCAAGTATCCTACTGATATGATCGTGTTGATTGAAGTAATGAGGAAAGCTCTCCAGGTGAACTTACTCTGTGCCAAGGCTAAGAAGAAGGGATACGACTTCCCCATGACCATCGAAGCTTATAGCTGCACATCTCGGTCAGAGGCGAAGAATGTTCTCAAGACATTCTCAAAGAGGTCTTCTTTAGAAACCTACGATGTCTTGAGACCGCAATATGACCCAGTGAACTATGCCAGGGATGTATTGCAAATGAGTTGCATAATTCATCATGTACATGATATTGAAGACTACTGGGCTAATTGTAAGGATGATTTGGAAAGTAGAGAGAGATTCTCCACTTGGTTAACTATTGAACAAATCAAGAGGTTCAATGTTAACATTGCAGTAGAGGGGCTAGAAGATGATGGAATTCATATGTATGATGATACATATCTAGAGGAGATAAAGCTCCCCCCTGTCAGTTCTAAACCCATGCTGGAGCAAGCCATTAGCAATTTTCTGACTCTAATGGGGGGTATCTACAAAAGAACAGAACAATGGATCGAATGGACTGTAGGCCAAAGGAATAGATTAAAAAGGAAGCCTCCTACTTAGCAAACCCTGGTTAAGGATATTATTTGTACTGCAACCACTTCGTCAGTACAAATGCCAAACATTGCTAAAGGATCAACCTAGCTGGTGGGAGGAGGTGATGAACCTCCTGAGAAAAAAATCACATTGGAGAAGACTTGTGGAGAAGGTCCACTCCCAAATATTAAAACAAAAAATAAGCTCACCAAGGATGCAGAACTAGAGTGGTCGGTAAAAGCAGTCACAGTAGATGTACCAGTTGACACCCTGACCTAGGATTCTCCCAGGAGAGGGTCTCCCATCATAGTGGAAGTAGGTGAAGGTACTCCTTCAACCACAAAATCAGAAGGAGAAGCCAGAAAGAATCAAAGGGTCACTCCAGTAGCCAAGTTGGTGTCCTCTTCTCCTAATTCAGTAAATCCATTTGCTTAAAGACCAAATGCTACACCTCCAGTCATCAGGAAATTGTTCATTGAGGAGTTGGTTTATGCCAACAAAGTTACTAGCGCAAATTCATGGATAGAACATACTCTGGAATGCAAGTGGAAGAGGGTGGAAGAAGGGGCTTCCAGAAAAGAAACTTTGTCACGAGCCTTTCAGCCCAAAGCCGCTATGAGAAAATAGAAGAAAGTGAAGATAATGTCTACCCTGGGTTGTGATCCTGAGATTGGGCACTTCACCATGGAAGTGGCCAATCCAACTAAGGAAGGTAAATTCAAAGATATGACTACTTCAAACTTTTAGTTGCAGTCATTTGATATGGGCTTGGCTTATCATGACTCCAAGGTGGATTGGTGAAAATCTACCAATGTAGTGATAGAAGAAGAGCTCGAGGAGCTCAAGACTACCAAAGTTCAACTTAAGGCAGAAGTGGCTGAGCTGACCAACTTCATCAGGCAACTCCTCACTCTGATTGCAAGTGTTCCTAGCACCTAAACCACCTTTGACCCCAATGCTATGGAGAACCAAGCCATTCTGGCTAAGTTGCAAGAAGACCGACATTATGGGTAGATTGGTAAACAGTGGATTGAGAGGCTTAAGTCTGAGGGACTAGTAGTGGTTGAGAAACTAGGTAACGCCCTTCTAAGGTTGGAGGTAAAGAGAAATAACATTGCTACTAACTTATAGACCCTCACGTCAAAAAGGGTGAAGTGTCAGGAATGTATAGTCATGCTGCATATGGTAGTAAAGTTGAAGACTAAAGAAGCTATAAAAGCTAAGATTTTATAGAAAGGAGATGAGCCTTTGATCAAATGGCTTCAGAGCCTAGAGTTTAAGATTGAGATGATCATCTAGGCTGAAGCAGGATTGCAACAGACAGATGTCAAGATCAAAGGAGAGTAGAGAAAAGATTTCAAACTCCTCTTAGGGATTCATACATAATCATAGACCAGTGGTTAGGGAAAAGCAATAATCAGAGTAGCCAATATGCAAAATTCATTTTCTGGTTATTTGCATAAACTGACAGAAGATTCTGCCTCTCATCTAGACAAAATGCCAAGATTCTAGCAATTGAATGGATGCATTTTTAGAGCGATGAAGGAACTAAAAGATCAAACTAATGACATTAAGATTCTCACCAAGGAACATTCCATGTGGCTCATTCGATACACTAACATCCACATTAATAGGCATGAAGAACTCATTCAAGTTATTACAGTTGTTACAGCCTATAGGGCTAAATTAGACAAGGGGAAGGAAACTGAAGCTTAAATAGATTCCCCCTTGTGCTATTTTTGATACAATGTAACGAATGATCTTTCAGTTATCATTTCTAGTTGGGGAAATTGAACCGTTTTGGTTCTCCCCCTTTCTTGTAATGGCCCAATCTGGGAATCTATATGTACTATTTCCAAAATCAACACAAAGGTCGGCTAAATTTTGGTGTGAAAGATAGCATTTTGCTGAGTCAAATTTGTATGTCTGAATGCCATCACTTTATCTGTTCCATTTGCATAGCATTTATCTTCCTATTGAATTTGGGTGTTTCTTTGAAGTCAGATTTACAATCCATGTTCGAACTAGAGCTTTGTATTATGATTTGATACAATTAGCATAAGGGAGAAATTCATTGTTATCTTAAGTTTGGGAAACATTCTTATAATATAGATTGATTCATTGTTGTTTCATCATTATTCTTTGGTCTTGCATCTACATTTTTAGTAGAATTTTATGCATTATCAATTTTGGGAGTTAATATGATTGATGAAATCTCAGAGTTGGCTAGATTTAGAGTTGAGTTTATCCTGCCTAAGTTATTTCTATCTAGGATTAGCTTGGTTTGCCTCTTATGTTCTTAGGTTAAGAGCATACCCCTGTTAGTTTAGGATTATAACAAATTCATTGAATACCATTCAAAAGGGAGTTGTACTTTTCAATTAAAAGGAAATCTATCAACCTAATGATAGATTATCCAACTGTTGGTATCTGATTGTTTCTTTCAGATTTGGGCATTTGGGAGTTAAATTCAAAAAGAACAATCTATTTACCAACAAATTTTTGGTGACTCTGTTGGGGAGATGAACAGTCATTACACCAGAAGCATATCATGAGGAAATATGGTGCTTCCCCATGAAAATATAATTCCTGTACTCCAACCAAATCTTGGTTTTCAAGATGATCAAGAGGACCTTATTTCCTCGTTGAACACTTTTGCCTGGAGGAACAGGAGAAGCACCAAACATTATAGAAACACCAGTCAAGTGCTAGAGAAAGAAGAAGCTAGAGAAAAAACACTTGAAAGAGCATTTCAAAGAAGAAATTAAAGAAGAGCACAGTGCCAAGTCAACCATGAATCTAGGCCACAAAATTAGTCAAAAATCTGGAGCCTAAAAGATTTCTCAGGAGCACAAAGAAAGAAGTACAGCTCCAGTCTTTGAGAGACTTGCAGATATTAACTTTGCTCTGCTTGAAGTACCTCGCCAAAGAAATAGAACTAAGAAAAGCTAGAGCAGACCTTCTTCACCCCCTAAGTAGTCTACTCTTTTATCTACCATGTGCCAAGTGTTAATGTTACATAGAGTAGTTGCTCCCCATGTCAATCTAACCCCTTATTTACCTCAAGTAACAATGGCACTCCCTTGGGCCCCTACAGTCGGACCCCTGCAATTAGCAGCATACAATCCTCTTCCCTTAGGGTCTAGAAATAATTTTCCTAAATTTTCCAGAGACGGGAAAGTATCTACAGATGAACATATTGCTGCATTCTTTGCTTCTATCAATATCCTAGCAGTATGAGAAGAGGATGTGGCCGTCAGATTATTTTTTGAGACCCTTGTTGAGGGCACTACTGATTGGTTTCATCACCTACCAAATTCTTCTATTATAGACTTGGCCTCCATGAGAGTTGCTTTTGAAAGAAGTTTCAAAACTGTAGAAGATGAACATGCTCTCCTAACACAATTAACCTATATCAAGAAAGAGCCTTCTATTAGTATGAGAGATTTCATGGCTAAATTCAATAAGCTCATAAATCATATTCCAGTGGCTAACAGGCCTACAGCGGGAAATTTGAAAACATTCTTTATAAGTGATATGCCACCAGACATCAATTATGATCTAAGAAGAGTGAACCCCGTTGGTTTAGATGCTACACATAGGACTACCATGGAACTTGAAGACCACATGATTTCATCCAAGAAATGGAAGAGAGAGATACAATCAAGAGCCAGTACTAGTGGTACCACATCGTCTGATGAGATGATCCAAAAATTGTCAAATGAATTCATCGCCTTCAAAAGACAACTTCCTAGATTCAATAACCCTTATCAATGGAACTATCAAGAGCAATCTGGAAGGGGAAATGATGGGAGGAACACTGACAGTAAAGCACTATAGTTAATTGGTCCACCACAAAGACTAGCTATTGAAGCCCCCCCTAAAAGAGGGAATATGTGCGCCTTTCATCTAACTACAGATCATGACGGAGAAAGCTTCCCTGGTGTAGCCTATTCTTGGAAAATTCATCAGACCGATGAATGGAACTCTAGAGTCTCCGGAGCCAAACCAGATTCATACTCGCATGGCAACTCTAAAAATTTATATTTAGAGTATGAGTCTCATTCTGAACAAGGAGAAACATGTTATGTGACCATAGATGGGACTTCCTATATAGTCTTGACCAGGAGCCAGAAAGATAAAGGTCCTGCCTCTTCCCCCCCCAACCTAAAAATAATGAGGCATCTACCTCCAACTCTAAGGAAATTAATCAAGGCATGATAATTCTACAACCAGGTAAGGAGCAAAGCTCTTTTGACATTATTCAATTCTGTAGAAACTCTCGAATTCAAATATCTCCCATAGATTATCTCAAGTCCAATCCTATAGAATTGCAGAAATTAGTAGATTATTGTAATGAAGGGAATCAGAACCTAAACCAAAATTCCATGACTACTATAGAAAATGAGTCAATTTTTGTGGAGCCCATTGAGCAGGGTGAATCATCTGTGTTAACTAGTTTCCTGGGTCAGAAGCTTGATCCATTTTATGTGTCTTTATATATTAATGGATGCAAGTTGAGAAATTGTATAATAGACTCTGGAGCCTCAGATAACGTGATGCCATCAATATTAGCTAAAGGTTTAGGACTTGCCCTTACTAAATCTCATGGTTGGTTCTATTCTATGGACTCCAAGAAAGTACCTCTGGTTGGACAAATTAAGGATGCCCAAGTACCTCTGGCAGTGCACCCTGAGAAGAAGATGTTGTTAACAATTCTGGTTGTTGATATACCTACTAGCTATGGTTTGTTGCTAAGAAGGAGTTTCTATAGAGATCTAGGAGGGGAAATAAAGTTAGATTGGTCTCAAGCTTTAATCCCGGTGGGTAGTAAAAAGATTAAACTGGTCCCGGAAGAGAAAGCTAAGTTTACAGTGCTGAAGTCAGATGATCCTAAAGCCCAAATTCTGCATCAAGAACTAGAATTTGTCAACTATATATTGTTTACTGATGATCAAGATGAGGAAGTGAAACCAAGAGAATGGGGAAAGGAATTTTCCGCCGAAGAGGATTCATCTCAAATTTGGACACTTGAATTTAATGGCAGTTGTGCTTTGTCTAGATCTGGCGCAGGTGTGGTGTTGATATCACCAGATGAAATATGTGAGCCTATGGCTTATAAATTAGAGTTTGGAAATACCAATAATACTACTAAATATGAGGCCCTCACATTAGGAATTATCACTGCAAAGGAAAAAGGCATGAATATTTTGAGAGCTCGTTGTGATGCAGAGCTTATCGTGTGCCAGGTTAAGAATCAATATTCTGTTAAAAAACACAAATTGAAGAACTAAAGGAATAGAGTATGGGATGAGATAGAAACACTAGATGCATTCTTTATTGAATCAGTGTCGAGAGAGTTGAATGCCAAAGCAGACTCCCTAGTTGTGTCAGCTTCATTACTCCTTCCCCACCCAGAATTCAAAGACAAGAAGTACCAAGTGGAAGTCATATACCGACCGTCTGTACCTGACAGTGTGGAAGATTGGAAAGTGTTCGAAGATGATAAGAATCTCCTTCTCTTCCTAGAGAGTGGTGGCGACTTCCACAAAGAGTTCCACAAAAATTGTAAAAGAGATCATCTAGACAAGCAAAAGAAAGATAAGTCATATATTATCTAGCTGCAAGGCAATGTCATTCCGCCCCATCTAGTTACTCTTGAAAAACTTTTCAACAAGCACGACACTTTTGTGAAGGAGAAAAGAATCAAAAGAGGTCTTACTATTGGCGAGTATGAAGGAATGAATATTGGAACTAAGAAAGATCCCAAGAGTATCAACATTGGGAAGTGTTGTACTGAAGAAGAACAGAACGAGGCCAGGAAACTCTTCCTAGAATACTTGGATATTTTTTCCTGGAGCTATGAAGACCTTAAAAGTATTATGGGTGGGAAATTCAAGCATCAAATCCCCTTAAAACTTGAAACTACCCCATTCAGGCAAAAGAAAAGAAACTATAATCCCAAAGTTGCAGACGCAATATTCAAGGAAGTAGATAAAATGCTTAAAGAAAGGATCATCTACCCTATACACCACTCTACCTGGGTGGCAAACATAGTGCCTATGAGGATGAAGAACAAAGAGATAAGAATCTATGTAGACTTCAACAATCTTAACCAGTCTTCTTTGAAAGACAATTATGCTCTTCCCAACATGGATCACTTACTGCAGATTGTAGCCAGAGTTGAAATGATGTCTATGTTGGACGGCTTTTCAGGATATAATCAGATAGAAGTTGAGAAAGTGAACTAGCATAAAATGGCATTCACCACCCCGTGGGGCACTTTTGCTTACTATAGAATTCCATTTGGAATAATCAACACTGGAGCTACTTTTTAGAGAGGTATGGACCTTTCCTTCAGTGACATGAAGAATAAAATCATTGGTATGTATTTGGATGACCTTACTATATTCTTTGGAAAAAGAATAGATCATATAAATGACTTAAGGAAAGTATTGCAAAGGTGTTGGGAGGATGGGATTTCATTGAATCCCAAGAAGTCAGTTTTATGTGTAACTGAGGGGAAATTGCTATGTCACATTGTCTCCTAGGAAGGCATAAGAATCAATCCAGAAAGGGTCAGAGCTATTCAACATTTGAGTTTACCTGTGAATAAAACTGGAGTAAAATCTTTTTTTGGTCAGGTTAACTTTCTCAAAAGGTTTGTTCCAGATTTTTTAGAAATTACTAGATGTATAGTTGATATGATGAAGTGAAATGTGAATTTCAAGTGGAATGAATCTAGTAAGCAAGCCTTAAAAAACACAAAGAATGCCATAGCCAATGCTCCGGTGTTATGTCACCCTGATTACAAGAAAGACTTTGTAATCTATTGTTATTCTTTTGAACATACTCTATCAGCCATTCTCATGCAGGAAAATGAGGAGGGAGTTCAGGGTCCTATTGCTTTTATGAGCACACCTCTAAAAAATCATGAGCTGAAATATTCCCAAACTAAAAAACATGCTTTTCCAGTCGTTAAGGCTTTAAAGAATTTTAGATTCTACATCTTACACTCACATTCTCTTCTGTATGTACCTGATATCACAGTGAAGAGCATATTGACTTAGCAGGATGTAGGATGCAATAATAGAGGAGCATGGGTAGCTAAAATGAAAGACTATAATGTAGAGATCAAGCCCACAAAGTTGGTAAGAGGAAATGCACTATGCAGGGCAATGGCAGAAAACCAAGCAGGTGAAGATCTAGAAGCTACACAATTGGTTTTGGTAGTAAGTATGCAAGACCCCTGGTTTGAAAACATCATATATTTCCTTACATATGGTGAATGCCCTGAAGGGATGACTTCTAAGCAAAGAAGAGACCTAAAACTGAAGGCTTCTAAATATGTTATCTGGGAAGATAGGTTATATAAGAGATCAATAGACAGGACCTTTCTCTAATGTGTCGACAGACAGCAATAAGAGAAGTTGTTAAAAGCATTTCATGGTGAAGCCTGTGGAGGGAATTTCTCCTCATTAGTTACCACATTCAAGATTCTGAGGCAATGTTATTACTGGCTAGGAATGTTCATAGATGCTTACCACTGGGTAGCAAAGTGTGAGAAATGCAAAATGTTTACCGGAAAGCCACAGTTAGCAGTGTTACCTCTGAGACTGATGATAATTGAAGGTCCTTTGCAACAATGGGGTCTTGATTTTATTGGCCCTATAAACCCCGCGTCTAGTGCAGGTCATACCTACATAATCACTATGACTGACTACTTCACAAAATGGGTGGAGGTGAAAGCAACCAAAAGGACTAATTCAGAATTAGTATGTGAATTCATCAAAGAAAGCATCCTAGTAAGGTTTTGTGTGCCTATTAAGTTAGTTATGGATAACACTGCATACTTTTCTTCTCAAGAAATTATTGAATTTTGTTTCAAGTATGACATCATGGTTAGTCATTCTTTTGACTATTTCCCTCAAGGGAACGGTCAAGTCGAATCCAGCAATTAAAACTTAATGAATATCATGAAGAAGCTTGTAGCAGACAACTAGAGAACCTGGCATAAGAAAATTTATGAAGCCCTTTGGGCAGATAGAGTGACTCCCAAAAGAGCCATAGGTGTATCCCCTTTTCAACTTGTTTACGGAGTAGAGGCTAGCCTTCCATTACCACTAGAGTTAGCAACCTACAAACTGAGAATAGTAGTAGAAGATGGCATATATGAAAATGGTTTAGAAAAGAGGATTTTGTACCTAAACAAACTAGAAGAAGAAAGAGAGAAAATGGTTTACCACATTACATAGCATCAGATACGTGTAAAGAGTTTGTTTGAAAAAAAAGAGTAGACCCCAGAAATTTATGATAGGAGACATGGTGCTATTGTGGGACAAGCGTAGGGAACCCAAGGGCATGCATGGAAAATTTGAAACACTATGGAAAGGACCTTTCAAGATCCATCAAGCATTCAAGAAGAATTCTTTCAAATTGACATATCCAGATGGCGAAGTGCTACCCTTAACGTATAATGGTCAGGATTTGAAGCTCTATCAAATTTGAATTGAAAATAGGTAACCCCTATATTGTACAATAGTTACATTTAGTTCCTACTTTTATTTTCTTAGCTAGGTTCCCTTCCTATTTTCCCTTTTTGCGTCTTGCTTTAGTTTTTTTGTGAGCCGAATTTTGTTGAGCTTTTGTGAAACCAGAGATTTGAGATTCCTTGCTTGGACACGTGAATGTCCAAGTCCCCAGACAGAGCCAGTTCTTGCCCCACATTTTGTCTGCATACCTTTCAGAAAAAAGTGAGTGTTTAATGTATAGTAGTGTTCTTGAAAGCTTCTTGTTAGTCCCGAGTCTAAGTCTAGAAATATTTCCCTTAGGCTAGGGAGCCTTTACCAGATTTTTCCAAATTGCCTTCTCTTTTGTGAATCGGAGGGTTTCTATTTATGAGTTCATGTTTTCATCAGTTCCCAATCTAGTAAAGGATGTGGTTCAAATATTTCTAACATCATTTTTACACACAATGGAAGTATGTAGCCATAATCCTTCATTTTGTAGCTTGGCAGACTCCTCCACTGGCGGAAAAGTATCAACAAAGTGCATCTTCCACCGACGACTACTAAATGATGCCCCAGCAAGAAGTACAGTTCTAAAATGATCCTTTAGGCTTAAGAAGGGCTACTATGTCTAGATTACACATCTACAAGCCAAAGGGAATGATTCAATAGAAAGAAATTGAGGAAATTAGCCAAAGGTAGAAAAGCAGAAAATGGCTTCTCCCCTACTCCTACAGGCGGGTTTTGGCCCATGGAGTATGTTTTCCACTAAACCATTTAAATGAAGTGATTTTGAGGAAGAACCTATCTCATAAAGAATCTGAGATATAAAGAAGGCAGACAAAATAGACACATGCCATTTTGGCATCCTGATAGACCAAATTTCTCCCTTGGTGGATTTTTGAACCAAGAGCACTCCAAGAGCACTTCTCCGCCCAAAGGAGAAGTAGAAAAGTGATTTTCCACTACCTCAAAAAAGTTACCATTGCAGTTACTAAAAGTGAAAATACATTTCTTAACGGCCCGTAAAAGCAAGGTAATTAATTCAAATAAAGTCATTTTACTTCATAATAGACTTTTTCATTAATGTTGGGGTCTTTTCATTCGTGCAACATGGGAAGTCGGCTGTTAAATGGTAAGAATTCAAAAGCTATAAAATCAGTTGAAAGCTACAAATGAGAGCTACCATTTTTTTTCCAAATTGTTTTGAATTCAAAGTCTCATATTTTAGCTATTCCTTGCTCCTACATCCCTAAGAGATACTTCTAATTTCCAAATATGAATCATCAAAAGCATGGCTTCCAGATTCATGGGATTTGATGGAATGAACGGCATTACTTCTGAAAGGCATAAGATTTTAGATACATCTCTGAAGCTCTTTGACATGCAGAACATCCAGAACAGATTAAAAGTGGACCATATACATCCTATTATAGAGAAGTTGAAGGAGAGCGGATTAGTTGAGGCCACTAGTTTTCTTGTGGTTGTTCAAGCCCCATAATTGATTCAAGAATGCATCGCTCAATACAACCCAGATACCAGGAAAATTCTCTTTCCCAATGATACGGTGTTGTTATCTATTAATAGGGAATTGGTCCAGAACTCCCTTCGCATCCCAGAGCAAGCTGAGTATTCAAAAATGACATACAGTCGAGCGATGATTGAATATATTGCCAAAAATTTAGTTTGGAAGAAAGAGATAATGAAATCATGGTTTCAAGAACCCAAGAGCGTCAAAGGGAAGCTACCGAAGACATTATACGACACTAATCTGAAGTCAGAGATCATTGACATTCTAGTGTTACTCCATAGGATCATAGGTGAGAGTGAGGCACTCAATTTTGTTGATCATCACTTCTTCCTGGTTCAAGTAATCTATTCCCAACATCACTTCATTGATTAGGCACTTATGGTAAGTGAGAATCTCTTGGAGGCCCTAGATAGAGCTAAACGCCAGAATGAATTTTACTTGTCTTCAGTCCTCTCATATATTCTGGCTACACTCCAAATTTGGCCAGGTCTTCCCATATTAGAGGAATTTCCTGATGATGTCAAGAGTTATGAATTTTTTCCCTCTTTACAATTGCATAGCAGTTATGTTGAGTATCTTTGGGTTAATGATGCATTTACAATGAGATTGTGCAGGGAGTTACAAGGCTGTCCAGAAAGGAGATTCTCCCCCAAAGCCATGGCTTTCTTCAGCCAATTTGGATGCTATTCATTCAATTTAGAGGTTTCTCATATCTTCATCTTGCAAGTTTTGATGATTTCCCTTTGAAGCTACCCAGGTATCCTACTGATATGATCGTGCTGATTGAAGTAATGAGGCAAGCACTCTAGGTGAAATTACTCTATGTTGAGGCTAAGAAGAAGGGATACAACTTCCCCATGACCATTGGAGCTTACAGCTATGCATCTTGGTCAGAGGCAAAGAATGTTCTCAAGACATTCTCAAAGAGGTCTTATTTGGAAACCTACGATGTCTTGAGACTGCAATATGACCCAGTGAACTATGTCAGGGATGTATTGCAAATGAGTCACGCAATTCATCATGTACATGATATTGAAGACTACTGGGCTCATTGTAAGGATGATTTGGAAAGCAGAGAGAGATTCTACGCCCAGTTAACTATTGAAAAAATCAAGAGGTTCAATGTTAACATTGCAGTAGAGGGGCTAGAAGATAATGGCAATCATATGTATGATGATACATATCTAAATGAGATAAAGCTCACCCTTGTTAGTTTTGAACCCATGCTGGACCAAGCCATTAGCAATTTGTTGACTCTATTAGGTGGTATCTACAAAAGAACAATACAATGGGTCAAATGGACTGCAGGCTAAAGGAAGAGATCAGAAAGGAAGCCTCCTACTCAGCAAACCTCAGCAAAGGATACTGTTGGTACTGCAACCACTTTGTCAGTAACAATGACAACCGTTGCTAAAGGATCAACCCAGCCAGTGGGAGGAGGTGATGAACCTCCTGAGAAAACAATCACATTTGAGAAGACTTTTGGAGAAGGTCCACTCCCAAATATTGGAACAACATAGGAGCTCACCAAGGATGTAGAACCAGAGCGGTTGGTAAAAGCAGTCACAGTAGATGTACCGGTTGACACCCCGACCCAGGATTCTCCCAAGAGAGGGTCTCCCATCATAGTGGAATTAGGTGAAGATACTCCTTCAACCATAGAATCAAAAGGAGAAGCCAGAAAGAATTAGAGGGTCACTCCAGTAGCCAAGTTTGTGTCCTATTCTCCTAATTTAGTAAATCCATTTGCTTCAAGACCAAAGGCTACACCTCCAGTCATTAGGAAATTGTTCATTAAGGAGTTGGTTTCTTCCAACAAAGTTACTATCGTAGAGTCATGGATAGAACATACTCTGGAATGCAAGAGGAAGAAGGTGGAAGAAGGGGCTTCCAGCAAAGACACTCTGTCATGAGCCTTTCATCCCAAAGCTGCTATGAGAAAATAGAAGAAAGTGAAGACAATGTCTATCCTAGGTCATGATCCTAAGACTGGGCACTTCACCATGGAAGTGGCCAATCCAACTAAGGATGGTAAATTTGAAGATATGACTACTTCAGAATTTCAGTTGTAGTCATTTGATATGGGCTTGTCTTTTCATGACACCAAGGTGGATTGGTGGAAATCTACCAATGTAGTGATAGAAGAAGAGATCGAGGAGCTCAAGACTGCCAAAGTTCAACTTAGGGTAGAAGTGGCTAAGCTAACCAACTTCATCAGGAAACTCCTCACTTCGATTGCAAGCATTCCCAGCACCCAAACCACCTTTGACCCCAGTGCTGTGGAGAACCAAGCCATTCTGGCTAAGTTGCAAGAAGACCGACATTATGGGAAGATTGGTAAATAGTGGATTAAGAGGCTTGAGTCTGAGGGACTAGAAGTGGTTGAGAAACTAGGTTACACCCTTCTAAGGTTGGAGGTAGAGAGCAATAGCATTGCTACAAACTTACAGACCCTCATGTTGGAAAGGGTGAAGTGCTAGGAATGTATAGTCATGCTGCATATGGCAGTAAAGTTGAAGACTAGAGAAGCTCTAAAAGCTAAGATTTTATAAAAAGGATATGAGCCTTTGATCAAATGGATTCAGAGCCTAGAGTTTAAGATTGAGATGATCATCCAGGCTGAAGCAGGATTGCAATAGACAGATGTCAAGATCAAAGAAGAGCAGAGAAAAGATTTCAAACTCCTCTTAGGGATTCATATAGAATCACAGACCAGTGGTTAGTGAAAAGCAATAATCAGAGTAGCCAATATGCAGAATTCATTTTCTGGTTATTTGCATAAACGGATAGAAGATTCTGCCTCTCATCTAAACAAAATACCAAAACTCCAGCAATTGAATGGATGCATTTTTAGAGCGACTGATGAACTAAAAGATTGGACTGATGCCATTAAGATTCTTGCCAAGGAACATTCCAGGTGGCTCATTCAATACACTAACATCCACGTTGATAGGCATGAATAACTCATTTGAATCATTACAGCTATTACAGCCTATAGGGATAAATTAGACAAGGGGAAGGAAACTGAAGCATAAATAGATTCCCCCTTGTGCCATTTTTGATACTATGTAACGAATGATCTTTCAGTTATCATTTCTAGTTGGGTAAGTTGAACTATTTTGGTTCTCCCCCTTTCTTGTAACGGCCAAATCTAGGAATCTATATGTACTATTTCCAAAATCAATACAAAGGTCGGCTAAATTTTGGAAAAGATAGCATTTTGCTAAGTCAAATTTTTATGTCTAAATGCCATCACTTTATATATTCCATTTGCATAGAATTTATCTTTCTATTGAATTCGGGTGTTTCTTTGAAGTCAGATTTACAATTTGTCTTCGAACCAGAGCTTCGTATTATGATTTGATACAATTAGCAAAAGGGGGAAATTTGTTGTTATCTTAAGTTTGGGAAACATTCTTATAATATAGATCGATTCATTATTGTTTCATCATTAGTCTTTAGTCTTGCATCTACATTTTCAGTAGAAGTTTATGCATGATCAATTTTGGGAGTTAATCCGATTGATGAAATCTCAAAGTTGGCTAGATTTAGAGTTGAGTTTGTCCTGCCTGAGCTATTTCCTGTCTAGGATTAGCTTGGTTTTCCTCTTATGTTCTCAGGTTAAGAGCATACCCCTGTTAGTTTAGGATTATAAAAAATTCATTGAATATCATTCATAAGGGAGTTGTACCTTTCAATTCAGAGGAAATCTATCAACCTGGCGATAGATTATTCAACTGTTGGTATCTGATTGTTTCTTTCAGATCTCGGCATTTGAGAGTTAAATTCAAAAAGAACAATTTGTTTACCAACACATTGTTACTTAATCTGACAACACCACCATCATACTTCTCCAAATTCACAAATTTTCTTTTATCTCTGATTGGTTAATGTGAACAACCACTATCAATAACCCATTCATGTTTCTCATCCACATGTTAAGAAAAAGCTCTTTCCTCATTCAAGAAACTAGGATTTTCATCTTTGATAGTGTAACATAATAAATGGAGAACCACAAGGCATGGGCCTATGAAGATGGCTCACGAAATCTAAATTTTGGGGAGGATGAATGTGTATATATCCTGTGTTACATTAGGAATACCTCCAAAGGCTTCACTCTCAAACCCAAATCAAACTAGAAAAACCCAAATGAGATGAAGGGATGCTAATGCAATATATAGACTTGAAAATGGAGTTTAAATATGAATTCCTTTGTTGTTACTTGATGTGTATGATATGTAAATTGATATGCAAGAATCAACCTTGAAATGAAATAAGGAAATTGCATAAACAAGATAAATGTCAGATTTACCTCACATGGAAAACCATCATGGATGGATGTAGAAATCAGTCAACTCCACAAGGATTCTTTATTGCTTTTCATATGTTATAGAATCAAGGATGTATTCACAAATTCAATGGATCTACTTTTTCCAATCCTATATCTTCAATGAATGTGTGCTTCAAATCATAGATGTATAAGAGGAATGGATCTTCTTTCTTTCTTGAGAATTCCTCCGCTAGGCCACCATGGGAGAGAAACTTGCATCAAGGAAAGAATATTGTCTTTGAATGAATGGAAGAATACTTGGAGACTTGGAGATCTTCAATGGATGCTTGCCTTAAAATATTGAATCCACCACCTTAATTGCACAACTTGAATGCTTGATTACTTGATCTTGAAACATACTTTTTCTCTTGAATTATAGATCATGTAGGTATGTCAAAATGAGAGGAGAATGCCCCTTTTATACTCATTTTGGGATTCAAAATTGTCAGCCTAACCACATTCGGATCGGGAAATAAAACACCCCCGCATTGGGCCCAAAGCCCACTTAAAACCAACTCCTAAGGACAAGGCCTAATTGGCTCATCCTTGTCCAGGAAAAGGTTGAATTAGGTTGGCCTAGTCCCGAAGGGGTTAATTTCAAAGTGATTATGGGACTCGTGCAGTGTGAAAAGTCTCAGGAAAAGAACATGAAAGATGTGGGAAATCAAGCATAAAGACCTTCAGATCTAGGAATCACTAAAATGTGGTCTAGAAGGTCCTAAAATACATCCAATTAATGGGTGACAACTTTTTAGGATGGTATAGATATCAATAAACACGATCTCATATTCACTCTTTTCAGATTCATCATCGGTTACACCTTCATCAGCAACATAATAGAACTTCTTATGATATTTAGGCATGAATTTCTTAGGCTTGTACTTAGGTTCTCTATCTGGATATCTTGAAGAAAAATGACCAATATTATTACATGAAAAACATTTTAAAGGTAACTTTCCTTGATACTTACTAGCTCCCTTAGGTAGTCTCTTTGCAATAAGGGCTTCAAGTTCTTCAAGCTTTATTTCTTCTTCCTTAATCTCTTCCCATTCCTTAGCATATCTGGATCCATACTTAGATGAACTTTCTCCAAGGTCATATGTTTTCTTATCCTTAGAAACAATATCTTTAAATGGACATTCAAATTTGGGAAGTATATCACCAAATTCTCTCATTTCAAAATTAGATAACTTACCAGCCAATGTGTCTCCTGTTATAGTTGTCACTATTCTTATCTCTTTAATAGAAGTAACCTTTTGATTGTGATGGGGAGCTCCTACTCATAAAGCTTTATTTATCTCTCCTAGACCTTCTCTTGGTCTTCCTTTGGGTTTTAATCACTACCCTAACTAGAGGATTCCTCTCTGATCCTCTAACACCCTAGGAGCTCTCCAACAAGTTCAAATTCTTCACTAAATCCTTCTTCATAAGCCTTCACATTCATGTCTTATCTTGGTCTTCTACTTCCCCAAATGACTCATCTTCTTGTACATTGGATTCCTGACTACTTTTAGGTCTCTCCCAACCCTTCTTGTTCCAATCTTAGGGATCTTTCACCCAATTTTCAATCGGGTTCAATATTTCTAGTCTTCTAGGCCTTGTAGCCTTTTTAGGCCTATTAGCCCTCCTAAACACTAAAAAAGTGGATTTCCTCTCAAAATTCCTTAACACCCCTAAAATATAATTAAATTTTATTTTTGGATTTTTCCTAGGCTTAAATATTTTCTAGCTCTCAATTTCCCACCTTGTCTATACAATGGACTTACACCAAACCCCTAAAATTGAGGGTTTCTAGGGTATGAACACTGGTTTGGTTTCTTGGCTTTCTTTAGCTGCTCTAACTACCTCCTCTGAACTTCTCCTTCCATAAAAATGTTTTTAGTACATTCCCCTACACTCCTCTACCATTTATTAGCACACACCAATCACCAAGCAATCACTATTGCTTATGTTCAGTTCAGTTGACAGTTACCCTAGCCAGAATAACCAGTATTCGCCTAGGGCCTGAAATTTATCATGCCTTCCTAGAACACACACACTCCACACACTAAATATAAATTATATATACAATTCCTTACTTGATTCCAAGTGGTCATAAGACTTTGGACCATGAAAACTCTAAGGAAAGCCATTATCTACATGACTGGTTCAAAACTGGGCAGTGAACCTGTGAAACTTAAATAATTTGCAAAATGTTAACCCGTATGAAAAAACAATCAAATCGATGCCACAAAGACTAAGGAAATAACACAATAAACACTCTCAATGCATTAATTCAACCCATTCAATCCATTAAGGTATTGGATCAAGGTATTGTCTACAAATACAGTGTAAAATCTTCCTTCTCTATAATCAGTCCATACAAAATGAACTCCAACTGTCATTTCAGGGTTTGTTCCACCTTATATATCCTATCCCTACATGTCTAGACCCTCATGTTGGTATTTGGGCATAATTAAATCTGATTCCTAAAAACTAGGAAATGTTGTCATGACAACTTTGCAAAGTTGCAAAAGTTGTCATGACAACTTTGACAACTTTTGTCAAAATGACCTTCTATCAACTTCAATGGCCTAATTTGGTTTCAAAACTTACCAAATGACCCTAAAACACTTAAAAACATTTAAAACTTGAAAATTGCCCCATTTTGGAGTTTTGGTCAACCCTTTGACCTTTTGGATGACTTTTAAGGATATAGACCTCTAGAAGCAACTTGACTCAACAAATAACAAACTCTAATCACTATTAACCCTACACACACCTTAGACACACTTGGGACTTTATAACATATTCCTTATTCACTGATGGTTCGCCAAACCAACCTACAAGCCAAAATGACTAACAAGATCTTTCAAATACCTTAGGGTGCTCCTGCATCATCCTCCCCCTACAACCAACAAGTTAAGGTACCTGTGGTGATAGGAAATCCTCACTAATTCCATGCTTTTTGAAGTCACTCTCATCTATCCAAGTGGATTATGACTCTGGTTGCTACCTCCACTTCACTAGATTTTCCATATAGACCTTATGTCTAGTCTATTTCTTCACTCTTGAATCCAATATCCTTTCATCTTGTGGCTTGATCTGATCCAAAGTCTTGAACTCTCCCACACCCTTATTCATTTTATTACTCTACTGTACCTCATCCATCTCTAGCCCTTTATACTTTATCAAGTCCTTCACATTTAAGATTGGAGAAATTGACATCTCCTTGGGTAGCTCTACCTTATAAGCATTGGTTCCATACTTGGCCAACACCTTGCAAGGCCCAATCCTTTTCATCTGCAACTTACTAGGTATCCCCTTTTATAGTCTTTCCTTATTCAAAAAAACCATTACTATATCACCCACTTCAAATTGCAAATCTCTTCTTCCCTCATCTCTCTTGGCTTTCAATTTATGATTGGCCTCCATTAATGTCCTCCTCACCTATTCATGTACCTCTCTCATTGACTGAGAGAAATCATCAGCATGACCACTGATGACTTCATAACCTTGTAGGTCTCTCAACTCAAGTACACCCCTTGGTTGTAACCCATAGACAATCTCAAATGGGCTCTTACCTGTGGTCCAATTTGTACTATCATTATAGGCAAATTCTACCTGAGGTATCACTTGCTCCCAACTTTGGCCATATAATTTGGTCAAAAATCTCAAAACATTTCTAAGGACCCTATTGATAACCTTTGTCTGGCCATCTGTTTGAGGATGATAAGCTTAGATATGTGACAAGTTGGTTCCTAGCCTTCTCCAAAGTGTCTTCCAAAAATGTCACATAAACTTCACATCTCTTTCTGCAACTATGCTTGTTGGCAAGCCATGTATCCTCACCATCTCTTTAAATAAAAAATGGGTAATATGGCTAGAATCATGTGTCATCTTGCATGGGACAAAATGGCTCATCTTGTTAAACCTGTCTACTACCACAAACACACTATCTAAACTAGTAGGTGTCCTAGGTAGTACCACAATTAAATCCATAATGATGCAATCCCATGGTCTACTTGGGATGGGCAATGGCTGATATAAGCCTACATTTGATGAATTTCCTTTTTCCTTTTGACACACCCCACACTGCTCTACATATCTCCTTATATCCCTTTGCATTTTTTGCCACCAATAAAACCTCTCCACTAGCTCCAAGGTCTTGTTCAATCCAAAGTGTCCACTTAAGCTCCCATTATGATTTTCTTGTATGAGGCTCTCCCTCATGGATCCCCTTGGCACACATAATTGTTTCCCTTTGAACAACAATCCATTTTGAAGAGTATAATCTGCAAACTCACTATGAAAGTGATTGTCAAATTCTTTGCACACCTTGTAGATCACTGAGAAGTTTGCATCTCCTTCATAAAGGTCTTTAAATCCTTCTACCCATGTACTCTACAACTGAATCTCCTATATTGTAAGCATCCTTCTACTAAGGGCATCTACAACTTTGTTTTTCACCCCCTTCTTATGCTTAATAGTGAAGGTGTATGACTGCAAAAACTCCATCCATTTGATGTGCCTCAAACTAAGTTTGTCTTGAGTATTGATATAACTCAATGCTTGGTTATCTATAAAGACAAAAAATTCTTTAGGAAATAGATAATGCCTCCATTTCTTTAAGTCTTGTACAAGAGCATATAGCTCCAAGTCATAGGAAGAGTACCTATACTTTGCCTCATTCAATCTCTCACTGAAGAATGGCACAGGCCTGCCTTCTTGGCTTAAAACAACCCACACTGCTATGTTGCTTGCATCACACTCTACTATGAAAGGTTTGTTAAAACTTGGTAACAACAATATAGGTTGAGTGGCTACTTCTCTTTTCAACCTTTCAAACCCGTCATTATCTACCTTGGTCCATACAAATTTGGTTTTCAAACCTCCTTTAATAGTCTCTAGTACTGGAGCACAAATTTCACTGAATCTCCTAATGAACTTCCTATAGAATTGGGCTGACCCATGGAAGCTCCTAACTTTAGTCCCTATATTAGGAGTAGGCCAGTTCAATATGGCCTCTACTTTGTCCTTATCCATTTACAAGTCACCTTGGGAAACTACAAATCCTAGGTAGACTAGTTCCTCCTTCATGAACTCACTCTTTTCAAGATTAATGGTGAGGTTCTCCTCCTACAGCCTCTTCAACACTAACTCCAAGTGCTTCATATGATCGTCCTTTGTCTTAATAAAAATGAGGATTTCATCTAAATAGACAAATACAAACACACCTATACATAGTCTTTCAAGACCTCATTCATCACCCTCATAAAGGTACTAGGTGCATTGGTAAGCCCAAAATGCATAACTAACCATTCATATAACCCCTCTGTATTCTTAAAGGCTAACTTCCACTCATCACCTTCCTTCATTCTAATTTGGTAGTAACCAATTTTCAAATCAATTTTAGAGAAGTACTTATCACCCTCAAACAATCCATCAGATCTTCTATCCTAGGAATAGGATATCTATATCTAATAGTGATCCTATTTATTGCCCTAGAATTAGTACACATCCTCCACTTACCTCCCTTCTTAGGAGCCAACACTACTGGGACAGCACATGGGCTTATTCTCTTTCTGATCAACCCCTGGTCCAAAAGTTCTTGTACTTGTCTGGCTATCTCCTTGTTTTTCTCCGGTGTCATTTTGTATGCAGCCTTATTTGAAAAAGATGCTCCTGATACAAATTCAATCTGATGACTTATCTCCCTCTTTGGTGGTAGTGTAGTTGGTGTACCCTCACATATTATGTCTTTGAACTAATCCAACAGTCCTTTCACTTCCTTTGGCATAGGTGCTTGTTTATGATTCTCCTCCTCCTTTGGCTTTAACATGATTGCATAGCCAACTCCTTCCTCTTTCATATCCCTTAGGAATTCCTTCCCACTCATCAAAAATGTACTAGATTTTGTCTTCTCCACTATGTCTTCCTCTAGCAGAGACTGAATTTTGAAAGTTACCCCAATTTTTCTTGAAGGAATACTTGTTTTCTTTCCCATTGTGGATAGCTTCCCTGTCATACTATCACGGTCTTCCAAGTAACAGATGACATACATCCATTGGAAACACATCACAAAGTATCTTATCCTGATACTTGCCAATGGTAAACTCTACCCACACTTGCTCATTTACCAAGAAGTTTTTCCCCTTGTTCAACCACGTAACTTTATAGGGACACACAAGTGGAATCTTGGTGAGTTTCAAATTCTCTACTACCTCCTTGGATATAACATTATCTGTGGACCCTGAATCAATGATAACTTTGCACACTTTCCTCAATATCTTGCATTTGACCCTACAAAGAGCCCTTCTCTGCTTATGTTCATCTTTAGTGGGTGTCTTGATCAAAATTCTTCTCAACATGAGGTGTTCTCCTTTCTCTGAATCTAGACTCATCTCTGATTGTTTAGAGTAGTCCTCTTCTTGGACATAGGCTATCTTCTTCTCTCCTTGTGAAGTTGAGGGTTTGTCAGGGCATTTATATGCAGGGTGCCCCAATTGTCCATAGTTGTAGAATTTCATGGAAGAAAAATGAGAACTTCTCCCAAAACCACCTGTTCTTCCTCTTCCACTGTTATAAGATCCTCTTCCTCTATTGTATCCACCCCTATTTCTTGATTCATGTCCTCACTCCATATATCTAGAGTCACCTTGAATCCTACTATCACTACCTCTTCCACTTGTATCTCCTCTATGGCCACCTCTATTGTCTCTACCCCTTCCTCTCCCTCTAGAGTTAGAATCTTGTTTCTTCCTAAGTTTCTCTTCCACTTTCAAAGCCATTTGGAAACAACTATGAATGGAAGTTAGGGTAAAGAGAATGATTTCTTCTTGTATATTCCACCTTAGTCCATTAAGGTACCAAGCAACCTTGATTCTCTCTATCTCATGTATCCTTGATCTAAGACTAAGTTTTTGAAATTCCTCAGTGTATGATGGCACATCTAGATATTTTTTCCTAAGGTTCTATCTCTTCTTATGTATATGAATGTCATAGTCTTCTGGAAGGTAGTTCTCCTTCACTTTTGCTACCATTGATTTCCAAATTGCTATGGGATTCTTTCCCTCTTTCTCCCTTTCTTCCTGCAAAAACTTCCACCATGTGAGTGCTTGTCCTCTTAGCCTAGACTTGGCTATCTTTACCTTTTGTGCTTCTATGATCCCATCACATTCAAAGTGGTTCTCCATCCCTTCAATTCATTCCATAACCATCTCTACATCCATCTTACCAGAGAACACGGGAATGCCTTCTAGAGCCTTTCCACTAAATTCCTTGAGTGCCTTGAGAAATGGATCCTCAGGTAGAGGAGGGTCAGGCTCTGGTTTTATCTCCTCCTCTACTGGTTTCTTTCCCTTATGCTAATCTTCACTCATCTTCTCCTTCATCTTGTTGGTTGTCTCTACAACCTCTTCCATCTTTATCTTCATTTCTTCCATTGATTCTTCAAGAAGCCTATTCTTGTCTTGCTGCTCAGACAAGTTTCTTTCCAATTTAGCATTAGTCACCATGATGTTCTCACCTATGGATTCACTCCTCTCTGACATACACCAATCAACTCACAAGCCTTTCAATGGCTCTCATACCAATTTGGTAGGGATCTCCTACTACTAGAGCTTTCTTTATCTCTCCTAGACCTTCTCTTGGTCTTCCTTAGGGTTTCAATCACTAACCTAACTAGACAATTCCTCTCTGATCCTCTAACACCCTAGGAGCTCTCCAACAAGTTCAAATTCTTCACTAAATCCTTCTTCGTAAGCCTTCACATTCATGTCTTGTCTTGGTCTTATACTTCCCCAACTGACTCATCTTCTTGTAGATTGGATTCCTAAATCCTTTTAGGTCTCTCCCATCCCTTCTAGTTCCAATCTTAGGGATCTTTCACCCAATTTCCAATCGGGTTCAATATTTCTAGTCTTCTAGGTCTTGTAGCCTTTTTAGGCCTATTAGCCCTCCTAAACACTAAAAATTTGGATTTCCTCTCAAAATCCCTTAACACCCCAAAAATATAATTATATATTCTTTGTGGGTTTTTCCTAGGCTTAAATATTTTCTAGGTCTCAAATTCCCACCTTGTCCGTACAATGGACTTTCACCAAACCCCTAAAATTGAGGGTTTCTAGGGCATGAACACTGGTTTGGTTTCTTGGATTTCTTTAGCTTCTCTAACTACCTCCTTTTAACTTCTCCTTCCATCAACATCTTAGTAGTACATGCCCCTACGCTCCTCTATCATTGATTAGCACACACCAATCACCAGTCAATCACTATTACTTATGTTCAGTTCAGTTGACAGTTACCCTAGCCAGAATAACCAGTACTCGCCTAGGGCCTAAATGTTCTCATGCCTTCCCTACCCACACACACTCCACACACTAAATATACATTGTATATACAAGGACTTACTTTATTCCAAGTGTTCATAATACTTTGGACCATAGGAACTCCAAGGAAATCCATTATCTACATGACTGGTTCACAACTGGGCAGTGAACCAGTGAAACTTAAATAATTTGCAAAATGTTAACCAATGTGAACAAACATTCAAATAAATTCCACAGAGACTAAGTAAATAACACAATAAACACTCTCAATGCATTACTTCAACCCATTCAATCCAATAAGGTATTGGATCGTAGTACTATCTGCAAATACAGTGCAAAATCTTCCTTCTCTACAATTAGTCCATACAAAATGAACTCCAACTGTCAATTTAGGGTTTGTTCCACCTTATATATCCTATTCCCACATGTCTAGACCCTCATGTCGATATTTGGGCATAATTAAAGCCGATTCCTAAAAACTAGGAAATGTTGTCATGACAACTTTGCAAAGTTGCAAAAGTTGTCATGACAACTTTTGTCAAAATGACCTTCTATCAACTTCAATGGCCCAATTTGGTTTCAAAGCTTACCAAATGACCCTAAAACACTTAAAAACATTAAAAACTTGAAAATCACCCCATTTGGAGTTTTGGTCAACCCTTTGACCTTTTGGTTGACTTCTAAGGATATAGACCCCTAGAAGCAACTTGACTCAACAACTAACAAACCCTAATCACTATTAAACCTACGCAAACCTTAGACACACTTGGGAATTTATAACATAGAACTTATTCACTAATGGTTGGCCAAATCAACATACAAGCCAAAATGACTAACAAGATCTTTCAAAGACCTTAGGGTGCTCCTACACCAGATTGTAAGGAGGAAAGGGTTTCAATATCTTAGAAACAATTTCATCTTCCACCAATGTTCCACTAGTGCATCTAATTCCATAAACAATTTCAATCACCTTCTGCACATAGGAATTAATGTTTTCATCCTCACTCATCTTCAATGCTTCATATTTCCCTTTTGAAATCTACAACTTGATTTGCTTCATACATTCATCTCCTTCATGTAAAATCTCTAATTTTGTCCATATCTTATGTGTGGTCTCTAATTCCATGACATTTTTATATTTTTCATCTCACAAAGCTCTCAGCAAATCTTCTTTTGTTGCTCTAATATTATACTCAATTTTATTCTTCACATCAGGAGTGGTAGTAGAAAGATCAGCAAGAGGATTGTAAGACTTCTTAGTGACTTCCCAGTAATCTTCTCCAATACATCTCAAGTGTGTAATCATGTGACCCTTCCATATGGAATAATTAGTACCTTAAAATTTTAGACTCTCCTTCTTAAAGGATGTCATCCCGGATCTCCTCAAGCGATCAAGCTTCCAAAAGAGGACTTGGCTTTGATATCAATTGTTCAAAACAAGGCAACACACACAACTTGCAGGGGGGGTGAATTATTTGTATCCCAAAACTTAAAAATTTATCCAACTCTTTAATCTTAATCTCATATCTGAATAATAAACATTAATGCAAGATCACAACACATCAATCAACACATAACATGAAGATTTTTTACATGGAAACCCAGTTAAGGGAAAAATCATGGTGGGGATCAAACCCAATAGATTATGTAGTCTGTTAAAATCACTATACCTTTGTAGGATTATTACAAGGGGAATTCACATTAATTTAGACACACTTCCTCGAGCTCACTACTCAAATAAAAATGAGGAATACAACCCTAAGGAATAAAATGAGTGCTACAAACCTAAATGACTACAATCCATTGTGGAAAAAAATCCAAAAATTATCAATTGACTAATAGCATATTTGTCATGTCAATACATTTCCAATGAAGTATATAAAATATCTACCACAATTGAAAATTTCACTCATACCTCTTTGCACAATCTCTTCTTAATCATGCACATACATCCTCATCACTTCACATTTCCACATGATTACATATTTATATACATTACATTAACCTTGAAAATATAAATAAGGTTGGCATCAATATTAACACCTCAATTACAAATAATTAATCAAATACAATACAATCTTTAATGTGGTCTAAAACATGTCAGAAAAGACATAGCTAGGATCCAAATCTTCATCCTCGAGCACGCTCTAGATCCACAAATCACACCTTGATCCATCACAACACACTATACCATCATGTCGACTAACAAAAATAAGAACACCAACACACCATAAGAAAAATAACCAAATCCAATCACATAACCCATTGCAATCCAACAACACGAATAGGATATGATCTAGAAACATCAGAAAAGAAACATGAAATGCCACAACAGCAACAAAAACAACTCTATCTCATAATTCACAATTATATTTGCATTATTCATTAGGAACGCCAATTAGTAACCTCAGTCACTTAAGAAAAATAGCTTGCAAGCATCCAAATCTTGAACCACTCAAGCTAAGGACACACACCCATGTCCTAGACTCACCACCAGGTTAGAAACCAAAAATATTGCATAATCAATCCACAACAATCCAAAAAATGCAACAGTGTCTCTTCATGAACAACCAAAATACTAGTCTCTGATAAACCATTCATAGATCACTCAAACCAACATGTGAACGTATGTAAATTGACATAGGTCAACTACAGACATCCCTGAAACCATTTGTACCTTGGAAACATCAAATCTTCAATACATTAGCCATACCAAACCGATCTTCTCACTGAACATACCAGGAACACTATCACCAGCAGTAAAAATATGTTCACATCAATGAAAAAACATCAATTTTAGCACATATATACATGAAATCCCAACAATATCCACCAGTGTCTTGCTCTATTTCCTTCCTTGGTATCCAAGATGCATTCAAGCCTCAATGGTTCAATTGAGGGCAAATCCTTGACCCAATCTTCATCTAGATCTTCCAATAAACCTGCATCTTCACCTGCAATCACAAATCCTTTTAAAGAATAGAGGTCAGAAACATTAAAAATTGGTGAGATAACCACTCTAGGAGGGATTTCTATCTCATAAGCATTTGCTCCAAAATTATGGACCACCCTACATGACCCAATGTTCTTCATCTTCAACTTTGTATACTTTCCCTTGGGTATCCTTTCCTTCTTCAATCGTGCTAAAACTAGATCCCCCATCTTGAATTGAACATCTCTCCTTTTCAAATATGCATGTTGCTTGTACTTCTCACCACTCTTATTGAGATTCTCCCTCACCTACTCATTTATGTCCTTCATGGTCACTGCAAACTCTTCTCCCTATGTACTACTTCTCTACATGCCACTTGAATCCCTAAGCTCAAATACTCCTCTAGGCTTCATGACCTAAACTACCTCGAACAGGATTTTACTAATGCTTCTATTGATGAAATCATTGTATGTGTATTCAGCCTATGGAAGAACCAAGTCTCATTTTTGTACATGTTCTTTTTTTAGGCATCTAAGTAGATTTCCAAGTTATCTATTGACTACTTTAGTCTACCCATCCATTTATGGATTATACATAGAGCTAAAGGTCACATTTTTAACCTTCTTCTTCCAAAGGGTTCTCCAAAAGTGACCTATAAACTTTGAGTCTCTCTCTGAAGCAATATTCAAGGGTAGCCCATGAATCCTGACCACTTCTTTTAAAAAAAATTGGCAATATGAGGCATCATTGGTGCTTCTACATGTCATAAAATGTGTCATTTTACTAAACTGGTCAACAACTATAAACACACTATCATGACCTATCTGATTTTTAGGAAATCCTAGCACAAAATCCATGCTTATGAACTCTCATGGCCTATTTAGAACTGGTAAGGGTTGGTAAAGACCTACATTTATACTACTACTCTTGGCCTTTTGGTGGATTGCACACATTTCCACAAATTTTCTAATGTCACCTTGTATTTTGGGCCAATAGTAATACCTTCTTACCTGCTCTAAGGTTTTATCTACACTAAAATGACCACCCAAACTATTACAATATTTCTCCTTAATCAAAGTTGTCCTCATTGAACACTTGAGAATGTATAACTGAGCCCCTTTAAACAATAATCCATCTTTCTATAGAAAATCAGACTATTCCTCATGAAAAACACCATGAAACTTATTACAAATAGCATAGATGTCTTTGAATTCATCATCGCCTCCATACATGCCTTTCAGAACATCAATACCTACACTTTGGAATTGAATTTATTGAACCAAGAAAATCCACCTGCTTAGTGCATTTTCCACCTTGTTGGTTTTCCCTTTATGGTGCTTTATTATGAAGGTGAAGATTTATAGATACTCTTCCCACTTCATGTGCCTATGATTGAGATTATCCTAGCTATTAAGAAATTTCAAAGCATGGTTCTCAGTGAAAACGATAAATTCTTTGGGAAGGAGATAGTGTCTCCGCTTCTTAAATGCTTGGACCATAACATACATCTCCAAATCATAAGAAGAGTACTTATTATGTGATTCATTAAGTTTCTAACTAAATAATGATATTGGTTATCCTTCTTGGCTCAAAAATTCCCCAATGCCATACCCACTTGCATCACCCTCAATTATGAACACCTTATTGACATCGGGTAGGGCCAAAATAGGTTGTTGTGCCACTTTTTGCTTCATATATTGGAATCTTTTCTCTTCCTCATCAGTATGCATAAACCTTTTCCTCTTATCTCCTTTGATGGTATAATTACTTGGAGAGCATCCATTACTGAAATTCTTTATAAACTTCTTATAAAAATTAGCCAATCCATGAAAACTTCTTACCTCCCCTACTGATTTTGGAGTAGGCCAACTGAGAATTTCTTCTACTTTTCTAGGGTCCATCTTCAAAGATCCCTTAGATATCACAAACCCAAGTTACACTAGTTCCTCCTTCATGAATTCACAATTCTTGAGGTTTATCATCAACTTTTCTTCATTCAATTTATTCAACACCAAGTCCAAATGTTGCAAATGTTCCTCTTTAGTCCTACTGAAAACAAGTATTCCATCCAAGTAAACAACCACAAATTTACCTATGAAGGGATTCAAGACCTCATTCATTAACCTCATAAAGGTACTTGGTGCATTTGAGATCCCAAATGGCATAACAAGCCATACATATAATCTTTCATTTGTCTCGAAAGTGGTCTTCAACTCATCTCCCTCTCTGATCCTAATTTGATGGTAGCCATTTTTAGGCCTATGTTTAAAAAGTAGCATTCCCCTCCAAGAAAATATATCAAGTCCTCCATTCTAGGTATAGGGAAGCAATATCTTGTTGTGGTTTTTTTAATTACCCTTGAATCGGTGCACATCCTCCACCCTCCTCCCTTTTTAGGTGCCAAAAAGGTGGTGATAGCACATGGGCTTAAACTCTCCCTCATTAGGCCTTTATCTAGAAACACTTGGATGTGTCCTCTTATCTCTTCATTTTTCTTAGGAGTCATCTTGTATACAACTTGTCTGGGTAGGGTTGCACCAAGTATAAGATCTATGTGATGGTTCACATCTCTCATAGGTGGCAAGGAGTTAGGGAGCTCATCTACTAAAATGTCTTTGTATTTGTTCAAAAAGGATTGAATCTCACTAGGTATCTCATCACCCTTAGTTTTAGTCATGACTAATTTTGGTTTGATTACAATGGCATATCCCTTTCCTCCTTTCAAGTTTTTCACAAACTCTTTTTCTCCAACTAGCATTACACTAGACCCAATTTTCTTGTCTATGACTTCGTCTTGCAATGGTGTGAGTGTGAATGAAACCCCATCCTTATCTATCATTTATGTGTTCTATCATACTACCATGGTCTCCCTAAGAGCATATGACACACATCCATTGGGATGATGTCACACAATATTTTGTCCATATACCCTCCAATATTGAATTCTACCCATTTTTCTCATTAACTAGGACTTGTTGGCCTTTATTCAACTAGGAGTCCTTGTAGGGATTGGGATGTGGGACTCTCTTCATGTTCAAATTTTCTACCATCTCTAAGGAAACCAAATTATCAGTAGAAATAGAATCAACAATGACCTTAAATACCTTGCCTTGAGATTTGAAAGTGGGTCTAAACCAGAATTTCCTTTGTGGAGGCTCTCTTTTTTTAGGCACTTTTATTAATGCCCTTCTCACCATTAGAGATTCACCTATCTCTAGAGTAGCATGTTGAGATGGGTAATTGACACTTCTATTATCTTCTTCATGAACCAATTGTGTTCTCATATCACCTCCATGTGAAGTTGTAGATTGTTTCTTTGTGTACTTCCATGCTTGATGACCAAATTCATTACATTTATAGCATCTTCCTGAGAAGGTATTTGATCCTCTCCCTTGTCCACCAAATCTGCCTCTTGAGTTTGATCTCCTACCTCCAAAATTTCATCTTGACTCACCACTTTGCTCACTATATCCTATTGTCTCTCCTTGTTTCCTTTGTGACTATCCTCTTCCTCCAAAGTTGCATCTACCTCTAAAATTCTTCCCTCTATCTCTATCTTATTGTTCTTATCTCCTTTTTATCTTTTCCTCAACCTAGATTGCTAGCTTGTAGCACTCTTCCATTGTCCTTGGTGTAGTGATACTTAACTTATCTTGGATGTTATACCTCAGACCATTGAGATACTTTTCCACAATATATTATTCATCCTCTTCATTTCATGTCCTTATAATCAACTTATAGAATCCCCCTGTGTATTCTTGCACATCCATCTCCTTTTGTTTAAGATTTTGAAGCCTCTTATACAACTGAATGTTGTAATCACTTGGTAGAAACTTATTCTTGAGTTTTTCCACCATCCTATCCCAAGAGGTTATCTTAGGTTTACCCTTTTTCCTCCTTTTATTATGCACAAAATCTCACCATCCTTTCAACTTTTCTTTTTCCACCTTCACCTTGTGATCCTCTTGTACATCTTCATGCTCAAAGTGATTTTCCAATGCTCATATCCATTCTAGGAGTACCTCTTCATCTAACCTTCCTCCATACATAGGTAAGTCCACTTTGGTAATTTGATAATTTCCTTTAATTTCTTTTAGGATCCTTTCCATCCTCACATCTTCAAGATCCATCTCTTCCTCATAGGATCCACCTATAGGGTTTTCATTCTTATCCTCATCCTATTCCTCTCGTGCACTCTCAACTACAATGACCCTACATATCCTTTATTTAGTTTCAAGTGCTCAAATTCTATCCAAAACATCATCTTGAGACTCCTTCATCAATCTTAATTCCCTAGAAATGGTTGCACTACCCTTTGGAGGCATCTTGTTATGTCTTTAATACAACAACCAAATCTTTGGTTTCCACTGATCAGACCTATGCTCTAATACCAATTTATGAAAATGGACATATATTTTTGGATATTAATACCATTTTCAAAAAAAATGGGTCCCCTCACACCTAAAATGAAAATTCCAAACTTCCAAATGGTGGGTTTCTCTTTACTAGGCCTCAATCCACTAATAGCCCTCTAAAACTGGACTTTCTACCATAAATTCAAAGGAGGGTCTAATATCCCAAATATGGTTACCCTTTAGGATACCCTTTATTGCATTTGTCAACATATAAAATTTTTGGCTAGGGGTGTTTTGGAACATCACCCTCAACAATTGACAGGTAACACTATAACTAGGCCTTATTAGGCATGTTTTACAAAGCAACTATATAGTTTCTTGAATCCAAGATTAAAAACTTCACTCCAAGGCCCTAAAATTTTCTCATAAGGTCTAAATAAGAAACTTTAATCAATTGGAGTGATCACCCGATCACCATTTCACAAAACCCTCCTTCCATCTAGTCAATTAAGCCTAATGCATGTTGGATCTTTTTCTTACAATCTCCTTTCCTAGATGAGATTCTGAGACCAGGTTGTGGGATTAAAACCTAGGACACAAACTCAACACCCTCAGTAGAAAGGAGACAAGAAACAAGTCCAATTAACAATGTTCAAAGACCTTCTACACTTTGAGCTCCACATCACTCAGGTGGGTCTACCTTACCTGCACACACATAACCCCTTGTGACAAACAATAGCTTGCAAATATATAACTGTTGAATAGCTTTCAAACCTATAGGTAACATGTACCTCAATGTCTTTACCAAATCTTATGTAGTATCCCACTTTCATAAAGTATGTTTGAAAACCGTACCTACTCTAACTTCTTCCTATGAACATGAAGGTAAAATATTTTATTTGATGTATTTGAATTAATGGATCTCTGAAATACCTAAGATCCCTCATAGACTAGTGCCTTATCCAATGGGAAACAGAGTCAAACATAACACTATAAAAGAAGATTATGAATAAAGAAGATAGCACAGTCTCATATGTCTAATGCCTTACATCAAACATACCCCATTAATCAAGTTCTAGTTGTGGATCCACCTGTGTATTCAAATATGAAACTACCTATTCAAAGTATTTAACCCTACCCTTGTAAGAGACCATGAAATAAACAATACATTAATCAGCATCCGCTAAAAGACAATTTTGACATATCCTTGATACCCAAACTCATACACATCTAAAAAAAATCCTAAATCACAGTCATCCTCTAAATGACCCCATTGTTGATCAATAATGGACAAAACCAAAACACCCTTCATCCCTTAGTCTTTATGACTCAGGAAGAAAAACGGAGACAACTTGATAACAGTATGATAATAATGAATTTTCATTCATAAAAATTTCTATTAAAATGGATATCCTTCTCTGAAACCAGAAAGAGATCAAGAACACCCTATATACAAAGAAAAGGAAAAATATCTATAGAGGAACCACACTTGGAACCTACTTTAAAATTTTACAGATAAATAGGAACACTTACAACAGAGAAGAGGAAGGAACTTATAGAAGAAGGAAACTCTAAAATTAAATCCAATTGACATCTGTCCTTCCATATTTGATTTGCACTTATCTTCTTTCCTCTAATTGACTAATCTTTCTTCAAAAGATCTAAAAAAGGAATTGACCTGCACAACCACTTGTCTAAAAACATTAACTCAGTCAATAAATACAAATCCATCAACAATCTGATCAGAACCCTGAAATAGCACCAGTCAACAAAAATGAAACCATAGTCATCAATTGTTGGTCCTCTCAACACCCTATAGCCTCATAAATATGACCCATAAGATCGGATTGATCCATCTACCATCTCTACAACCTAGAAAGCAATGCCACCACTTGAAAACCCTCTGGAAAGATTTAAATATTCAAATATCCACTCCAACGGCTACACCTAGCGCAGTAATCCTCATCGATGACCTAGATTCAAACTTGAAATTAAGTTTAAAACATCATCGTCGATCTCCTTTTAAAACATCCGCGAGCTAAGATTAGATCTAGACACGCATCAATAAGGCGTGATGCCTTGAAGAATATCCATTGTGCATCTTACGTTTGAGGTAAAGTGTTGTTCATCCCATGAAATCAAACCTACCTTAACTTTATCTCTCGTTGAAAACCCAAACCCATAGTCAGATTAGGACATGAGTCAACAAGGCGTGAACCCACAAAGAATAAACATTGGTCATCTCCTCTTTAAGGAATAATGACATCTGTCAGATCAAACTCAAAATGCTCGATGCTTATTTGCCTTTTAGGGCTGACCACTTTCCATGTGTCACATAGTCATAAACCCACAATGAATAACTCCCTTGCACCTTGACCTTTATGGGATCACGCCCACCATCAGATTTAAAAGATCCTATACGTGCATTAACTTTAACTTTAACCCCATGCAGGACCCAAAATCAAAGGATTCCACATTTCAAATGGTCATAATGCCTCAATGAGTATCCTTCGAGTGTATTTTCTTCTAGGCATTGCACCTACCATTAGATCAAATCTGATTTGACCGTGCTTTATGTTACCTTTATCTCATTTTGGGCTCGCACTTTCCGCATGTCTTTTAGGAGTGATGCCACAAAGGTTTAACTGATGTGCATCATCTGTTAGAACAAAAGCGCCAACCATTAGATCAAAGGGAATCTATCAGAACCTTAACCTGTCGCTAGCTTTGAATAATTCAACACCATGACTTGAAGATAGACAGGTGTCGCTTAGGTGCAATACCTTGATAGATAAACTAGTTGTATCTTGTGTTTGAGGCTTTACGTCCATCGTTGGATTGATCTAGACCTGCTCAATAGCTAAAAAGCAAGAAAGATTATGGGGATTTAAACTTAGGAAATAATTAACACATCCCACTAGGAATTGGGAGATATTAAAGAGGTGGCCCCCCTCGATGACAACTTAAACCCATGGGATTTAAGTGACCCAAAAAGTAACATTGTTTTAGAAGAAAAGAAGGAGACTTAGGGTTTTAGACCAAAAGGGAACTAGGGCTAGAAATTTATGAAATAGGGCTTAAGAACATAGAAGAAAAAGGTAGGATTAGCACCATTTAAACAAGGAAATTTATCAATCCCAATAGTGGCTCTGAGTGAGTAAGGTTGAACGCAAGTTCAACGCTAGATTCCAGATCTCTGAGAAGAGAAGACCAAGAAAAAAAAAACCCTACAACAAAAAACACTAAAATAGAAAAAACCAGGAATATACACAAATATACACTACTCTTAGCAGAGTCATATTATCTCTGCCCCTTTATTTCCCTAATTTGAAGGAATCAAACCAATCTTGATGGCACTAAGCCATCACCAAATCTCCAAATCATCTTTCCTTTGTCAAACACAAAACTTTCTGCTCTCTGCATTGGAAACAAGCTAAAAATGTAGCTATCATCTACATAATGTGATATGTTGATATCTTTCAAAATCCCACATAAAACATTGTCAGTATCTCTGCCTGCATTCAACATTTGTAAATCAGGACTTATTTGATAATATTGATCATCATGTGACCAATTCCAATCATGGTCACTAAAAAATTTAGGACCCTAAGATCATTTTTGCCTTTACTTGCATTGTCACATTTATAAAAAAATCCTCCAACCAATAAAAATTATAATCAATCTCGTCCCACAGCTAGATTCATCAAAACTTATTTTTTCATTGGTTTGCATACCCATATCAAAGTTCCCTAAAGAGCTTACTTGCAATTTATCAACCTTATGCAAACCATTTTATTTTCTATTAGAGGGAGAGAACTCATCCACATATACACCATGCACTTGCATACCTTGAGTAATTCAAAGGCCATCCTGCCATGGTTTAATGAATGATTTAGAATCAGAAACAGATTCACAATCCACATAATTATCCCAATTAGTATTCAAAAACATGTCAGGAACCTCTTCATCCTTTGAATTTGGAAGTGCACTGATACTTTCATCATCTGATATATTATATTCCATTTTACCATAGCCTAGTGACATAGAAGTACAAGGGGAATCAGAAATACACATATCAAAATCTTGATCATCTGATACATACTCTTTGTCAAACTTAATGTGTGTTGGGTGTAAGAACTCAGATCTATCCCTTCCTGAATATATGAGATATTCACAAGTCAGGAACTAAAAAATTTGTTCACTATGAAGTGAACCATTGTCATCACTTTCACCCACTTCTGATATGCAGTCACAAGCATCATTTTCATTTATTTCATCACTATCCTCGTGTTGACTACACATATCCTCTACATCATACTGAGAAGGAGCATCACTATCACGATGTAAAGATACATCATCCCCACTGGACTCATATCTGTCATTTTGGTTTTCATCATTCTCAGAATCAGTGTCACTAGGCACAACCTAATGTGCAATCTCAGATTTGGGATCTTCAACATTTTTATCCATTTCCTGGCATACTCAATATTTTCTTCCCTCAAGGAGGTTGGCTAATGAATTGACTCAAGAAAATAAAGTTCCAAAAACACATTAACCCAAACTGACTCCTGGGGACATAAAGGAATAGGAAAATCCCTTATTGTAGCAGAAAAACTCTTATAAAAAAGAAGTACAGATTCTCACACCATTCTTTTTATTCTCTTTAGTGACAAAATATCTTGTTCTTAGAGCTCATGTTTTTGGAGATTTTGTTTTGATTTTTTTATGTTTCCTAGAAGCTCTTCAAGATCTGCAAAAGTTACTCTAGATCTTTCTGTATGAATCGGTTCCCTTTGAAATGGATCATCATTCTGAAAGGTAGATGCTTTGGCATCTGATATTGCAGAAATCTTAGTATCAGCATGAGGAGGTCTAGAAGACTACCTGATAAAATCAATCCTTTTGTTTATCTCCAAAGTATCAGCCTCCAATCTTGTTATTTCAAGTTTTTTGGCCAAGATCTCCTTTTCCTCTCTATCCCTCTCATGATCAGTTTCTAATTTATACATTGGATCCACTTGGAACCTTGTGACTCTTACGTTCATTTATGTCAACTAATACATACTTCCACTTGATTTTGCAAAATGCAATTCTAATCTTAAAGCATGCAAACCTCTATCCACACCTTCTTCCTCCTCTAAGTTCTTAAATCACTTAGTAAGGAAGAAGTTTTAAAACCTTGAAACATAAAATACCTAGATTTATTGGAGTATCTACAAAAAATATTGATCTGAAGTCACGTTCAAACAACCTTTTAAAATCTTTGGTAGAGTTACCACCTCTTTGCAGAGGATAAATTTAAATCCGTTGAGATCTCTTCACCCCGCTCTAACCTTATTCAAAACCACAAAACTCACAACACACCCCTATAATAGGGTCTCATATAGATTCCTCTTCTGACTATGCTTTCAATCACAGGAGCCCAAATGTTTGCTTCATCATCACTGCAAGTCCACCTTTCTGATTAGTCTTTCTCCAAACATGCACACTGGTACAATTAGAGAGCTCAAAGTCGCCACTCACCACTTGTGAGATAGTATATGTATATCTTTTAGGAACTTGGAATTTCAGACACTCTTGCATTGACAAAAAAAACAAACCCTGAATCACATTATAAGTAAGAGGAATACTTCTTTGTAGCACATGACTCTATAACAATCATATCACTCTAGGATTGATTTTGAATAAGTAGAGAACAAAGCTCTCTTATCCCCACCTGAGTCTATAAGTTGTTTTTGACTCTCTCTCACAACACCAGAGATTCTAAGATGGTCTTTTTTTATTTAACACTTCTTCCCCAGTAGAGTCACCAATTTGTTGGAGCTTTTTCTTGCAATCTCCTTTCCTAGATGAGATTTTGAGATCATGTTGTGGGATTAAAACCTAGGACACAAACTCAACACCCTCATTAGAAAGGAGACAAGAAACAAGTCCAATTAACAAGGTTCAAAGACCTTCTACACTTTGAACTCCACATCACTTAGGTGGGTAAACCTTATCTGCACACACATAACCCCTTGTAACAAATAATAGCTTACAGATATATAACTATAGAATATCTTTCAAACCTATAGGTAACATGTACTTCAATGTCTTTACCAAATCTTATATAGTATCCCACTTTCATCAATTATGTTTGAAAACTAGACCTACTCTAACTTCTTCCTATCAACATGAAGGGAAAAGATTTTCTTTGATGTATTTGAATTAAAGGATCTATGAAATACCCCAGATCCCTCATAGAATAGTGTCGTATCCAATGGGCAACAGAGTCAAACATAACACTGCAAAATAAGATTATGAATAAAGAAGAAAACACAATCTAATATATATAATGCCTTACATCAAACATACCCCATTAATCAAGTTCTACTTGTGGATCCACCTGTGTATACAAATATGCAACTATCTATTCAAAGTATTTAACCCTCCCCTTAGAAGAGACCCTGGAATAGACAATACATTAATCAACATCCACTAAAAGACAAGTTTGACATATCCTCGATACCCAAACTCATACACATCTGAGAAAAAATCCTAAATCATGGTCATCCTCTAAATGACCCCATTGCTGATCAACAATGGACAAAACCAAAACACCCATGATGTCTTAGTCTTTATGACTCAGGAAGCAAAATGGAGACAACCTGATAACAGTTGTGTGCTGAAAATGTGACACACTTATATGAGTCATTATATTCAATATTTCTCAATAATGAGGTCTCAAATGGTGACTCGTAGCTCCCTATTCATGGAGTGCAAGGGTTTGTAATGGAGGCCCTCAGTTTAGACCTAGGTATGCCCATGCAAGTACACCATGAAATGAGAGATTCAAAGAGGAAAAGAAAGAATGCTAGTCTCCATGATCACCAAATATGCATTGCAAATGAGAATGAAAACTATTCTATATGATAAAAATGCATGAAAGGAAATATGCAAGCTAATCTATGAAAGAAATATGCAAAATTGGTCTATTGAAAGGAAATATGCATCTAAATTAACATGAATCTACTCTAAATGGATTGCTATGAATGCATGAGAGAAGAAGACAAGAAGAAGAAGTTGCATGGTCCAAGCTCAAATGCTCAAACTCTCCTCAAAAATCACTCTCCAAACCTGCAGCATAACAATAGCATAAAAGTGTATCTCCAAATGAGGAGAGGTTTCATTTTAAACAGCAATGGACGGTAGAGATTAAGAGGTAAAAAGAAATGAGCAATGGTGGAGATTAAATCTTGGTTGATCCATGTGCTCATATCTTTAAAAGGCAAAATCAACGGCTGTGATTAAGAGGCAAAAAACCCACCACTTAGGAACATGTGTGAAGAAAAAGGAGCTTTATTTATTTTTATTGAATTTATTTCCTTTTCCAACACAAAGAGGGATTTAAGTGCGGATTTTATTTAATTAAAAGAGGGATTTTCTTTTAATTAAATAAGATTATTTTATTTAATCAAAAAAAGAGATTTTAATTAAATAAGATAATATTATTTAATTAAGAGATATTTTAATTAAATAAGATAAGATTATTTAATTAAAAGAGATTTTAATTAAATAAGATTATTTTATTTAATAAAGAGGGATTGTTTTCTTTTAATTAAATAAGATAATTGATGAAATGATCAAACCTTAGGAAATATTGAAATAATTGAATTAATTACGATTTGATCAAGGAAATTGATTTGAATTAAAATGTTGCAAAGCATTGATTCAGGAATTTGATAAATTGAAGAATGGGGGCCCATAGCCTAGGTGACCATTTTAGGGTGCATACATTTGCCCCTCTTTGACTAATGTGTGATCTTTATGGGAACATATGTAGTCAAAGAATGCAGTTGAAGTGTGAGATCAATTTGGGATCACAAAACAACCCAGACGTGTGATCGACGGACGGAAACACATCGGACAAAGATAAGCTAATTGAAAAAGACAAGGTCAAGACCCCTGTAAATAGGTAATTGACATGTCTAAGATAAGAATCTCAAGAAATTTTGCCCCAAGCAAAGCAATTGATAGGATTGATAAAGTTGAATCAAGGATTGAAGTTTGATAGTTACCGCCCCCTCGTGATTGAAATTGAAATGAGATAGAGGAGAAAAAGAAAATTGATAAATTTGATCAAATTGAACTAAAGATAAGGTTCTTGATGTAAGATGAAAGATATAAGGATCACAGAACCAAGGTAGTTCATCAAGCACTAAAGATTATGCCCCAAGGTTGAATTAGAAGAAAAGAAATGGGGTGAAAGTGGATGGAAGATAGAAGTTTGGAAGAGGCGGAAATAAATGGAGAGAAGAAAGAGAATTTGCCCCAAAATCAATCAACTGTTTAAGATAGAAAATTTTGATTGAGATCATGAAAGAAGATAAGGAAATGAAGATCAAACATGACCATGGTTGATTAAAAGTCCACAAGAAAGATGAAAGAAAAACCCTCTCAAACTCATAATGCAGCCTAAAAATGCAAACTAACATGAGGTCTAACAATGCAAGCTACATGAAAATGCAAAGGTGTACTTGCAATAGAGAAATTGTAGCATAGGAATTTGTGTTCATCATTCATTAGAGAATTTTAAGGAAATTATTTTCATCATTGGGCCATTATTAATGGACATTGGAAAATCACACAATCATACTAGTCACAAGTGCAACTATGAAGATATGAATGTGATTTATATCAGATTGGAATGTGGAAAGATTCTAACATAAGCATCAAAGACATAAAGGTCAAGATGACTTCGATGTTAGCTTACTCAATTTAATATAGAAAAACCATGCTCGCATCAAGGCATAGATGTCGGGATGACCATAAGAATGGTTGTGCAAAAATAGTCAAGGATGATGCCTCAAATCTCCTAAGTGTGTCAAGGGAAAAACAAGAGACACTCAAGAGTTTAAAGACCACACCCACAAGAAGAAAGTGAATAAAAACATGTCTCATGCCCCAAGTCCTCTAGCTATACATCCCAGAGAGACTTATTAGACAAGGACACTCAACAAAAATCAATAACAGTCAACACAGAAAGAAAAAATCATGACATTGCTCAAGCATTAAGTGTTATATTCAAAAATTTAAGTGTGTCAACTGATACTGAGTTCTGGGGATAAGGATCAAATGCTTGCAAGCAGGTAAGATCACATGACAAACTAGGTAAGACCAAACCGATAAGTGTTGAAAAACACTCGATGTCAGGGGTTGTATTAAAAAATACAGTTGGGGTGGTGTTGAAAAATACTGTTTGTGAGGCGTCCTAAAGACTAACGCATACAAGAGACCAAAGCTAACACAGGTATGCCCTTAGACAAAGACAAAGACCAATTCTAGACTGAGGTAGCAAGGACAAGGCATGATGGAGAAAGGCTAAGTGTCGAGGACACGCGCTAAGAAATAGGGGTGCAAAGGCCTCAAGCAGCACCCATTTCTAGGTTTTCTCTACTTGGATTTTATTAACGATTTTTTTGCTACCAAGGCGCCTGTTTCCAGGTTTTCACCAAGGCACATTTTCTATTTTTTTTTAATTTTTTACTTTTTTGATTTTTTTGTATTTTTGGAATATATAATTTTTTTGGAGATACATCAAAGCACCTATTGCTAGGTTTTCACTAAGATGACCATTTTCTCAGGACATTTTCCAATTTTTAAAATTTTTTGACAATATATCTTTGTTTTGGATTTCTTCAGGATCAATAAGTATGTACAAAGGATGCCCCCAGAAAAAATGGGCATCATGGATAGAACTTCTTCAAGTGCAAGACATTGATAGGATCAGGGAGCTTCTCTCCCTCTGGTGTAGATAGTAAATAAGCACCTGACCCAAAATTTGTTGTAATGATGTAAGGTCCAAGCCAATTAGGTTCAAATTTTCCCTTTTGATCTCTATGCTGTTGATTCTTAGGATTTTCATGTAGGACAAGATCTCCCACTTGGAATTTTCTAGGGCAAATCTTTTTATTGAAGGCTTTGGACATGCACTTTTGATAAACCTTCATATGGTCAAATGATGCTTGATGTTTCTCATCTAGAAGTTCTAACTCTTGAAGTCTCATGGTGCGGTAGTCTTCATCTGTAACTAGACCTTTGAGCTAAACTCTAAGTGAAGGAATCTCAACCTCCAAAGGTAACACTACTTCAGCACCATATGCAAGGGAAAAAGGGGTAGCCCCCGTAGGAGTATGAATACTCATTCTATAGGCCCACAAAGCCATATTTATTTGTAAGTGCCAATATCTACCATTCTTACAGACTATTCTATGTAAGAGTTTAAGAATGGTTTTGTTTGATGCCTCTGCTTGACCATTTCCTTGCGGGAAGTAAATGGAGGACCAATGTTGTTTAATCTTGAATTTCTTGTAGAGTTGTTTAAGGTCCTTATTTTTAAACTAGCCCCCGTTGTCAGTGATAATCTTGGAAGGCACTCCCTATCAACTAATGATATGGTTTAGAATGAATAGAGAGACTGTCTTGCCTAAGGAAACAGAAAGTGGGACAACTTCTACCCATTTATTAAAGTAATCGATAGCAGTGATAATAAACTTGTGTCCACTTGATGAGTTGGGATGAATTTGCCCAACAAGATCAAAGGCCCAGTCTTGAAATGGCCAATGAGATATAGAAGGAATGAGCTCCCTTCCTGGAGCATGTATCAGGTTACCATGTTTCTGACACTTCTCAAATGACTTTGCAAAAGCTACTGCATCAATCTGCATCCTAGGCCAATAGTACCCCGCCCTAAGCAACCTTAAGGCCATGGCAAGACCATTGGAATGTCCCCCATAGATGCCCTTGTGGATGTCAACTAACGCTTAGTCAGATTCTTCCTTTTCTAATCATCTAAGAAGTGTTCCATCTAGACCCCTCCTATATAAATCACCATCAATAAGGGAATGGCAAGAGGCATTTTGGGTAAGGTTGTTGCATTCAGATCGATTAAAGGTTTCAGGTATAATGCCATCACAAAGGTATGAGTAAATGGCACCATAATGGGGTGACTCACGACCAACAAGGGTACAAATGACATGGCTTTCTTGGGAGTCATAGATAGGGTGATGTAGCTCTTCCACCAAGAATTTGAATCTAGATTCATGTTTATCTAACTGAAAGAGTGAAGCAAGTGTAGCCATAGTGGCAGTTGCTTTGTTTTCTTCTCTAGGGATTTGCTGAAACGTGACAAAGGTGAAGTATCATTTCAAGGAATCAACCATTTGCTTGTAAGGTACCAGTTTCTCATTTTTTGTTTGATATTCATCATTAACTTGGTTGATTATTAGCTGTGAATCCCCATAGATGTGTAACTCTATGATTCTCCATTCTATGGTCATCTTAAGTCCATTTGTTAAAGCTTCATATTCAACAATGTTGTTTGTACATGGGAACAATAACTTGTAAGACTTAGGAATTATGTACCCATGAGGAGAAATAAACAACACACATGGTTCAATAAGCACTGAATATCTATCTTGAAATTAGCTAGGAAGACAATCAAGTACCTCATCCTTAGGTGCCTTAAAGAGGTTTTCACCCTTGGATACGTCATTTATTTTTACTTTTTTTGGTTTTGACACCACCACACAGTGGTTTTCTCCATCAGAACGCCTATTCTTTTCATTTTCTTTTCTTTTTATCTTGTGACTAAGGTACTTGATGTCTGGCTCTGTCATGCTGGTAGCCAATTCACTGGTGGAAGATACTATGGGTTCAATGGCATTTAGGTAATAGGCTATCTCATAATCATTTTGAAATGTTAAGATCTCAGGTTCTTGATATCGTTGGGACCAATCAATGAGATCAAGATGAACAAGAGGCAAGTCAATGGCTGGTTCAAGGTTATAAATGTGAATGATATCACTATTGGTGACTAAAGAGTCAGAGTCTGTCAAGTATCCTTCTAAGCTACCCAAATCAGGATTCATCCTAACAAGAGAAGAATTGTCAACTAAGGTAACACGTGGGTTCAAATCCTCTAATCCTACATGTGACTCATCAGCTACCTTAGGTTGAGAACTATAACTATGGATGACATCAACATCTAGGTCAACTGTGGAAGGCTCTGAGAAGGAGTCCCATTCATACTCATATGAACTTGTGTCTGAATTTTGACTAGGACGCTTACACCATGAAGGTTTGGGACATCGTGATGTGGAAGGTCTAGTGTCATCAAAAGTAGCACCTTCTCTTTCCATTAAACGAATAAGATTCTTTCATTGATGTTCTCTGAAAGGATCTTCTACATCTAATTCTTGTTCTAAAGTTGCAAGCGACACATGAGCGACCGGAATATCTAAATCTCCCCAAAGGAGTTTATTGGAAGGGACCCAATCTTCACACATGTCTTGCTAATTTGTCAAACTAGGTACGTATTCTAGTTCATCTTCACTATCTGAATTATCAAGGATAGGAGTAGTGTGCTTGTTGTGATTCGCAAAGCCTAGGCCAACCAGTTTCTTAGATTTGCATCCAAAAAGAGCATGATCAAGAGGTTCGGTTCTAGCATCTAGTCTGTGATTAAGAGGGCCATGTCCGGGATATCCCATCTGTCTGAAAAAAGTATACCCTCATCTATAAGCCTTAGGAGAGGGAGATAAATTCTCATTGTGCATATATTTCTCTTCTTTATAGATCATGTCTCTAACAAATGTCTCTTCTTTCTCATCTTGAATAGGCATCGAGGATTCTACAAACATGCCAAATAAAGTCATAGCTAAAGAGGAAGGTCTCTTTTCTTGTGAAGGCTTTCCATAAGACCTAGGTGAAATTGGTAATGTTGTGAGGGAGTTGAGTTGATACCCCCCCATTCCAAGTTCTACCTACTTGAGCTTGTCGTTACATTCAACTAAGGTCGCATTGAAATCTTTTGCTTCTCTATTGAGGGGAACATGAGTCCCTACTGAAATTGAGTTAACAGATAGAGTGTTATCCCTAGGTATACAAATCTTTATTCCATTGTAAGGTAACTTAACACACTGATGATAGGTAGATGTCACCGCTTGCATATCATGAATCCACGGTCTACCAAGTAAGATATTATACGCAAGGGGGCCAGCATCAACTATTTGAAATAAAATGTCTTTTTCAATAGGGCCAATCCTGATAGGAAGGACGACCAACCCCTTGGAACTTCTTTCTGCCTCATCATAGGCTTTGATGGTGATCATTTTCCTAGTATAACCCAACTCTTTCAAAAGACTAAAGGAACAAATATTAAGCCCAGCACCCCCATCTATCAACACGTGCCTAATATAGGTTCTGTGGATCATGACCTCAATATGAAGAGAAAGATTGTGTGGGTGACTCAAAGCTTTATCATCATCCTCCGTAAAGGTAAGGTAATGAGGGATAGCAATGTGGTTAACCATGTTCTGGAATTGATCGACGTCTAAGTTGTTGGGGATGTTTGTCATGCGCAAAGCATCCTCAAGGAATTACATGTGTCTCAGGGAAAACTCTAAGAGCTCAAAGGTCAAAATTTGAGTTGGGGTTCTTTGCAACTGATTGACAATATTATAGCTCAACTTTGGATTAACTACTGGTTTTGAGGTGACATTCTTGGATGCCACTTTCTTAGGTTTACTTGATTGACTCAAATTGGGTCCTCTGATGATAATGAGACCTTGACTTCGTGTGACAGCATTGAGGGTTTGCGAGGATGCTCTAGAGTTAAGACCCCTTAGCACCACGACGGGTTCTTCATCGAAGATAGGAGGAGAGTCCACGTCTAGATGATAATACTAAAGTTTCATTCATAAAACTTGCTATTACAATGGATATCCTTCTCTGAAACTAGAAAGAGATCAAGAACACCCTATATGCAGAGAAAAGGAAAAATATCTACAGAAGAACAACACTTGGAACCTACTCTAAAATTTTATAGAGAAATGGGAACAATTACAACAGAGAAAAGAAAGGCACTTATAGAAAAAGGAAACCCTAGAATTGAATCCAATTGACATCTATCCTTCCATATCTGATTTACACTTATCTTCTTTCCTCCAATTGACTGATCTTTCTTCAAAAGATCTGAAAAAAGAAACTGATCTGCACAACCACTTCTCTGAAAACATTAACTCGGTGAATAAATGTAGATCCATCAAAAATCTGATCAGAACCCTAAAACAATACCAGTTGACAAAAATGAAACCACAGTCATCAATTGTTGGTCATCTCAGCACCCTATAGCCTCATAAATATGACCCATAAGATCAGATTGATCTATCTACCATCTCTGCAACTTGGAAAGCAACACCACTGCTTGAAAACCCTCTGGAAAGATTTAAATATTCAAATATCCACTCCAACAGCTACATCTGGCACGTAAATCATCATCAACGACCTAGATTCAAACTTGAAATTAACTTTAAAACACCATCGTCGATCTCCTTTTAAAACACCTGTAAGCCAAGATTATATTTGGACATGCATCAACAAGGCACAATGCCTTAAATAATATCCATCATGCATCTTGCATTTGAGGGGAAGCGTTGATCATTCGATGAAATCAAACCTGCCTTAACTTTATCTGTCATTGAAAACCTAGACCCACGGTCAGATCAAGATATGTGTCAACAAGGTGTGAACCCACAAAGAATAAACACCGATCATCTCCTCTTTAAGGCACAATGATAGTTGTCAAATCAAACTCAACATGCTCGATGCTTATCTACCTTTTAGCGTTGACCACTTTCCATGTGTCACATAGTCATGAGCCCACAATGAATAACTCCCTTGCACCTTGACCTTTATGGGATCATGCCCACCAATCAAATTTAAAAGATCCTATTTGTGCATTAACTTTACCTTTAACCCCAAGAAGGACCCACGATCACAGGATGCCAAGTGTCAAATGGTCGCAATGCCTCAATGAGTATCCTTCATGTATCTTTTCTTTCAGGCATTATGCCTACTGTTAGATAAAATATGATGTGACTGTGCTTTATGTTACCTTTATCTCATCTCAGTCCTGCACTTTCCAAGTGTCTTTCAGGTGGGATTCCGCAAAGGTTTAACTACTGTGCATCATCCATTAGCGAGAAAGTGCCAACCATTAGATCAAAGGGAATATGTCAGAACCTTAACCTGTCGTTGTCTTTGAACACATCGGCCTCATGATTTGAAGATATACAGGTCTCTCTTAGGCACAATGCCTTGATGGATAAATCAGCTGCATCTTGCATCATGCATTGGATTGATCTAGACATGCTCGATAGCAAAAAACTGAGAAATATTATGGGGATTTAAACTTAGGAAATAATTAACACATCTCACTAGGACTTAGGAGATATTAAAGAGGTGGCCCCGCTCGATGACAACTTAAACCCATGGGATTTAAGTGACCCAAAAAGTAACATCATTTTAGAAAAAAAGCATGAGACTTAGGGTTTTAGACCAAAAGGGAACTAGGGCTATAAATTCTTCAAATAGAGCTTAAGAACATAGTAGAAAAAGGAAGGATTAGCACCATTTAAACTAGGAAATTTATCAGTCCCAACAATGCATAGGGATGTTAGGCTAGGGCTTGATAAAAATCTACTCTAACTCTATCATCCTTCCCTAAAAACACAAAAAAAACATGAATAAAACCCTAAAAACCTCCATTCCACCAATTTTCATTTTTTTCTACTGGCGGTACGGGATCCAAACCATTATTTTTGTTCTCAAACCTTCAAAACAAGGGTTTCAAACTTATTCTCAGCAAAATTTCTCTAACTATACCTAAACTTAATGAAACATGATGGGACCAATTGAAAAATATAGGTTATTCACTGCTCCATCATTTTCAATGACCCTTGTCTCTAATTTAGACTGTATGGAGCCGTACAATTCATTGCAACAACAAGAAAACTAGTAAAACATAGGAAACATAGTGTATTTTTATTGCTTGATCAACCAAAACATCATCCAAACACCCTTTAGTCAAGGAAAAAATTCTATTTGCATGGTTTCCCAACCTTTCCAATGGTTACTAACCAACATTTAAAATTACAACTAACCAGAAACCATATTTTGCTTGTTGTGGCAAAATTGACAAAAAAAAAGTTGCTTGCAACTTGTACAACTTTTTACATGACTACACTTCATAACCCAAATGACTCCATACATACTCCTATCACCTAAAATTTTTATTAACAATACCTTATTACATGACTAAACACAAAATGACAACAATGTTGACAAAATAGCCTCATGGAGGCATGAATCCAACTAGGTCCTCCTACACCAATTATCGATGATATCAACAAACTTATTTTTGGATTGAAGGTTTTTGAAATCAACCATGTTTATAGGGAAGGTAATATATTTTTGATGCTATGGTAGCATTAGGATTTCAAATGTTTGGTTTGAGATGTTGGAGGAATGATGACTCCCTCCTATGACATGTCTAAACTCTCCTGCGAGATGAGAGTCCAACAAATGCTAACTATGCTCATGGAAAAATCCCACCCTTGTTTATGGTGTGTTATGCAGTGCATAACCATTTTTTGGATATGGGGATGTAGAGGAAATAATATTATAACTCTGAGGCAAGATAATTTTGACTTGGATAAGAATTTGAATGGGATTTGGATGATGTGGTCACAGGCTTGGGGGAGTTGGACTTGTCATAGGGATAACAATAGGCATGTCATTATTTGCAATGAAAAATGTAGGGTGTGGTAGGAGATGAAGAACACATGCAATGTGAGTAATATGCACGACCCCTTGTTAATGTAGTGGCATTATTTTAAAATAACATGGTTTTGTGTCACTGAGAATTTTATCTTAACTCTTGAAGGAAAATTGTACCAGTTATCATGGGTTTTAAACCTAATATCTTCTTGTGCAAGACAATTTACTATCCACATGATCCAATAGTCAAGAAGGATTTGAATAATGATTATTCCCTTTCTAGCACAAATGGATCCCTTTACCACTTTAATTTGTGGTTTTCTCTAATTTTTTACTTAAGGGCACTCAAACAAGCAATTTTGAAATTTGGGTGGGACTTGCTACAAATCTTGCTACCGTGACTATCATAATGAGTGGGTACTGCATGTGAACTGAGTCCTATTTTCATGAGGATTCCAAGTATGGTGCCACCGAGGGGCATATTAGTACAGTGGGAGGGTTTTCTTGGTTCATCCCTTTGACAACCACCAAGAGAAGAGGTAAAAACCCTTCCCCTACCACCAAAAAGTACAAATTATCTATTCAAAGTGTGATTAGTCAGGAGGAAGATGAAGTTAAGAAGGAGATTAGCAAATATACATGCAATTCAGAAAGATCCCCTAGGCTGGTGACCCACCATGTGAATAAGTGTAAAATAGCCCAATTAGTTTTTTATGACTAGAGGAGAAGGAAAGGGATAAGGGGAGTGGGAAAATTGCAATCAAGGGTTGGAAGGTGGAGAATGTCGAAAGTAAAAGGGATGAAATGGATATTTCTGAGAAATATTGAAATAATAGCTCCACTCATATTTTGGATAGATTAAAAATGGAGCAGGTGGATTTAAAAAAGGATGAAAAATGTGGGACAAAGAGAATTCCAACACATCTACCATAAAAGGGAGCTATGTAGAATGTACAAGTATGGCTATAAAGCTAGTGGCATTGAAGAGTGTGTTGGTTGTACTAAGGACCAAGGTTTTTTATTTGGAGAAGAAGATGGGCAGCATCACTACATTCAACCTCTGCGTGATACATAGTTTGACAACATCTTTGTGTCTCATGAAAAAAGGTGCTAGGAAAGGATTCCAAGGGGGAGAGAAACTATTAGGAACTTTTCAAGTTTATCACAAAGGATTGGAGTTGTGTTCTCTATCAAGTTTGTTGTGACACCAAACCTATTGGTCATGTATAGCATGTCTCAAATTTTTTATGTGTCTACTACTATTTGTCTTTGGGGGATCCTTTTCATTACTCCTTTTTGGCTACGGTTTTTGGACTATGGTTCCAAGGGAAGCATCTTAGTTGCTTATAGTATATTGTTAGTGATAGTTGGCTATATGCTACTGGAATTTTTTAGTTATTCTAACTTTGTTATTAGGAACTGCTACCATCTTGTTACTAGTGACTCATAGTTTTTTAAGTTGATTTTTTGTTGTTAGAATTAATGTAGCACACACAACTGAGAGGGGGGGTGAATCAGTTGTGACCAAAAACTCAAGACCTTTATCTAAATTACCAACTTAATCTTAGATCTAAATGATAAACATGAATGAAGGAACATAACACACTAATCAACACGTAACACCAATATTTTTGACGTGGAAACCCTTTTAGGGGAAAAAGAATGGTGTTTGAAGCACTATACCCTATTAGGATTATTATAAATGGGAATGCACATACATTTAGGCACATTGTCTAAAGGTCACTGCTCAATTACAAAAAGGGCTTCAACCCAAAGGAAGGCTTGCTGCCTTACAGTAATCTATAATCTCAAATCATAAAGGTCACACTATCCAAACTCATAAATTGACAAACAGCATCTTTGATATGCCAAAATAGTTCTAATAAAATACATCAAATCCATGGGGGCTTCACTTAGTGAACCTGAATCATAGCCTGTGCATTCGTGGCATACTAAAGAATCCCCCTATTTTCAAAAAATATTGCCCCAAACTCCCTTTTTGTCACCCCCCAACCATACCCCCCCACANCCTATTTTCCTATATAAACCCCCACCCCCACCCCAAAAAAATCCCTCCCCCCTATTTAGGCAATATATTGCCCCTTGTTTCCATTTTAAACCCCCCAATATGAATGCACATGATAGTGTATTGCCCATTTAGGGAAGACCCCATGATCAAATCTTTGCCTCAATTGTAGATTCCACTCATACCTCTTCTCTTCATTCCCTTTGCATGTCGCACGCACACTCGCAATAAAAAAATGATTACATATCTATATGCATTACATCAATTTATCTCAACTAGGTCGGTTAGGGACCTAATTACAAAATATTAACTCAATACAACTCAATACACAATGTGATCCATTGAATATCGACTAAGACATAGCAGTGATCCATAACAATGTCCTCCAACACGCTATAGATCCATTAAACATGTCATGATCCTTCACAACATGTTACGCCACCATGTCGGCCAAGAACAATAAGAATATCAACACACCACATAAAAATCTTCAATTTTGATCATATAATCCAATGCGATCCAGCAACAAAAATAGGACACAATCAACAAACGTTATCAAGAAACATGAAATACCATGACATCAATAGCAACAACTTTGTCTCATAAATCATACTTATCCCTGCACTCTTCATCGAGAACACTAATCAGCAACCACCATCATAAAATAAAATAGCTTGCAGGCATCAAAATTATGAACCACTCGAGCTGAGGACACACATCCATGTCCTAAACTCACCACTAGGTTAGCAACCAAGAATATTGTATAACTGATACACATCGATCCAATAACTGAAATATTGTCACTGATTAAACAACCAAAATACCACACTCTGATAAATCCATCATAGCTCACTCAAATCATCATGTGAACCTTTGTATCTTGAACAAGATCAAGCAAAAACATCCCTCAACATATTTCCAGCTTTGCAGCATCTAATATTTAATATAGTAGCCATACCACAGAAATCATCTCACTGAACATCTCAGGAACACTTTCACCAACAATGAGAATATATATGTTGGCATCAATGACAAAACATTAATGCCAACACATATATATGCACAATCTGAACAATATCTCAAAAGTTTCTAGTGTGTTGTTATTCTTTGTTTTGGTCTTAACATCCTTGGGTTGTGGCTCTGTAAGGGACAACACCCTTAGTTTGTCATTGTTTAATATAAAAAACATAAAACTTTACATATCACTTAAAAAATAAAATAATAAATAAATATTAATATTTGTACATTCTAAATAACATAATTTTTATTTTTTATTTTTTAAGATAATATTTATTTAGTGATGTCACTATATTGAGAATTAATATCAAATTTCAAAACCAAGTGAACCCACCACAAATTGTGTGGGTTGTGAATATGAGTGAGTGAATTACAAGTTCTTCCCTGATGAAAGGGGCATGTTCACCTATAAATCAACAAAATTCATTAAAATTGAGACAATTTAGTAGTTGTAAGCTCCTATAATAATTAATTATAGGTTGACTTAACTAAATATCTCATTAATCATATGTTCAAGGTCATGCTCGACATTCTCCATCTTTATTAATTCTTGCCCTTTATTTTCTTATTTTCTTAAGATAATATTTAATTAGTGATGTCACTATATTAAGAATTAATATCAAATTTCAAAACGAAGTGAACTCACCATAACATGTGTAGGTTGTAAATATGAGTGAGTGAATTACAAGTTCTTCCCTAACAAAAGGGATATGTTCACCTATAAATCAATGAAACTTATTAAAATTGAGACAATTTAGTAGTTGTAAGCTCCTATAATAATTAATTATAGGTTGACTTAACTAAATATCTCATTAATCATATGTTCAAGGTCATGCTCAACATTCTCTATCTTTATTAATCCTCACCCTTTATAAATTATATACTGTAATCCAAATTGTGTAAGATAATGGAGTTGATTTACCTTTAAAATAAAAAAAGTATTTAACTTTTACTTTAAGTTAGGCATGGTAAAAGTAAGTTCTGAAATTGCTTTTATGATTATAATTTTTACTTAAAAATTTAATTTTGTATTAGTTGAAATTTTTGGTTCACATGTATGTGTTAATAGACATGATATCAAAATGATAGCAATGCCTCCCGTCAACATAAAAGTTGATTGATTGTAGATTAAAATTATTGTTAATTTTACCTCCACTTTCCTCTTCTATGGCTGAAATTTTTTTAAAAAAAATCCCATTCCTACAGACTTCTAAATAAATGCATTTCCTCTCAAATAAAATACATATTAAAATATACAAACTGAAAATCTTGTTGTGATGTAATCCAAATAGATAAATTTGTATCTCAATTAGCCTTGGTAGATGGCCATGTTTTGATTTATTATACATTGGCCTTGATAATCAATATACATGTTTATAGTGTGTATAGTTTTTATAGCGATAGCATTCAAAGTAATGATACTTTTTGTAAATGAATTATGGATGAAAATGATATATTGTAACTGGGCTACGAAGTGGGGTTTTCTTGCTAGTTCTTTCCCCATGGATCCCTCGAACTAGTTTTATTAATAAAATATATACAGCTGGCTCTGCCCGCTTTCACCTTTTAAAAAATATACATATTAAAATTGTGCATCTTGAAATTCTTTCTATGACTATAAATTACACATTCATTTCTCATGTTAGAAGCCTCTATAGATAGTTATCTCTTTTGAAAAGTAGGCGTTGTTGATTGTTTGTAGATTAAAATTATTGTTAATTTTACCTCCACTCTCCTCTTCTATGGCTGAAATTTTGAAACAAATATAATCTCATTCCTATAGACTTCTAAATAATTGTATTTCCTCTCAAATTAAATACATATTAAAATTGTGCATGTTGAAATTATTTGTATGACTATAAATTCCACATTCATTTCTCATGTTAGAAGCCTCTATAGATAGTTCTCTCTTTTGAAAAGTAGGTGCATGAATCATTGATTTGCTTTGCCTTAATGATATCCATTTCGCCAAGCATAGGACTTATGAGTGCTAAGGACTACGGCATATCTTTTATGCCAAGAATAAAGTGCATAAATCATCAACCTCATCTAACTTCCCTCAAAAGACTGAGTAATATCCATTTTATTATCTCAATGTCAAAGATTGAGAGATTTTATTACCTCCTTAAACTTATTATCTAGGATTGGGTGACACCATTCCACCAAACATAAAAAGCATTTGGGCTTCTTCAACTCAATGCTAAAGATTGAGAGGTGTCCATCCCACCGAGTATTGATTGAATGAATCATCAAACTCCTTCAACCTGGTGCCAAGAATTGAAGAATATCCATTCAACCAAGCATAGGTGTTAGTGTCAATGACAAAGTGATATCCATTTCACTAAGCATCAAGTGCAAACGTTTGACCTTGTCCAACTTAGTGCCAAGGATGAAGGGATATCCATTTTATCAACTTGGTACCAAGGATTGAAGGATAACCATTTCACAGCCTCATCCCTTATGGTGTTGGGATTTTGCACTCACCAAGCATTGATCCCTAGTGTACTCTTGTGAGCCACATTCTCACTAGTAGACTGGCAACAATTTAATAGGTCTTTCAAAATAGAAAGGAAATGAATCAAAACTATTTTAAAAAAATTCAAAATGTATATTTGCATAATATGCTTTTTCCAACACTAATTTGATATATATATATGTTTATTTTTAAATAATATTTTATCCTAAATTATTTATTTTAAATGCAATAATCTTGAACCAAATAGAATATGAATAACAATAAAAATTTACATAAGAAATGTAAATTGTTATCGTAGTTTCCTTGTTAATGTTTCGTATATTTTTAGTATTGGTGTTTTAGCACCACTTGTTTGGCCCTGCTTTTCACTTTTGTAGCTCAAAATTAAAAGTACATGTTGTAGGAACTTAGATGGTGCCAAGTTCACATCTCCTCCAATACAAAAAAAAAAATCAAAAAATCAAAATCCATTCTCACAAACCTTTAAAAACACATTTCCCCTCAATAAAATACACCTAAGAAATATGTGTCTCAAAATTACTTTTAAAATATTTTCATATCTCCATCTCATTTACACAATGCATAAAAACACAAAGTTTTGTTACTTACAACTAGTATTTTAATGATGAATATCTTAACAATTTTCTTGGCCTCAAAGTTTAATAGTGTCATAGTAACCTTGAAACACATAAAAATTACTAAGCAAACTCGATTTCATTTTTCTCTTTCCTCTCAAGTTGGATGCACCTCTAAAATGAAGACAGAAGAGAAGACAGAAAGCTATGGCGGCCAAAAAGCCAGAGACATGAAATCCATGTTGCAAGAAAAGAATTTATATTAACAACAATAATGAATACAATCTCCTTAATGAAATAAAAAGCGGTGAGTCCTTATAAAAGGATACCGAAACCCTAAAGGGGAAAACCCTAAAGACTAATAAGCTACCTAAGTATAACTTAAGCATAGAGTATAATAGACTAATAATTAAATGATTTAATTATTAGCTATAATATGACTACTCTAACACCCCCCCTCAAGTGTAACTTAGGGAGAAGCAAAACCGCTAAAGACTAAAAGATGTATGAAAGGAACTATGGGTCCCAGCAACTAGGCCTGATCAGGTACCCAAGTACAAGAAATAAACTAGATGAAGGAAACTAAGCCTTCAATCTAGGGAAAAGATGTCCCAGAGAAAGGAACGAGAAAGAGCAAGAATCATCTCCAAAGCATGTAGCTGAAAACTCTGTCAGAAGAGACTGCTAGAACCCCCACTGAAGTGCATGACCAGGTAGAGAAGACAAAGTCTGAAGAGCTGATCAATTGAACCAGGAAGCAATAGAACCAACAGGTGAACCCCCCCCATAATGCTGAACAGGGAGAGGTGACAGGAACACAGAAATGCAATGCCAGAAACATCTGCAGAAAGAAGAACCAGGAACACCAACAGTGCAATAGACATACAAACACAGGATAAAGGGTGGTCTCACCGACACACAGCATGGGATAATTTCATGGAAGGTACGCTCACTTGACAAAGGTGGATGAGCCTAAAATGGCATAACATCATAACCCCCCATGGCACTTTATAACAGAGTGCGAGTACAAAAACCATACAAGGTGTACCAGATCCCAAAAATGCAGAAGTAGACACTTTATCACAGTGCATTTTACAGAAAAAAAAGATGCAACAGTAGAGAAGCATACAATGCTCAGAAGTCAGAAAGAAGAGTGAGCTAGAAAATCATAAGAGGAGATCCCAGGACCTGTAGAACCCAAGCAATCCGCCAGAGTGCAAAAACTGCCAAACTTGAAGGAGAGATAACTTGGAGAAAAATATGGAAAAAATACCCCTGCAACTGAATATTTCACTGAACCATCTTTCCGACGATATCTGGTTTGCCAAAAATGGAGTCTGGATGAGCCAGATATGGCTCCCGGAAGGCAAAAACAAACATCGGACTTCAACAGTAAAAAAATTCTGTCAAAATAGTAGAACCAAAATTCCTAATCACTATAGTTAGAAAGATCTTGGAAAGAGCTTTCCGACGATATAAAGAAGTCAAAAATCTGATACTGTATGCTCAAGATACGGCCAAAAGACCACAGGCAGCTCTAGAGAACAAAAAAAACAAAGAGAATGACGGTTTCTTGCACGTCAAATTTAATCACGACATGGTGATGCAGGTAGGTGTACTGATGATGTCAGAACATAGGTCTGACGTACCCACTTGTGTCAGCTGTCAGTACCCTTTTGGTACGCATGCAAAAAGTAACTTTTTCAAAAAGTTTTACAAAAAAACTTTTTTTTCATTCCAAAAAAAATCAAATGCATAAAATTTGATTTTTATTTTTATTTTTTTAACCAAAAAAAATGCTGCACATTTTTTTTGAAAAAATAAAAATATTAATTTTTTCGTCTTGCCTCGGGATGCGTGTCAGGGCCGTACGGCTATGGGCCCAAATTTTTTGCCTCAAATTGTAAAGTTTCCCAAAATGGACAAGTTTTATATGGATTCTGGGGTTTTTGGGCGTTCTGAGCGCAACGATGATGTCCGTTTGAGCCCAAAATGACCAGAAACAAAGGTCCCCCTAAATCCATATAAAAACTTCTGAAAGACCAGAAAAACCTCTAGCTTCTGAAACACTTCGACAAAGCACGAACAATGAGCAGCAAGATGGCTCTGATACCATGTTAGAAATAGGAAATGTCCTATTCTCCCAAGAACACCTGCATGCATGACTGTTACAAGAAAGAAGCAAAAGACAGAAAGCTATGGCAGCCAAAAAGCCAGAGACATGAAAACAAAGTTGGCATCATTGACAATACAATACATTAACTGATTTAATGTCTTGCATTTACTTTATGCAGCTCGGTGATCATCAACTTGTCAACTTCAAACATTCAATCAGTTATAGTTTATCAATCTCTCCCTTTGGCATTGATAGAAACATACTTATCAAAACAATATGAAATATACCATATCATACCAAACTTATTGTTCTATAACTAATTCAAATATCTGACTCTTGGTAAGCTCTTCTAGCTTAGATTTTATTCTTGCAGAGTACTTTCTTCATTATTCATTCCCTTCACTGGATAGATATGCAGTGTTAACTTTTCTCCAATTCTCTCCCTTGTATGGATGGTTGTTTCTTTGAATCTTTCTCTCCCTTTGACTGTTCCTCTCCCTGATGGATATTTCTCTTCTCTCCCTTTGGATGATTAAGATAGATATTTCATATGGATATATTCATTGAGTACATCTCTCCATATTCAATAAGTACATCTATCCCTTTGACAACAATGCCAAACTAAAATATATCATTGTATATATCTTTTCCGTCAACAATATAGCTCATAGTAGCCAACAATTTCTCTGGTGTTTGGTTCTGATAAGTACCTTCTTGTACTGATGTATCATTGCACTCCATTTCTTTACTTACATCAAAATAAATGATCTTCTGATGATGTATAGGCTGATGCAGCTTCCTAGTCATCTTAGTGACCAATAGACAAGGGTCAGACCCCTAGTCTCTTCCTTAGGTACTCAAATGTATCTTTTGGCAATGGCTTTGTGAATATGTCTGCTAATTTTTCTTTGAATTGTACATATTCCAGTATCACTTCTTTCTCTTGTACTTATTCCCTTAAGTAATGATACTTAATAGAAATGTGCTTTGTTTTAGCATGCATCACAGGGGTCTTTGAAATGTTTATAGCACTTGTATTATCACAATAGGTAACCATTGGATCAAGGATTTCCATATTCATACCTTTCAACAATTGCTTGATCCATGCAATGTTAGAGAGATTTGCAAGAGCAACCACATATTCTGCTTCTGCAGTGGATTGATAAATGCATCCTTGCTTTTTACTTATCCATGTGACAAGTTTGTCACCCATAAAGAATGCCCCTCGTCTTGTGCTCTTTCTATCATCTATGTTTCCAGCCCAATCAACGTCTGTATAGACTTGTAGCTCAAATTTTCCTTGTCTATTATACCATAGACCATAGTCTTTGGTATTCTTTAGATATCTCAGAATTCTTTTGACAACAGTTATGTGTGATTCCTTGGGATTAGCAGAGAATCTTGCAACTATTCCAACTGCATGTGGTATATATGGTCTAGTATGTACAACATACATGAGTTTGCCAATCATAGATCTATATAGGGTCTGATTTACCTCGGTTGACTTTTCTTCCTTTATCAATTTGTATTTGGTTTCCATCAGTGTTCCAACTAGTTTGGAGTCCTCCATTTTGAATATTTTTAGAACTTCTTTGATGTACTTGGATTGTGTGATGTATATGCTTGCATCTTGTTGTAGAATCTATAGACCAAGAAAAAATTTGATCTCCCCAAACATTGACATCTCAAACTCTTTGCTCATTTCATTAGCAAATGATTTTCATAACATATCATTACCTCCAAATATGATATCATCAACAAATATCTCAGCAATCAGAATGTTATCATCAGTGTCTTCTTTTAAATATAGATTATTGTTATCACTTGTTCTCACAAATCCAATACTTATGAGATAAGAGTGAAGTATTTCATACCATGTTCTTGGTGCTTGTTTCAATCCATACAAGGCTTTCTGTAGTCTATAAACCATGTTCCTCTTGTTAGGATCAACAAACCCTTCAGGTTGTTCATTGTATACTTCTTCTTCTAGTATTCCATTCAAAAATGCAGATTTGACATCCATTTGGTATACTTTGAATCCTTTGAAAGTAGCATAAGCAAGTAGAATTCTTACTCCTTCTAGCCTAGAAATGGGTGAAAAGGTTTCTCCATATTCAATACCTTCTTCTTGTGCATACCCTTTTCATACTAACATTTCTTTGTTCCTTGTGACTTCTCCACTCTCATTGAGTTTGTTTCTGAATATCCATTTGGTACCAATGACATTTTTGTCACTCGGTATAGGTACTAATGTTCATATTTTTTTCTTCTCAATTTTCTCAATTTGCTCAATCTCTTCATTCATTGCACTGACCTATTCTTGATTCTCAAGTGCAGTATTGACAGATTTAAGCTTAAAATCACAAATCAAACATCTAATGTTCAGTGACTTACTTTTTGTTCTCATTTCAGCTCTTTTGTCTCCAATGATCTAGTCTTGTGGATGGTGTCTTATGACATACTTAGCAAGTACAGGTTTAGATATCTGTTCATCATTCTAATCATCATCTTGACCTTCATTTTGATCTTCATCGCTTGGTTCATCATTGTGAGCAATTTTTTGATTTTTGGTGTGTGCAGCCTATTTCTTGGGTGCATTGTTCTGTCTCTCGGTAGCGATGCATTGTTGCTTGGGTAGAGTGTCAGGTTCTTCACTGTAGACAAATCTGTTGTAGTCTTCCTATTCTTTTGTGCTTTCCTCATCATTTTTCTTAGCAAATTCATCCACTTTGACATTTGCACTTTCAATGATTTTGTTAGAGGATTTTTTAAGACATTTATAAGCCTTGCTTTTGGTAGAATAACCTAGAAATATTCCTTTTTCACCTTTGGAGTCAAGCTTTCCATTTCTATCATATTTCAAAATATAACATTGACTTCCAAAAATTATGAAGTAACTTACATTGGGTGTGTATCCATACCATAGCTCATAAGGTATCTTATTGGTGTCTTTCTTCAATTGAACTTTGTTCAATGTGTAGACAACAGTACTGAAAACTTCTCTCCATAATGTTTGTGTGATGCCTTTCTCAATCATCAGTGTTCTGGCACAATCAACAATTGATCTATTCCCTCTCTCAGCAATCCCATTTTGTTGTGGTGTTTTCGGTGCAGAAACTTGTCTTTGAATTTTATGCTCATTACAAAAGTTAGTGAATTCATCAGAAATAAATTCTCCTCCTTAATCTGACCTTAGACATTTTAGTTCATTTCCACTTTGTTTTTCCACTATAGATTTATACCATTTAAACATCTTGAATGCTTCTGATTTCTCTTTTAAGAACATAACAGTCATCATTCTAGAATAATCATCTACAAATAGAATGAATTATCTATCACCATAGTACCTCTTTGTTCTCATTGGTCCACATAGGTCAGTATGGACTAAATCTAGAATAGAATTAGATGTTTAGGTTTTTCTCTTGAAACTATACTTTGTCATTTTACCTTTTTGACAATTCTTACACATGACATGGTCGGGTTTTGACATGCTCGATAAGCCTCTTACTTTCCTTTTATTGCTTATCCTAACCATGTTGTCAAAATTCACATGACATAATCTTTTATTCCATAACCATATGTCTTCATTTTTATCCATTAAACAAGTGGTGTTAATATCATCAAGATAGAATATGTTACCTTTTGTCTGTTCACCAGTTCTAATCAACCTTCCTGATTCATTAAAGATCTTTGCCTTTTTGTTCTCAAATGAAACTCGGTGACCTATTTTATTCAGCTGTGAAACACTTAATAGATTATAGTTAAGTCATTTCCCCCAATATGTATTTTCACATCTGATCAGATTATTCAACATTATGGTTCCCTACCTTCAACCGGACAAGGTGAGTCATTACCCATTCTTACTAATCCACCATTATAATATTCAAAAGTTTAAAACTTTTCCTTATCTCCAATCATGTGGTGAGTATAGCCACTATCAATAATCTAGAAATCATTCTTGCTAACCTTAGATATGAGTGCAGTTTCTACATACCTTTCTTCTTCATCTGAATCATCCTTCATAGAAACAAATACCACCTCAATATCTTACAACAGTACTTGCAGCTTCTCTCAAGAATGTTTGTGTGATGCCTTTTTCAATCATCAGTGTTCTGGCACAGTCAACAATTGATCTATTCCTTCTTTTAGCAATCCCATTTTTTTGTGGTGTTCTTGGTACAAAAACCTGTCTTGTAATTCCATGCTCATTACAAAAGTTAGTGAATTCATCATAAATAAATTATCCTCCTCTATCTGACCTTAGACATTCTATTTCCTTTCCACTTTTTTTTCAACTATAGATTTATACCATTTAAACATCTTAAATGCTTTTGATTTCTCTTTTAAGAACATAACAGTCATCATTCTAGAATAATCATCAACAAATAGAATGAAGTATCTATCACCATAATAGCTCTCCGTTCTCATAGGTCCACATGGGTCAGTATGGACTAGCTCTAGAATAGCATTAGATGTGTAGGTTTTTCTCTTGAAACTAGACTTTGTCATTTTACCTTTTTGACAATTCTTACACATGATATGGTCGAGTTTTGACATGCTCGGTAAGCCTCTTACTTTTATTTTTGTGCTTATCCTAACCATGTTGTCAAAATTCACATGACATAACCTTTTATGCCACAACCAAATGTCTTCATTTCTATCCAATAAACAAGTGGTCTTAATATCATCAAGATAGAATAGGTTACCTTTTGTTTGTTCACCAGTACTGATCAACCTTCCTTATTCATTATAGATCTTTTCCTTTTGTTCTCAAATGCAACTCGGTGTCCTGTGTTATTCAGCTGTGAAACACTCAATAGATTATAGTTAAGTCCTTTCACCCAATATGCATTTTCACATCTGATCAGATTATTTAACATGATTGTTCCTTTACCTTCAACTGGACAAGGTGAGTCATTACCCATTCTTACTAATCCACCATTATAATATTTAAAAGTTTCAAACTTTTCTTTATCTCCAATCATGTGGTGAGTATAGCCACTATCAATAATCCAGACGTCATTTTTACTAACCTTAGATATGAGTGCAGTTTCAACATACCTTTCTTCTTCATCTGAATCGTCCTTCATAGCAACAAATACCACCTCAATATCTTCATTAGACTCGGTGTCAGTATTTTTAGCTTTCTTCTCAGCCAAGTTACAAGCCTTCTTTCCTTTGTCCTTGTAGTCTCGGTTATCTTTTCTGTCAGATTGTCGGTTGCTTCAGTAATATCGGTCATCACTTCTATCAAACTTCTTTTCATAAGATTTGTCATCTTTTCTCTTGTTAGGGCATCTAGTAGCAAAGTGTCCAATCTCTTTGCAATTAAAACATACCATTGGTAATTTACCTTTGTATCTACCTTTGCCTCTTTGCAATCTTCTAGCCATTAGTGCTTCAATTTCATCAATTTCTTGTTCATCACTATCACTTTCACTATCATTTCTCATAGTGTGTTTTTTACTTGATTTACTTATTTTCAAAGAATATTTGAATGCATACTCAATAGTTGGTAAGACACTATTGTCAAAGTTATTCATCTCAAATGAAATAATTCTACCAGTCAAACTATCAGGAGTAACATTGTTATTTGCTACTGCTCTCATTTCTTGAATTGCAGATACTCTAATAGCATAAATAGGCAGTAAGGTTCTTAGAATTTTACTTACCATTGTTTCTTCTTCAAGTACACCTCCTACTTCCTTGGGTAGCATTGACAACCTCTTTGATTCTACTACTATACTGAGTGATGTTTTCTCTTTCTTTCATTCTTAGGTCATCAAACTTTCGTCTTAGGCTTTCAGCTTTAGCCCTAACACATTTTTATCTCCTCCATGTAGTAGCTTAAGTTTGTCCCACATTTTCTTTGTAGTGGTGCATGATTTGATATCTTCAAATTTAGCTTCGAAGAGTGAGGAAGCAAGTTCTATCATCATAGAATTGTGTTCATGTTTCTCTCTCAATTGATCAACTGTTGGAGGTCTAGTAGGTAAAACAAATTTATTATCCAAGTACTGTGTGACATTATTTCCAATACCTGGTAGGTGGAGTCTTATCCTACTTTTCCATGATGCAAAGTTGTCTTTGTTCAACTTAAGCACATCCCTTTTGCTCATCTTGTGATCTTTAGCTTGAGTCTTAAAACTCTCTTCCAATCACACAAGATCTAATACCAATTGTTAGAATAACTGAGAGGGGGGGTGAATCAGTGGCCTCAAAAATTAATCCAATAATCCAACCAAAACTTATATCACATATATAAAACCTCTAGTTATCTTCAGTCCTATAAGATGTATGCCTTGTGTAAATCTTATATATATATATATATATATATTGGTGATTATACTATTTATCCTTTTCTTAAGCTTTATCGAATAACATTTTATCTTTTCCTAGCCTTTACCGAATATTAGTAAATAAACTTAGTGTTTACCGACCAATATGTTTTAGTAATGTGTAAAGAAAAACATCAAAGCAATGAACCATATACACATTTGACACATGGATTTTTAACGTGGAAACCCTCTTAAGGGAAAAACCACTTGGGATCGCTAACCCAAAATTTTCACTCTTCTGAAGTGAGCTCGGTGAAGAGCCAACCTTGTTAAAGGTTACAAACACACTGTTAAGTGCGACCTTGTTAGAGGATTTAAAACCATTGGTTAGTCTTTTAACCTTGGCAATTCACTATGTTGTCAACAATAAAAACCTTTTGATACTCTTGAGTATCTCAATACATTAAGGAATGTTAAATCCCACTCGGTTAAGAGATTTTATGAATCAATGGTTAAACTAAAATAGTAAATGATCTGTTCATGAATACAACTTAAATTTGCAGATTTTCAGATCTATTGTAAGTCCATAATACCTCTCTGATCAACATGCTCTTATGTTCCTTTTCTCCCCTCCTTGTTCTTTCTGCTCGGTGAATGTTGTTGCTTCTCTATTGCTCGGTGTCTGCAAAATTCTTGGCTCTGTTCCTCAGCCTGTATGATCAAATCTGCGTGAAGACTACTATCTTCACCAGAATTATATTCAACATTCCTCTCTTTTTCATAATGAATTACTTGTCTCTTTATATAGACATGATTTCACCGTTTACATTCCTTATCTTTCTTGTTCTTGACATAGATAGCTTTCTTGATCCGCAAATCTCACCATGCATTGTTTTAATCTTTAAAGCATATAGTTTTATCCCGTAGATTTCTCTTTGACAACTGTGAATAAAACAAGCTTTAAATCTTTAGTTCAACTGGTCGATGAAAACAAATCAATCAATCATTTAACTCTAATTATAGCTCCTGCCAGCTAAGTATTTTGTTGTTTCCTAACTCCAGTTCTGATTGGTGATCAACTCTTAGTTTGCTCGGTTATTGACTTGCTAAGTTATTGAATCCAGTTGTCCTCAGGCATTACCTTCAGTTGTGCTCGGGGTTCACTTCAGTTATGCTGGGTGTTGCAGTGCTCGGTATACATTGTGGCTGCTCGGGGTTCTCTGTCTGTTGGTGTGCACTGTCTATCGGTGTTTACTGTCACTCGATGTACACTGGCTTTATATGTTTACCGATAACATAAAATTTATCTCTTTGGTTTCATTGAAGTCTATCATATTATTTATATGACCAATCTGATTATATCAAGTTGACATCAATGACAATTCAATACATTAACTAATTTAATGTCTTGCATTTACTTTTTGCAAGTCGGTGATCATCAACTTGTCATCTTCAAACATTCAATCAGTTATAGTTCATCATTCATAACATATATAATCCAATACACAATGATCTCTATGTCAATGAAGTGATGTCACCATTGAAGTGGCCTTCATAATAATATGATGGTTTATTGGTTGTTTGTGTCATGGAATTTCTTTTATAACAAAAAAATCTCCATATCATCTCCTCTTTAAACTAAAACTCTCATATCATCTCATCTTCAAACTAAAAAGTCTTATATCATCTCCTCTTCAAACAACTCTAGACAATCCTCAGACCATCTCTTCGTGAACAATCCTCTTCTTCTTTATACACCTTATTCTAACTAGAAATTATCATATCATCTCGTAGAATTATTTATATAAGTAAAAATTCTTATATGATTTCGTTGAGGGCAATTTTCTTCTTTTTCAAACACTCTCATTTGATTAAAAAATCTTCGTATCATCTCTTTAGATCAATTGTTTTCCTTAAACACCTCAATTTAAACAAATTCATGTCATCTCCTCTAAGATATTCCTCTTCCTTTTCAAAACTTTCCTTTTAACTAAAAAAACCTTCATCTATTAAAATTACTTTAGAATAAAAATTCTTCATAGTAATCTCATCTTCTAATGTTTCATTCAACTAAAAAAATTATCTTATCAACTCCTTTGAGACAATAATACTTTTCTTGAAATACCTTCAAAAAAAAGTCTTCATATCAATCTTCACCTTCATGTTACCTGTTCTAGAATAATTATCCTCTTCTTCAAATTCATTCTTTCATGGAGGCGTCTATTTCGTTTTAAATAAAATTAATATTAAATTTTAAAGTAGCTACCTAGAAGCGATCAAGATGTATTTGTCATACGAATTACATTATTCCCTAAGCATGAATTGCACTCTTCAAACAAATTCATTCATCTAGACAATCTTCATGCCATATCTTCTCAGAGGGTCCTCTTCTTGAAACACCTTAATGTGACTAAAAACTCTCATATCATCTCTTTGAATTATTTCTAGAGAAAATTCCTAAGACAATTTTCTTCTTCTTCAAACACACTCATTTCATTGAAAAATCTTCATATCATCTCTTCTAAGTCAACCATTTTCCTTAAACACCTCAATTTAAAATCATCACTATCTTCTTCTTCGAACAATTTTGTTTTACTAAAAAATCTTTCATCTCCTAAAATTCCTTTAGAATAAAAAATCGTCATATTATCTCACTGTGACATGTTTCAATGAACTAAAAAATATCAAATCTCCTTTAATACAATCCTCCTCTTCTTTAAATACTTTCATTAAAAAAAGACTCCATATCAATCATCACGTCATCTCCTCTTCTTCGAATTCCTTCATTCATTTAAGTCGTCTAGGGGAAAAGACTAGGCAGTTGAGCGTGTTCCAATAATTGCGATAGCACTTCTTTATAAAATGCCCAATATTTTTTACAATATTGCACCAATAGTTGTGCCTTTAAAGTTGTTATTGTTGATGATGACAACCCATAATTGAATGAAATGTATTCCTTAGATCTAAAGAGCCACATATCATTTGACTCGACAACAACGTGCCAATAAAACATGACTTAGTACATAAGTATCGGTCTCACTTTTTTTTGGGGGGGGGGG